>JAIGNY010001008.1:172500-562500 GCA_020152595.1 Chiridota heheva
ACATTAACCAAGCTTTTGCCTTTTCTTAACCTAACGTTCTCCAGATTGGTTATACAATTTTATGTCAACTTGTCCCGAAGCCATTAAAATTGTATTCCTTTTGCGCAACTTTTCAAAGTTACTACCAGAAATAAAACATCGGTGTCTGGAGAGAAAAACATAAGCTCTGCTTTAGTATTCTTTTGCAATAAAGCTGCTGATAGACATACTATCAGAGTGTCAGCTTCCTCATGGTTATTATCTTCAATACATGTGCTGATGGTTGCTTTTGGTGTGACCTGCTGCTGATGCAATGACTTGCTGCCGATGTAATGACTTACTGATTATGTAATGACTTGCTGCTGATGTAATGACTTGCAGATGATGTAATGACTTGCTGATGATGTGATGACCTGCTGATGATGTAATGACTTGTTGCTGATGTAATGACTTGCTGATGATGTAATGACTTGTTGCTGATGTAATGACTTGCTGATGATGTAATGACTTGTTGCTGATGTAATGACTTGCTGATGATGTAATGACTTGCTGCTGATGTAATGACTTGCTGCTGATGTGATGACCTGCTGATGATGTAATGACTTGCTGATGATGTAATGACTTGCTGATGATGTGATGACTTGCTGATGATGTAATGACTTGCTGATGATGTGATGACCTGCTGATGATGTAATGACTTGTTGCTGATGTAATGACTTGCTGATGATACAATGATTTGCTGATGATGTAATGACTTGCTGATGATGTAATGACTTGTTGCTGATGCAATGACTTTCTGATGATGTAATGACTTGCTGCTGATGTAATGACTTGCTGATGATGTAATGACTTGCTGCTGATGTAATGACTTGCTGATGATGTAATGACTTGCTGATGATGTAATGACTTGCTGATGATGTAATGACTTACTGATGATGTAATGACTTGCTGATGATGTAATGATTTGCTGATAACGTAATGACTTGCTGATGATGTAATGAATTGCCGATGATGTTATGATTTGCTGATGATGTAATAATTTGCTGATGATGTAATGATGTCATTACTTGCTGATGATGTAATGATGTCATTACTTGCTGATGATGTAATGATTTGCTGATGATATAATGATTTGCTGATGATGTAAGGACTTGCTGATGATGTAATGACTTGCTGCTGATGTAATGATTTGCTGCTGATGTAATGACTTCCTGCTGATAATGACTTGCTGCTGATGTAATGACTTGCTGCGGATGTGATGACATGTGATGACAATTTTTTGCAAGGTATTCTGCTAGATCTGCTTTGTCTTTTCATGTGAAAGGAAGAACTTCATTGTGAACGTGATTTGCTTGATGTTCTTATTATCTTTAATTTGGTACTAAACAGGTTCCTCAACAAGAATTGAATACACAGTAATTACAAAGAAACACTACCTGCATTTTCCTATCGATCGCCGTAAATCGATCACCAGCTTGTGCTTAACACTCCCTGGGATGATAAAGCATAAGAAAATATATAAATAAATGATACAACATCAGAATCAGAAGATGGCAAAGCAAACAAGTCTGGGTGAGCCGGAGAGTGAGAAGGTGCCATGGGGGCAGGGCGAGGAGAGGCGGAGTAGTAAAGAGCAGTCGCGGAGGTGGTGGGAAGGCAGCAATAGCGGACTTAGTCGAGAGGTCTACCTGGGATGGGGGGTAAAGATTGAGAGGCGACGGGTACATGGAGGGTCCTGTAAGTAAGTCTAAAAGTTGGGTAAGATTAGGTTGTTTACTTAGGTTGTGATCACCGAGGTGATTGTCCATACGATGAGTAAATCTGTTTTTGAAAAGGAGGATATTGGCCCGAAAGTAGAGGCCAATAATGAGAGTGCGTCGAGAGAGATGAAGAGTTTGGCAATAGGGTCGGGTGGGGTATTGAAGGTGGCAGGAAGGCCGTACTCGAAAAGTGGGCGGACATACGTTTTGTAGAGTGCAAGAAGAAAATTAGGAGAAGAGATTGAAAGAGGAGACTTTACAGAGTTGTGGAGAAGAAGATGGCCTTTAAAGTGGGAGGCCCTCATGTAGGTGAGCCAAGGGCGGAGGCAAACATAGCTGACTAGTGAAAGTGAGCCCGAGGAAGGTGGGGTACTGGAATATCATGGATTTTAAACATTAGGAACCAAACAGTTTTTAAAATCCTGCGACTACAAAATGGGAGGGAGACTGTTTTAGAGGCGTTTATTTTGATCCTTCAGGCAGTCAGGTAGAGCACGAGTCGGAGATGTTGTTGAGATAGGACTTGACTTTGGAAACTCCTTGAGTAGGACGGAAGACAGGAGCCCAAATAGCAATGTCATCAGCGAATTGAGAGGCGAAGATTACCGTGGAGAACGGGGATGTCGTTGACAAAGATGCTGAAAAGAATGGGGCTGGGGTAGAATCTTGGCGACAGCGGCACTGGGAGCGTAGGTGGCAGAACAATACTCAAAGAATTTCGAGAAGGTTTTCTTATTGGAGTGAAAGGAAGAAAGGAGGCGTGTAAGGGAAGTGGAAGGGCAAGAGCAGGAGAGAAGAGCTCGTAGCGTAAGCCATTGTGCCAAATAGCATCAAACGCCTTTTCTACATCAAGAAAGAGAGCAAGGAAAGGACTGTTGCGGTTGATGGTGGAGATGATGTCTTCCGTGAAGTGAGGAGGGGATCAGTGGTGGACCGGTTAGTGCGGAAGCCGAACTGGTAAGGGTTGAAGAGATCATTGACTTCCATGTAATCGGAAAGGCGCCTGACAATAATGTTTTCAAAGATCTTCCCCAACGTTGGAATTAGGGTAATGGGAACAAAAACGGGTTACTTTTCCTTTTGTCTGGTTTTGTGATTGAGTGAGTCTACTTTGTATGTATCAAAAACAACAATAATCTTATCAAAGATTCCTGCTTCCTACCAAAGCCATAGTTCTTTCATTGAGCTGTTGACTAAAGTCTTTCACAGAATGGTTTCTTGTTTGTTGGTTATCTGTTGCACAACCACCATTCAATTAACAATAAAAATCCCTTTATTTTGAGTGTTGTCGTGCTGTTAAACTTTTCTTCTTTGAGAAGATTCAGCCAACTTCTGCAAGCAATGTATCAGCTTTGACTTGTCAGTACAAGGTAGATGTGATCCATCAGGTGCACTTTGAGTCAGTGTGAACTTAAAGTTTCCAATCACATTTTTCTCGTCAATATTTCTGTTTGACTTGGAAAGCACTACAAGTCGACCATATAGATCTTTGGTTTTTTCAGATCGACTATCTCTGGTGATGCCAGGAAGAATCGCTGTCATGCATTAGGATTATAAGAAATGCCAATTAAGCCAGAATCCACCTTTATCATCTTGTTGAGATGCTCACAGGCATGATCCGCACCTATGGAAACAAATGGTGTCTCACTTTTGACAACGGAGAAGTTTCCATTCTGAAGCTTATTCCATGTTTTGGGTGTTTTAGTCTGGTTGCAAATAGCAAAAAGATGCTTCTAAATCGATTTGCTAAACATTTTGGGTACAAGCTGGAAACAGGTCCATATAGATAAAATAGGTATAGGAGATAACAAAAATACCTGTTTCCAATTTTTCTTTTCTTTTTTTGGCCGCCATTTTGAATTTCAAAATGGTCGCCTTATTGAACATAGTATATATAAATTCTCATAACTTTTATGTTAGATACAGGACTATTGTAGGTATTATGTTAGCTTTTTTTTTTATGGTAGATGACTTTATAAGACAATTTTAGATGTTTCTCATTAATTTAAAAATGGCAATCAGCTAAAAACAAAATGGCGATTAAGAAAATCAAAATGGCAGCTATAATAAATTGTCAAAAATAATATATTTTTAAATTTTACTTCTAACTGAACAATTTTCCAAACAATTTGATTAACTCCTAAGTTTGCAACATTTTGATAGTTTTATATCAGATGCATCTGGCAACCATGTGACAGAAATTTTAGCACTGCTGCAGTAATATATGTCACACGCATGTGCTCTCAAGATTAATGCAAAATAGAGGTAAGATATCTGCATTTTTAAAGATAGGTGCAAGGCTAGGTTTATTAAACATGTCAAATGAATATAGAAAATATGTGTTATGTATGTTCAGATCGAAATTATCCGCTAACAAAGTAAAACATCATGTTCAGTGTTACTGTTGTACCTACAAATATCAGTTCTACGACAAATGTAAAATACTTAAGAATATAATTGTATTCATATAAATTTGCATTAAGTAGGAGATTACCATCAAATGCATGCCTGACGTTACCTTAAGATAATAATCCGAGACCTTACTACAATTCAATTCAATCTGACAATGTTATATTTACTAGCAAACTTCCAGCAATGAGTATACACCTTAGAAATTGTACATGGCCGTTTGTTTGAACATGTTTTCAAAATACCTGACATTTGGTTAGTATCTTACTTTAACAAAGGCTTCATGGAGGGGAGGGACTGAGTGTATGTTATAGATAGAGGTACGACTGGGCAATAACAACTTGTATTTGTCTGAAATTTGTATCCCTGTCCTCCTTTTAAGTTTTGTTCTAATGAGCTTTTCAAAATCTTTTTAATACCACTCAATTTTGTATTGGTCTAACCCATGGACCTTGTTAAATCTTATGATTGCATATGTATCCTACATTTGACAAAATACATCAGTTTGGTTTCTTACAAAGGGAGTAAAACATCTTTTAACTTTCCCTCCAAGATTATCAAGATGGAGTCTGCAGCTTTAATCAGAAAAAGAGTGACAGAGACTGAAATTGAGTGGGGAAATTGCATCTTGTGTCAAGAGGTTAGGTTTCCTAAGAAAAAACATCTTTTGTCGTCGGCTACACCAGAAGGAATTGCCCGAGTAATTGAAAGTGCCCTGGAAAGAGAGAAATACAATGACACTAAGTTTATAGACGCACTAGACCGTTTGAAAATAGTCAACCTACGGGAAACTGACAAAAATGTTTTTTGGCATAGACCCTGCTATAGCGTATTTACAAACCAAGCTCACATAAATCGTCTCAAGAGCAAAGGTCAGCGAAATATTACCATTTCATCTAGAGAGTCAACTCCCCTGGAAGATGAAACTAATCTGAAAAAATCATCAAGATCGAGAAGATCATCGCTGCCTTCTGTAGACTGGAACAAGTGCATGTACTGCCAGGATGATATACCTTACTCTCATTTACGTAAAGTTCAGACTTTCCCAACATCAGAAAAAGTCCTGACCCTCGCTCAGTTTGATAGCGTAATGAGACACAGATTAGCTGGAGTACATGATCTTATAGCTGCAGAGGCCAAGTATCATTTGAAATGTTATACATGTTTTTTGAAGAAGTACAGTAAGCTTAAAGAAAACCAAGATAACATTCCAGAAACAATTTGCTTTGAAAATGTAATGGCTGATTTTGAAAAAGGTGTTGCTGAAGGACACATTTATACATTAACAAGCATTTGGGAACAATATTCTAATATGCTTCTCACAGATTTTGCAATGGTTTCAAGGGTTTACAGAAGTAATAGGTTCAAGGAGAAAATACAGAGGTATCTTGGTGATAATGTGATTTTTGTTCAACCTTTGTGTACTACAGATCCGCAGCTAGTATGTCCTTCTGTGGCTCAAGATATGGCTATGGAAAAATTTGTAGAAGATATGACAGAGGTGCAAGGAATAGATGTTTGTGAGGCTTCTATGAGTAACCAAGTAGAAAATGACGACACTTATATTTTAAGCGGGATTTTTAAAGTGGCTGTAAAACTACGTCGGGACATTGAAGCTACAGCTAGTCATGACTTCGTTGGAGGAATTGATGAGGAACATGCGCAGATGGTAGTGCCAGATAATCTTTACTTTCTTATTCGTCTTCTCTGCAATAAAGATGTATTTGATGTTGAAAATGAGAGTCAAAAGGAGAATGCTCTTAGAACGAAAATTCTCAGTATTTGTCAAGACATCATTTTTCTTGCTTCTGGAGGGCAGAAACTAACACCAAAGCATATTGGTCTTGGCGTTACTATTCACCAGGCCACGAGGTCAAAGGGCTCATAAAACTTCTCCATGCGGCAGGTCATTCTATCAGCTATGAGCATGTTATTCAGATTGACAAAGCCATTGCCGATGATGCTCTTCAGCGTCACAATGACCATGGAAAAGTGATGATACCACGTAATTTTACCACTTGGGAAAATTGTGGATATGTCCGTTATGCAGACGACAATATCGATATCAATGAAGAAACACTCAGTGGTATGGACACTTTTCATGCAACACAATATGTGGCTCTTCGCAAAAAGCACCAAATGAGCCAAAAGAGAAATAAATGTTAAGCTAAGATCCAACAGATCCAAAACAAGTCTTCCATCAGAAATGAGTGAGCTTCAAAACTCAAACATGCTTGCAGCCAAACTAGAACCAGTGATGCCGAAAGATGTACAGCTCACTTGGTACGACCCAGACAAGGAAATGATAGCCAAAGCATTCTGCATGGACATGACATGGATTCTTTTGCGACAAGAAAATCAGGAAAACCAACAAGTACCTGCCTGGAGTGGATTCAACCAGAAAGTGTCAAAGAATGATTTGCCACAAACTGAAGTTGGGCCTTTTCCAATAATTAATGCTCCTGCTCATGATTATGACACAATTTGGACAGTGATGAAAAAATGTCAAGCAATGACAAAGAAGCTAAATGCAACATACACAGTAATTACCTTTGATGAAGCACTCTACAACAAAGCTAAAATGCTTCAATGGGAGAAGTTGGAAGATTGCAAAGATTTTGTTATCATGTTAGAGGCTTCCACACACAGATGAATTTTTCAAAAGTGATTGGTCAGTTCATGCAAGGAGCTGGTCTCAATGATATATGGGTAGAGAGTGGAGTATTTGGAGAAAACACAGCGGAGAATATTCTCAAAGGAAAGGTGTGGAACAAAGTTAAACGTGCACATAAACTTACACTTGAAGCACTTTGGACAATTCTTTGGCCAAAGTTTATTGTTTGGGCACAAGAGAATGAGAATGAGTTAGGAAGCAAGTTGAGAGAAACAGCAGGGAAGATTATTGAAGGGTTTTCCAAAGATGATGATGAGCAGATATAATCGACACTGGCATTATTCATTGAAGATATTGTACCCATATCAACACTTCTTGATGAATTTGATGCTGACCACAAGGACCTAACAACATTCCAATTTTGGAGGAAGTATATGCATCTTGTTACTATTCTTCTGAGATTTACCCGTGCTCTTCGAGATGGAGACTGGGCGCTGTACCTTTCATCGCTAGCTGAAATGTTACCCTGGTTTGCTCTCTTTGAACATGTTAATTACACCAGGTGGGGTGTAATTTTTCTAGCAGATATGAAGATGCTACAGGAGACAGCACCAGAGGTTTACCAAGGCTTTGCAGATGGTGACTTCGATACTAAAGAAACTTCACAAAGATTCAATCAAATCCCTGATGACCAAGCACTTGAGCATATCAACAAACGGGGCAAAGTTGCCGGTGGTTTAGTTGGCATCACCCGCACAGATTCAGCACGAGAACGTTGGTGTCTTACATACAATAAACGGGCTCAGCTCGCCGAAGACACAAAGAAAATGTATCATGTGACGAGTGAGACGGATTTGCAACATAAAGATCTGGGACCTAAGCGAATGGAAAGAGATCAGAAAGATATCACAAAACTAGTTCAAGAATTTGAACGCTTTGATGTATTTTCCAATGATTCGTCAGACCTGATATCAATCACCACAGGAGATGTTGCTAGTACTGATGTGAAGAATGACTTTGTGAAAGCAGAGAAAACAGGAAAGAAGTTAATACACGACTTTGTGAATGACAGACTCATCAAAAAGACAACAAAAGTCCATGATAAAATCAAAAGACAGAAACTTAACACGTTTGGTACAATGTACAGTCATACTGTAAATGTGGATAAAGTAAAAACAACCACTACCAAGGCACGCATCAATCTTTTACGTCAAGTGATTGTTGCATTAGATGCTGGACGTGAAGTTGATATAGATGGGTTGCTGTAACGTGAACTCTCACCTGTGCCTTTATCAATAGCAACTGTTGATGAAAAGCTGAGATATCCATCAAGTAAATCAGATCTAGGCAAAATTCTAGATCAAGGTAAAGCACAGAATCTACCACCAGTCAGCAACAGTCCTACATGTACTATTGTGGATGCTATGGCAGTAATTCAGTCTCTTGGCAATCATATAGGAGCAAAAACCTTTGGTGAATGGTGTGACAACTTTCAAAAGTCAATTTACAAACATTTTTCTGAGACATGCAACAGGGTGGACATTGTTTTTGATCGATATCTGGACAACTCCATTAAAGGTGGTACACGAAACAAGCGTGCAAGTGGAAAAAACAAGGGGATAGAAACCAGAGTAACCAGCAGAGATCAGAAAATTGGCAGCTGGGAAAGATTCATTACACTTGGGAAAAACTAAGAAAGTCTTGCAAACTTTCTCTGCACACAAATGATAAATCATCCCTGTGAAGATCCCAACAAGGAGCTGGTTCTTGGCGGTGGTTTCTCAAACTCAGATGAGGCATGGTCTTCGTCTGGCAGAGATGTGTCAAATCTGCGATCAAAGCACGAGGAGGCTGACACGCGTATCCTACTTCATGCTCAAGATGCAAAGAACTTAGGATTTCAACTACTTAATATTGTATGCCGTGATACTGATGTGTTGGTGCTTCTTGTATATCATATGCCCAACCTATGTCAACAAGTGTGGATGCAAGGGGGGAGAGCAAAAAAACAATCTTTTATTCCTGTTCATCATATCCAAATTGATGACAAGGCAAGAGCATCATTGCTTGCATTTCATGCCCTTACAGGCAGTGACACAACGAGCCAATTTGCTGGAATAGGCAAAAAATCGGCGTGGAAGGAATTTGTAAAGCACCCACATCTGCTTGAGCGGTTAGGTGAAGCTCAAGTTCCTGATAAAAAGGCTATGTCTGATGCGGAAGCATTTGTTTGCAAATTGTATGATCCATCTACTGAATCAAGTAAAATACAAGAAATCAGAAGTGCATTTTTTCACAAGGTGAAAAAAAGTGTTGAGACACTACCACCTACTGCAGATGCTCTACATCTGCACATTAGAAGAGCCCATTACCAGACATGTGTATGGAAGATGGCTCTTGAACAAAATCCATCACTACCATCTCCAGAGGAGAGCGGCTGGTTTCTTAGTACAGATGGAATCCTGAAACCGCGCCTTCTCACAGTGGACTCAATGCTAGAAACGTGGCCAGAACTTATAGCATGCAGTTGTCCTCTCCAGGGTTTGCGGTGTGCAACACGCAGATGCAAGTGTACTTCCATGAAAGTTCCCTGCACTCGAGGATGTTCATGCACAGAGTACTGCCGAAATCCACAATCTTTGCCTTTTAATATACTATGATGCAGTCATTTCTCAAATATACCTTGTATGAGTTTTGTTTTCATATCGTAGCAAGCTATGTTTTCCTTTAAATAATCTCAAGTTGAACAGTTGAAGTCAGCTTCCAGCAATGGTGTTTGGGAAATAATTTATGAAAGCTATCCATTTCAAAATCAAATATGGCCGCCATTCCGCCATTTTGGAACTAAAAATGGCCACCAACATCAAATTTATCCGAATAATTAAATCACCAGGTTTTATTTTACTTTGAATCAAATTTACATACACCCCCCTTAATTTTCTTTCAATATACTGAGAAGTTCAAGATATACTGAATGGAACAACTTTTTGATGTTTTGTCTAAAGTTCGAAGTAGAAACAAACCTTTGGGGGCCATTTTGAAAACAAAGATGACAAGGTTTCCAAAAAAATTCTGAATGATACACGCTCTTTATTTTATTTCGTAACAGCTGTGAATGAACTATTATCTATCATCATCTTTAAACTTAAAAGTTACTGTGAAAATATGTTCTGTTTAAATTATCTGGAAAATGGCGGCCATTTTGAATTTCAGTATGGCTGCCAACTGCTAAACATATATATTCTTGTTAAGACTTTTTATTCCATATAAGATCAACATTTTTACCAGTTATTCAATGTGAACCTTACCTAAAACATGCCAAAATACTCATATTGAAATAAAATATGCTCTATTTGGCGGCCATTTTGAAATTCAAAATGGCGGCCACCTCAAGGATTTTTTTTTGTGGAAACAGGTTTTTTTAGACTCTTATACAGCTAAACTATTAATTAAAATCATTTCCCGACTTGTACCCAAAATGTTTAGCACTTGTCATTTTTTGGCCATTTGCAACCAGACTATTTTGTCTGCATCTTACACATGTCTGCAATATACCGTGGCCAGAGACGCTTGTATTTAATTTGATCAAAAGCAAAGAATAACTTGCTCAATGCTTCTCCTGCTTTCCAAAATGAAGAGACAAGTCACCATAGGCGTAGGAACCAAGGTTAGGGGGCGCGTGCCCCCAATGTTGCAGTGACCTACATGGTGTCAACAACTAAGTCATTTTTTACCATATATTGAACTAGTGTTGTAGCATATCGTTGTGCCACCCATCCTTCCCATATGAAGTACATGTTCCTACGCCTATGTATGCAAGTCACAATTTATGGATGCTGCTGAAAAGAAGAAGATCGTTTCCACCCGATTTGTCGATGCAGGTAATTCATCATAGACTTCAACATAACATTAGAGGACTTTTCAGTTTCCCATGCTTTAAAATTATGTAAGACGTCCTCGTCAGTCAGAGCTTGACTTCAATGTTTATGTGCCAACTGGACATTCATTTACTGGTTACACTTATCTGTCAGAACGTGTAGTACATCTTCTGTGGGTTTAGAACATGTTACTTCAAGATGTAGATTCTCCTTAAAGAACTGCTCCATATGATAATTATGAGAGCAAAAATAGATATAAATTGGAAAGCAATGGCTATCACTTTCTCACTTGCTGAACATGATCTACTGTAGATTTCTCTGTCTATCTAGCATTTACATACCATCAAACATATATTAATATTATAGATCAGTGGCACATAACACACTATTCTGTTTGATTGATAAAATGGTAAATGATAATGGTAAATGATAATGGTAAATGATAATGCCACAACGCATTAATTGCTAGTTGATAAAGTTTTAAATAAAAACAAAGGAAATTGACTACGTTCATAAAAGTACAAGTTCCACGAAGAATAAGGACAGACTTTAAAAAGGAGCAGAACAGGTTTTCAAATCAAGTGTCCGCACCAAGTATATCTCAATTTTCATGGAACTTCACACCTCATTTAAGTTCCTTAATTACCTTTTGTTTTGGCGGTCACTTTATTTTCCCACCATTTTGGATTAAATTTATCATATATATAAGTTGGGAGGTATAAAATATGTTTAAATACCCATAGAAATAATACAGAATTTCAAAGTCAAATTCTGTTTATATGATTATTTTTGTAATATTTTATATTTTGGTGGCCATTTTGTTTTTTCGCCATTTTGAATAACATGACTTATGTTTTAAAACCTAAATTACCCAATTCTATTCATATTTTTCGTAATATTTTATATTTTGGCGGCCATTTTGTTATTCCGCCATTTTGAATAATATGCGGGTACCTGGGCAAATGGGAAACATATTTTTTCGAAATCCCAGTGTTATGCGTTTTTAAAAAGTGTATAGGTTTGCTAATCCTCAAATACTTCCCACAAAAATACATGGCGAACCCGACTAAATCCGACATATAGTACATACAAAATGTAACAAACATTTAGTATATATTTGACACAATTACTAAAAGCATGATTATTTACCAGGGAATCTGACACTAAGAGCCTCGCATGATGGGAGAGGCACGTCCCCAATGATTTTCAAAAGCCTGGGCCTTTAAACCAATTCGCCCAATGGGCAATTGCCAACATTGGTCCCGGCTCCCAAATTTCAAACCCGCAGGCGGGGTGGGTGGGGAAAATCACGCTAAGATACACAAAATTACCACACAAAAAGTATACATTTGGAGAAAAAAATTAGGGATGGGGCAAGTGCACTTAAAACATTGGATGGGGCAAGTGCACCCAAATCCCGCCATGATGCTCAAACTATAGGTGTAGGAGCCGGGGCCAGGGGCACGTCCCCCCCCACTTTTCGTATAAGACTGACAAAAGGGCCCTTAAAAAAGAAAAAAAGGGCCCTCAATTACTGTCAAAAAAGTACCCTCACTTGAATTTCTGCCCCCTTGCCCCGAGTTCCTTCTAACACCCCTGACTGCATCATTTAAAATTTTCCATTTTTTGACTTTTTTTGGGCATTAAAAACAAAGATTCTTTACAGCTCTCACCCTTGAGTTTTCTCCTGGCCCCACACCGTTTGTGGTGCCCACACACTTTTAACATCATTTTTTGTGTCCCTATTCTTTTATATTTTTTATCTCATCACCAACATATACATATATGTGGGATTATATATTGTAGTCACTTTGCTGTATAGGCAAATAACTCAGTGCCTGTACCGTCTACACTACATGGCTACCTCCTCCTTGATATTAGGGGGGCTGGTGGGGCTCTCATATGTTGACCTCATATTAGGGGTTAGGGGTCATAAGTTGGAACGGAACAAAATTTGGCGATTTTTGCGTCTGTTCATGGGTTTGCGCGGGGGTGTGTGTGTGCGCATATTACAATTAATTGTCATTTATAACTCAAAAAGTGTAATACACACATGAACCAAAATTGGTGGACGGATACCCCTTGCCCAGAACTTTTGTCTCCAAGATTTTGGGATACAAAGGTCATAGGTCAAATGGCACAAGGTTTTGGTGATGGTTGTATCTTTTGAAGGAATTACTTAGTATCTTTAAAATTGCATAGGTGGGTAGGATTTAACATTCTAACAAAACTTTAAAATAGTTGAAGTCAAAGGTCATGGGTCGAAGGTCAAATAAAGTGTTTTTTTATGCAAAATTTTGCGCCATTTTAAACTCAAAATGTACAAGACCTATACTAACCGTATGTTGTATCATTATACCTTGGTACTTGTGTCCCGTAGACTGTGGGGTTAAAAGGTGAAAAAGCTATTGACCACTTTTCACCATTTCCCTCTATAGCTTAGGAATGGTAAGTGTGATGTGAGCATGAATGGTATTATACAGTTGGGTACGTTAGATGTGAAAAATTTCAGACGTTTTTCAGTGATTAGGTTCAAGGGTCAGAGGTTAGATGTCAAATATGTGATTTTTTTAGGTAATTATGTACTAATTTGTACATTTGTGTGCCATTTAAATTTCTTAAGTACAAGACCTATACCAATCCTATGTTGTACCATGATACCTTGGTACATGAATTTGTGTCCCATAGACTCTGGGGTCAAAATTAACCATTTCCCCCTATAGTTATGGAATGGTGTGTGACGTGAGCATGAATGGTATCATACAGTAAGTACAATAAATGTGAACAATTTCAGATGTTGTTTCAGTGATTAGGTTCAAGGTTCAGAGGTCAAATATATGTTTTTAGGGGGTAATTATGTACTTATTTGTGCCACTTTAAATTCCGTAAGTGTAAGACCTATACCAATCATATGTTTATATCATGATACTGTGGTACATGAACTTGTCACCCCGTAAAAACAGGTCAAAAGGTCAAAGAGCTAGTGATCCTTTTAACCATTTCCCATAGTTTTGGAATAATCAGAGTGATCTGAGCGTGGGCAGTGTCATATAGTAGGGTAAGATAAATGACAACAAATTTTAGTTGTTAAGGTGATTGGGGTCAAAGGTCAAACATGCAATTTTAGAGGGTAATTATGTCTCCAAGGTTTTAGGGGTACAAAGGTCAAAGGCCAAATAAAACAAGTTTTGGAGACGGTTGTATCTTTTGAAGGAATTATTTGGTCACTTTTACAAATTGCATAGGTGTGTAGGGTTTAACATTTTAACAAAACCTTAAAGTAATTGGAGGTCAAACGTCATGGGTCAAAGGTCAAATAAGTGTTTATATGCAAAATTTTGAGGCATTTTATACTCAGTGCCAACCCTATGTTGCACCATGACACATTCATTTGTGTCCCGTAGACTCTGGGGTCAAAAAGTCAAAGGTCACCGAGCTATTGACCACTTTTCTTTACCATTTCCCCCTATACTTATGGAATGGTAAGTGTGATGTGAGTATGGTGTCATACAGTAGGATACGATAAATGTGGAAATTTTCAGATGTTGTTTCAGTGATTAGGGTCAAGGGTCAGAGGCCAAATATGTGATTTTAGGGGATAATCATGTACTAATTTGTGCATTTTTGTGCCAAAAGTCACAGAGCTATAGTGACACTGTTAGCTATTTCCCATAATGCCGTATGCTTGAGGTGATGAAGTCAACAACTTCATGGATTGCTTTCTTGTTTTTAATCTTTATTTTGATTTAGTTGGCTGCTCTGTGCCCCGCCCTCTAACAAATAATTCTGGCGATCATTTAAAGGGGGCTGCAGTATTTGGTCCTTTAAAGCTTTTTAAGATGTACCGTTGGGAATGGAGGGGGCATATCGACTGGATGCCATTGCCCTTTTGGTTTCTCCACTGCTAGGTACCCTCAACATAGTAGTGGCCCTCACATAGCATGGTTACTTGACCTGGAAGGATCCGTGACATGCGAGAGCTTTAACATGGTAGGGCTGTAACATTAAAGGGGTACCTTCATGTTATGGGTGTTATGCATGGTGTGATACGCCCATGCAATGAGGAACCCTGATAGTAGTGGGATCATTACACAAAAGGGAAATTTCATTAAGGACGTCTGAACCACAAGAGGCAAAAAGGAGATCATCACCTGCACTTCAACACACATAAGGAAAGAAGTACTCTTTTCTTCATAGTTATTTACACACCTGGCCTTAAACAAACTGCTTGTGATCTTCCAAGTTCTTTTTAGGCTATGAATCCTGGATGCTTTATTATAAAAAGGCCCACTACTTTTCATATTTGCCTGTCCTTTCCACATGCATAAGCATCTAATAGATTTTCCCCATATTGACTAAAGTGACAGTGAAAACATGCCATTTCTTTTGAGCTTTGTCCCCCTAACGTCATATCTGAATATAGTGCTAAATTTAGAACATTGATTGCAGAGGTTACAAGAACGTTTTATATCTAAAAATATACACCAAATTTACATGTACCCTGGTCCAAATAATGCAGTCCTTTCTAGTTAAGTATACCATGGTTCAAATGATGTGATTCCCTATAGTTATGTGTATCCTGGTTCAATAATGCGATCTCCTCTGGTTACATGTATCATTATTCAAATGATGCAGTCCCCTCTAGCTATGTGTACCATGGCTCAAATGATGCAGTCCTCTCTGGTTACTAGTACCCGTGTTCAAAATGCAGTCACCTGTAGTTACATGTACCCTAGTTCAAATGATGCAGTCGCCTCTTGTTACATGTACCTTAAGACAAATGATGTGGTCCCTGTAGTTACATGTACCTTGCTGCAAATGATGCAGTCCACTATAGTAACATGTACCCTGGTTCAAATGATGCGGTCCTCTCTGGTTATTAGTACCCGTGTTCAAATGATGCAGTCACCTGTAGTTACATGTACCCTAGTTCAAATGATGCAGTCACCTGTAGTTACATGTACCCTGGTTCAAATAATGCGGTCGCCTCTTGTTACATGTACCCTAAGACAAATGATGTGGTCCCTGTAGTTACATGTACCTTGCTGCAAATAATGCGGTCCACTATAGTTACATGTACCTGGTTCAAATGATGTGGTCTCTCTGGTTACATGTACCCTGTTCAAATGATACAGTCACCTAATTACATGTACCCTGGTTCAAATGATGTGATCGCCTCTTGTTACATGTACCCTAAGACAAATGATGCAGTCACCTGTAGTTACATGTACCTTGGTTCAAATAATGTAATCCCTATAGTTACATGTACCCTGGTTCAAATGATGCAGTCTCCTCTGGTTACACTATCCTGGTTCAAATGATGCAGTCCCCTCAATTATGTGTACCCTGGTTCAAATGATGTGATCCGCTATGAATACATGTACCCTGGATCAAATGATGCAGTCACCTGTAGTTACATGTACTCTAGTTCAAATGATGTAATCACTTTAGTTACATGCACTCTGGCTAAAATGATGAAGGACCCTTCAGTTACCTGTACCCTGGTTCAAATGTTGTGGTCCCCTCTGGTTACATGTACTCTGGTTCAAAGGATGCGGTCCCCTGTAGTTATATGTAGCCTGGTTGCTTGTTTCCTTCTGATGCCCTCAATTATACATGTAGGCCAACAATGGTTCAAATGTTGCAGTCCCATCTGTTTTACATGTAACCTGGTTCAAATGATGCAGTCCCCTTTAGTTACATGTACCCTGGTTCAAATGATGCTGTCTCCTCTGGTTACATGAACCTGGTTCAAATGATACAGTCCCCTCTAATTATGTTACTCTGGTTCAAATACTTGTTCAATTATGTGACCCTGCTTGTTTAAAATGAACGGCCCCTCTAATTATGTACCCTGGTTCAAATGTTGCATTCACCTCTAGTTACATGTACTCTAGTTCAAATGATGCAATCCCCTTTAGTTACATGCACCCTGGTTCAAAATGCAATGTTATGTGTACTCTGGTTATGATGCAGTCCTCTGGTTACATAATGAGTTCAAATGATACAGTCCTATCTGGTTATGTACCCTGGTTCAATTAATGCAATCCCCTCTGGTTACATGTACCCTGTTTCAAATGATGTGGTCCCCTGCAGTTACATGTACCCTGGTTAAAATGATGCGGTCTACTCTGGCTACATGTACCCTAGTACAAATGGTGTGGTCCCTATAGTTACATGTAGCCTGCTGCAAATGATGCGGTCCACTATAGTTACATGTACCCTGGTTCAAATGAGGCGGTATCCTCTAATGGCATGTACCCTAGTTCAAATGATGTGGTCCCTGTAGTTACATGTACCCTGGTGCAAATGATGCGGTCCACTATAGTTACATGTACCTTGGTTCAAATGATGCAATCTTCTCTGGCTAAATGTACCCTAGTTCAAATGATGCAGTCCCCTGTAGTTATGTGTACCCTGCTGCAAATGATGTGATCCGTTATGGATACATGTACCCTGGTTTACATGATGCAATCACCTGTAGTTACATGTACTCTGGTTCACCTTTAGTTACATGTACCCTGGTTCAAATGATACGATCCCAGCTGGATACATGTACCCTGGTTAAAATGATGCAGTCACCTGTAGTCTGGTTCAAATGATGTGATGCCCTCTGATTATGTGTACCCCGCTTCAAATGATACGATCCCGACTGGTTACATGTACCCTGGTTCAAATGATGCAGTGACCCATAGTTACATGTACCCTGGTTAAAATGATGCAGTCCTCACTAGTTATATGTACCCTGGTTCAAATGATGTAGTCCCCTCTAGCTATATGTACCCTGGTTCAAATACTGCAATCCCCTCTAGTTATGTGTACCCTGCTTGTTTAAAATGAGGCGGGGCCCCTCTAGTTATGTGTACCCAGGTTCAAATGTTGCGGTCCCCTCTGGTCACATGTACCCTAGATCAAATGATGTGGTCCCTGTAGTTACATGTACCCTGGTTAAAATGATGTGATGCTCTCTAGTTATGTGTACCCTGGTGCTAATGATACGATCCTATCTGGTTACATGTACCCTGGTTCAAATAATGCAATCCCCTCTGGTTACATGTACCCTGTTTCAAATGATGTGGTCCCCTGCAGTTACATGTACCCTGGTTAAAATGATGCGGTCTACTCTGGCTACATGTACCCTAGTACAAATGGTGTGGTCCCTATAGTTACATGTAGCCTGCTGCAAATGATGCGGTCCACTATAGTTACATGTACCCTGGTTCAAATGAGGCGGTATCCTCTAATGGCATGTACCCTAGTTCAAATGATGTGGTCCCTGTAGTTACATGTACCCTGGTGCAAATGATGCGGTCCACTATAGTTACATGTACCTTGGTTCAAATGATGCAATCTTCTCTGGCTAAATGT
This sequence comes from Chiridota heheva, assembly GCA_020152595.1. NCBI lineage: Eukaryota > Metazoa > Echinodermata > Holothuroidea > Apodida > Chiridotidae > Chiridota > Chiridota heheva. The sequence continues at coordinate 190,509 of JAIGNY010001008.1, forward strand.
ACCCTAGTTCAAATGATGCAGTCCCCTGTAGTTATGTGTACCCTGCTGCAAATGATGTGATCCGTTATGGATACATGTACCCTGGTTTACATGATGCAATCACCTGTAGTTACATGTACTCTGGTTCACCTTTAGTTACATGTACCCTGGTTCAAATGATACGATCCCAGCTGGATACATGTACCCTGGTTAAAATGATGCAGTCACCTGTAGTCTGGTTCAAATGATGTGATGCCCTCTGATTATGTGTACCCCGCTTCAAATGATACGATCCCGACTGGTTACATGTACCCTGGTTCAAATGATGCAGTGACCCATAGTTACATGTACCCTGGTTAAAATGATGCAGTCCTCACTAGTTATATGTACCCTGGTTCAAATGATGTAGTCCCCTCTAGCTATATGTACCCTGGTTCAAATACTGCAATCCCCTCTAGTTATGTGTACCCTGCTTGTTTAAAATGAGGCGGGGCCCCTCTAGTTATGTGTACCCAGGTTCAAATGTTGCGGTCCCCTCTGGTCACATGTACCCTAGATCAAATGATGTGGTCCCTGTAGTTACATGTACCCTGGTTCAAATGAAGCAGTCTCCTCTGGATACACTACTTCAAATGATGCAGTGCCCTCAAGTTATGTGTACCCTGATTCAAATGATGTGATCCGCTATGAATACATGTACCCTAGATCAAATGATGCAGTCACCTGTACTTACATGTACTCTGGTTCAAATGATGCAATCCCGTATAGTTATGTGTACCCTGGTGCAAATGATACGATCCCAGCTGGTTACATGTACCCTGGTTCAAATAATGCGGTCGCCTCTGGTTATATGTACCCTAGTTCAAATGATGTGGTCCCTGTAGTTACATGTACCCTGCTGCAAATGATGCGCTCCCCTATACTTACATGTACCCTGGTTCAAATGATGCGGTCCTCACTGGCTACATGTACCCTAGTTCAAATGATGTGGTCCCTGTAGTAACCTGTACCTTGGTTCAAATGATGGGGTCCCCTCTGGTTACATGTACCGTAGTTCAAATGATGTGGTCCATGTAGTTACATGTACCCAGCTGCAAATGATGTGGTCCACTATAGTTACATATACCCTAGTTCAAATAATGTGGTCCCCTCTGGATACATGTACCCTGGTTCAAATAATGCAGTCCCCTGTAGTAATGTGTACCCTGTTTCAAATGATGTGATCCGCTATAGTTACATGTACTCTGGTTCAAATGATGTGATCCCTTTTAGTTACATGTACCCTGGCTAAAATGATGCAGTCCCCTTTGGTTACCTGTACCCTGGTTCAAATAATGAGATCCCATCTAGTTATGTGTACCCCGCTTCAAATGATACAATCGCATCTGGTTACATGTCCCCTGGTGTAAACGATGCAGTCCCATATTGTTACATGTACTCTGGTTCAAATATTGCGGTCTCCTCTGGTTACATGTACCCAAGTTCAAATGTGGTCCCCGTAGTTACATGTACCCTGCTGCAAATGATGCGCTCCCCTATACTTACATGTACCCTGGTTCAAATGATGCGGTCCTCACTGGCTACATGTACCCTAGTTCAAATGATGTGGTCCCTGTAGTAACCTGTACCTTGGTTCAAATGATGGGGTCCCCTCTGGTTACATGTACCGTAGTTCAAATGATGTGGTCCATGTAGTTACATGTACCCAGCTGCAAATGATGTGGTCCACTATAGTTACATATACCCTAGTTCAAATAATGTGGTCCCCTCTGGATACATGTACCCTGGTTCAAATAATGCAGTCCCCTGTAGTAATGTGTACCCTGTTTCAAATGATGTGATCCGCTATAGTTACATGTACCCTGGTTCAAATAATGAGATCCCATCTAGTTATGTGTACCCCGCTTCAAATGATATAATCGCATCTGGTTACATGTCCCCTGGTGTAAACGATGCAGTCCCATATTGTTACATGTACTCTGGTTCAAATATTGCGGTCTCCTCTGGTTACATGTACCCAAGTTCAAATGTGGTCCCCGTAGTTACATGTACCCTGGTGCAAATGATGTGGTCCCCTATAGTTATATCTATCCTGGTTCAAATGATGCAGTCCCCTTTGGTTACATGTACCTTACTTCAAATAATGAGGTCCCCTTTAGTTACATGTACTCTGGTTCAAATGATGCAATCACCTCTAGTTATATGCACTTTGGTTCAAATGATGTGGTCCGCTATGGATACATGTACCCTGGATCAAATGATGCAGTCACCTGTAGTTACATGTACTCTGGTTCAAATGATGTAATCCCTTTAGTTACATGCACTCTGGCTAAAATGATGAAGGACCCTCCAGTTACCTGTACCCTGGTTCAAATGTTGTGGTCCCCTCTGGTTACATGTACTCTGCTTCAAAGGATGCAATCCCCTGTAGTTATGTGTAGCCTGGTTCCAATGATGCAATTCCTTCTGATGCCCTGGTGCAACCCCTACATGTAGGCCAACAATGGTGCAAATGATGCGGTCCCATCTGTTTGTATGTAACCTGGTTCAAATGATGTAGTCCCTGTAGTTACATGTACCCTGGTTCAAATGATGCTGTCCCCTTTAGTTACATGAACTCTGGTTCAAATGATGTAATCTCCTCTAATTATGTGTACTCTGGTTCAAATGATGCGGTCCCCTCTAGTTATGTGTACCCTGCTTGTTTAAAATGAGGCGGGCCCCTCTAATTATGTGTACCCTGGTTCAAATGTTGCGGTCCCCTCTGGTTACATATACGCTAGTTCAAATGATACAGTCCCCTCTAGTTATGTGTAACCTGATCCAATTAATGTGATCCGCTATGAATACATGTACCCTGGATCAAATGATGCAGTCACCTGTAGTTACATGTACCCTGGTTAAAATGATGCGGTCTACTCTGGCTACATGTACCCTAGTACAAATGGTGTGGTCCCCATAGTTACATGTAGCCTGCTGCAAATGATGCGGTCCACTATAGTTACATGTTCCCTGGTTCAAATGAGGCGGTATCCTCTGATGGCATGTACCCTAGTTCAAATGATGTGGTCCCTGTAGTTACATGTACCCTGGTGCAAATGATGAGGTCCACTATACTTACATGTACCTTGGTGCAAATGATGCGGTCATCACTGGCTACATGTACCCTAGTTCAAATGATGCAGTCCCCTGTACTTATGTGTACCCTGCTGCAAATGATGTGATCCGTTATGGATACATGTACCCTGGTTCAAATAATGCAATCACCTGTAGTTACATGTACTCTGGTTCACCTTTAGTTACATGTACCCTGGTTCAAATGATACGATCCCAGCTGGTTACATGTACCTTGGTTCAAATGATGCAATCTTCTCTGGCTAAATGTACCCTAGTTCAAATGATGCAGTCCCCTGTAGTTATGTGTACCCTGCTGCAAATGATGTGATCCATTAGGGATACATGTACCCTGGTTCACATAATGCAATCACCTGTAGTTACATGTACTCTGGTTCACCTTTAGTTACATGTACCCTGGTTCAAATTATGTGATCCGCTATGGATACATGTACCCTGGTTTAAATGATGCAGTCACCTGTAGTCTGGTTCAAATGATGTGATGCCCTCTGATTATGTGTACTCCGCTTCAAATGATAAGATCCCGACTGGTTACATGTACCCTGGTTCAAATGATGCAGTGACCTATAGTTACATGTACCCTGGTTAAAATGATGCAGTCCTCACTAGTTATATGTACCCTGGTTCAAATGATGTGATCCCCTCTAGCTATATGTACCCCGCTTCAAATGATGTAGTCACCTTTAGTTACATGTACCCTGGTTCAAATGATGTGGTCCCTGTAGTTACATGTACCCTACTTCAAATGATGTGGTCCCCTTTAGTTACATGTACTCTGGTTCAAATGATGCAATCCCCTCTAGTTATGTGTACTCTGCTTGTTTCAAATGAGGCGGGTCCCCTCTAGTTATGTGTACACAGGTTTAAATGTTGTGGTCCCCTCTGGTTACATGTACCCTAGCTCAAATGATGTGGTCCCTGTAGTTACATGTAACATGGTGCAAATGATGCGCTCCCCTCTGGTTACATGTACCCTAGTTTAAATGATGTGGTCCCCTTTAGTTACATGTATTCTGGTTCAAGAATGCAATCCCCTCTAGTTATGTGTACTGTGGTTCAAATGATGCGATCCCCTCTAGTTATATGTACCCTGCTTGTTTAAAATGAGGCGGGGCTCCTCTAGTTATGTGTACCCAGGTTCAAATGCTGCGGTCCCCTCTGGTTACATGTACCCTAGATCAAATGATGTGGTCCCTGTAGCTACATGTACCCTGGTTCAAATGAAGCAGTCTCTTTTGGATACACTAGTTCAAATGATGCAGTGCCCTCAAGTTATGTGTACCCTGATTCAAATGATGTGATCCGCTATGAATACATGTACCCTAGATCAAATGATGCAGTCACCTGTACTTACATGTACATGGTTCAAATGATGCAATCCCGTATAGTTATGTGTGCCCTGGTGCAAATGATTCGATCCCAGCTGGTTACATGTACCCTGGTTCAAATAATGCGGTCGCCTCTGGTTACATGTACCCTAGTTCAAATGATGTGGTCCCTGTAGTTACATGTACCCTGCTGCAAATGATGCGCTCCCCTATACTTACATGTACCCTGGTTCAAATGATGCGGTCCCCTCTGGCTACATGTACCCTAGTATAAATGAGGTGATCCCTGTAGTAACCTGTACCTTGGTTCAAATGATGGGGTCCCCTCTGGTTACATGTACCCAGCTGCAAATGATGAGGTCCACTATAGTTACATGTACCCTGGTTCAAATGATGTGGTCCCCTCTGGGGACATGTACCCTAGTTCAAATGATGTGTTCCATGTACCCAGCTGCAAATGATGTGGTCCACTATAGTTACATATATAGCTTCAAGCTGCCTTTAAGAACTGCATTGGCTTCCTATTGTTAAACGTATCCAATTTAAAGTTCTGTGTCTTGTTTTTAAATGTATTCATAATCAGGCACCAGCCTACCTCAAGCAGCTAATTCAGTTCCGTAAATCCACATATAATACACGCAGCTCATGTAATCCTCCTCTTTCTCTACCCCGTACTCATACTTCGTTCGGTTCTCGTGCATTTTGTTCCATCGGTCCCAAACTATGGAATGACCTGCCCGATTCAGTAAAGTCTAATTCATCATTTATCTCATTCAAACGTAACCTAAAAACTCACCTTTTCAAGCTGGCCTTTAATTAATTTTTTAATTTGATTCTTTCTTGGTTCTTTTGGCAGTTTCTCAGTGTGTTTTATTATTTTACATCTTGATTGGAAAGCGCGATAGAATATCTTTTTAGTAATGGCGCTGTATAAGTACTTTATTATTATTATTATATACCCTGGTTCAAATGATGTGGTCTCCTCTGGATACATGTACCCTAGATCAAATAATGCAGTCCCCTGTAGTTATGTGTACCGTTTCAAATGATGTGATCTGCTATAGTTACATGTACTCTGGTTCAAATGATGTGATCCCTTTTAGTTACATGTACCCTGGCTAAAATGATGCAGTCCCCTCTGGTTACCTGTACCCTGTTTCAAATAATGAGATCCCATCTAGTTATGTGTACCCCGCTTCAAATGATACAATCCCATCTGGTTACATGTCCCCTGGTTCAAATGATGCAGTCCCCTATTGTTACATGTACTCTGTTTGTTTGTTTGTTTGATGAGGTCTTAACGGCACCACGACAACGAAGGTCAAATTGTGCCTGAGAGGTCAGATCATTTTAGAGGTAGTAAGGAAAGAGACCAGGGGAAGAATGAGAGAAATTCAAGAACAAAAGCCAGAAAGCTGTGATCGAGAGAGGAGGTGCATGGGTAAAACTAAAAACAAAGTAGAGAGGGGGTGGAAGAGGAGAATTAAATATGGTTGTAGAGGGATGCATGCTGAAGGAAGGAGACTATTTTATCTGGAGGATTTTTTTGGAAGAACTCAGCAATTGAGTTGTGGGGAGCGAGAGAAGCTCTGGGAAGGTTGTACAGGGGGCAAGCAAGGAGAACGTGTTGGATTGTGAGGATGCAGTGGCAATTGTTACAGAGGGGTTGGGGGAACCAATAAGGAGGTGGGAGTGAGTGAGGTGGGTGTGACCAATTCTAAGACGGGTAATATGAACGTTGTCGATACGAGAAAGGTTGTTGATGGTGGATTTGATCGGGATTGTGGGCTGGATAACATGGAGTTTGTTATCAATTTGGAAGTTCCATAAGGTTTGCCAGCGGTCACGAACAAGAGAAGCGATAAGCGGTTTGATGTCAGAGAGGGTTTTGGGAAAAGGGGAAGGGAGGAGGTTAAGGGCAAGCTTAGCGGCTGTATCAGCCCTGTCATTGCCAGGGATGCCAACATGGCTGGGTATCCAGAAGAAAAGAAGACTTTTCCTGCAGAGGGTGGGAGAAAAGAGTTTCCGGAGGAGGAGGTGGCAGGTGAGGTTATCCCATTTAAGATTGAGTAATGAAGTAAGAACAGCCTTTGAGTCAGAGAAAATGGCAAAGTGACTAAGAGGAGAGTACTCAATAAAGTTGAGGGCGAGGAGAATGGCCTTAGCCTCGGCTGAAAAGATGGATGAGTGGTCAGGAAGTCTGCTACTGAGGGTGATGTCTTGGATGATGGCAGCAGCAGCTGTCTTGTTGCCTTCCTTGGAGCCATCAGTATAGATGGAGGTGTAATTTGAGAGTTGGTCTTTGATTTGGTTGTGGAGATTGATGAAGAGATTAGGGTGAGTTTGAGTTTTGTTATAAGTGGAGAGGTCAAGGTGGACAGAAGGAAGGGGGGTGGCCCAAGGCGGAAAAGTGGGCCAGGAATAGGTGCCGAGAGTGGCGGGGTTGATGCCAAGTTGAAAGAGGTCTGATTTGATGCGTAAGCTGAAGGGGGGCGATAGGGTTGTAGTCCTATCAAAGAGGGAGGAGAAATTGGGGTACCTAATGAGGTTTTAAACAGGGTTCTGGGTGTTGGTGAGGACTCTAAAAGCATAGGAGAGGCTAAGCTTTTTACATCTTAGTAGAAAGGGGGGTTCGTTGGCTTCAACATGAAGGCTAGTGATTGGGGAGGTCCTGCAGGCTCCTAGACAAAGCCTGAGGGCTTCATTTTGGATGGTGTTAATGTGGTTGAGGTATGAGTTGTGAGCGACACAGTAAACAATATTGCCATAGTCAAGCTTGGCACGAATGGTGAGCCTGAAAATTTTGAGGAGAGCATAGCGGTTCGCTCCCCAAGTAGTGTTGGAGAGCAGTCGGAGGAGGTTGAGGGAGCTATTGCATTTTAGTTTCAGGTTGGTGATGTGTGGCTTGTAGATGAGCTTGGGGTCTAGAGTTAGACCAAGGAAGTTTGTGTTTTCAACTTTAGGGATGCGATTCCCATTGAGCACAAAGTTCGGGTTGGGGTGGAGGTTGTTGAAATGACAAAAGTGCATGCAGACTGTCTTGTCTTTGGAGAATCTAAAACCGTTATTGTTGCTCCAGACTTGCAGCTGATTGAGGCTGGTTTGGAGCCTATTTTCAACAATAGGAAAGCTAGGGGAGGAGTAGAAGATGGTGAAGTCATCCACGTAGAGGGTACGTTTGATGCTGGGGCCAAGGTCATTCCCGATGTCATTAATGCTCAGGTTGAAGAGAGTGGGGAGAGGATGCTGCCTTGGGGACACCCTCTTCTTGGGGTACGGCTTGGAGAGGGTGTGGCCAATACGAACTTGGAACTGCCTGGGTGAGAGGAAGTTTTGAATAAAGATGGGGAGGTGGCCTCTGAGGCCAATGGTGTGAAGTTTCCGGGTAATGCCGTATTTCCAAGTAGTGTCGAAAGCTTTGTCGAGGTCAAAAAATATGGCAATGAGGTGTTCCTTTTTGCAAAGGATTCCCGGATAGCGTGTCGAGCGTAATTAACTGGTCAAAGGGTATTGCGGCGTTTTTGGAAGCCGCTTTGGTGAGGAGAGAGGATTCTGTTGGTCTCGAGGAACCAGTTTAGTCTCTGATTAATGATCTTTTCCATAATTTTACAGAGACAGCAAGTAAGGCGATGGGTCGGTAGCTGGTGGGGTCGGTGCTATCCTTCCCGGTTTAAGGCGGGATGACAATAGCTGTCCTCCAGATAGGGGAAAGGAGTGTGAGGACCAAATGTGGTTGAAGATGGTGAGTAGGGTAGTGGTGGCCTTGATGGGAGGTGTTTCAGAAACTGATAGGGGATGTTATCTGGGCCCTTGGAGGTGCAGCCAGCGTCGCTGATGGCTTGGTTTAATTCAGAAAGGGTGAGAGGGTGTTGTAGCTTTCGGAGTTGTCAGAGGGAAAAGTGATTCTCGGGCTTCATTGCAAGCTTTTTGATTTTGAAAGCATTGGAGTAGTTGGTCGAGGCGAGATGTTGCTGAAAGAGGCGGCGAGGTGGTCAGCGATGTCTTTTTTTGCGGTGAGAAGGTCTCCATTCCAAGAGAGATGGGAGATGGAAGATTTGCCTACTCTGCCGTGGAAGCTGTTAACCATTCTCCAAATCTTCTTAGTGGGGATGTTGGTGGTGAGAGAAGAGATAAAGTTGTTCCAAGTGTTGGTTTTACTGTCCTTGATAAGGCGTCTGGCCTTGCACGGCTGATCGAAAGAGGTTAAGGTTATGGGTGGTCGGGTTAGTTTTAAAGTTCCTGAGGGCTCTTTTCCTGTTCTTGATGGCGGTTTTGCAGTCATCTGAGAACCAGGGGTTGGGGGGATGATTTGGGGTTTGGGGAATTGAGCAGGTGGCGATGTTGATAAGGATATTACTGAAGTTAGACATGGGATCCTCATCCTCGAGAAGATGGGGGAGAGGTGTGAGTCACAGAGGGTTTCAAAGGGACCAGTCAGCCTTGTCGAGGTTCCAATTGGGGTGTGCTCAGTGGGGATTTGAAGATTGGAGTGTATAAGAAGAGGGTAATGATCACTACCACAGAGGTCAGCAGTGACTCTCCAACTAAAATCAGGGAGGAGGTTAGGGAACAGATAGACAGGTCAATACAGGTGAGAGAGCCTGTGGCAGGATGAAGGTAGGTCGGGAGTTAGTGTTCAGTAAGGACAGGCTGTGCTGACGGAGAGCGTTTTCGATGAACTTGCCTCTAGGGGTGGTGGTATTAGAGCCCCACAGAGGGTTGTGAGCGTTGAAGTCACCAAGAAGGATGAAGGGGTGGGAAGCTGAGAGATGAGGTTGTTAAGGCTGGTTGGTTGGATGTTGGTGTTGGGGGGAGATAGATATTGCAGAGAGTGAAAGTTTTGTGGAGGGAGATAGAAATACAAATGGCCTGAAGGTCGGTGTGCACCACGAACAGGGCTGTGTGGGATATCGTGTCTACTTGAGAATGGAGACGCCACCACAGGCCCTGTCAGCATCCACTTGATGTTTGTGATAGCAAGCAAAGTTGTTAAGGGAGTAATGGTCGGTGGTTTTCAAGAAAGTTTCTTGTAGGCAGAAGACGACCGGGTTGAAGGTGGAGGCCAGAAGGTCGATTTCTTCAGAATTGGCCTTAAGGCTCCTAATGTTCCATTGTATGATGGTTCAAAAAATGCGGTCTCCTCTGGTTACATGTACCCAAGTTCAAATGTGGTCCCCGTAGTTACATGTACCCTGGTGCAAATGATGTGGTCCCCTATAGTTATATCTACCCTGGTTTAAATGATGCAGTCCCCTTTGGTTACATGTACCTTAGTTCAAATGATGAGGTCCCCTTTAGTTACATGTACTCTGGTTCAAATGATGCAATCACCTCTAGTTATGTGCACTCTGGTTCAAATGATGCAGTCCCCCTCTAGCTATGTGTACCATGGATCAAATGATGCGGTCCTCTCTGGTTACTAGTACCCGTGTTCAAATGCAGTCACCTGTAGTTACATGTACCCTAGTTCAAATGATGCGGTCACCTCTTGTTACATGTACCCAAAGACAAATGATGTGGTCCCTGTAGTTACATGTACCTTGCTGCAAATGATGCGGTCCACTATAGTTACATGTACCCTGGTTCAAATGATGTGGTCTCCTCTGGTTACATGTACCCTGGTTTAAATGATACAGTCCCCTCTAATTATGTGTACCCTGGTTCAAATGATGTGATCCGCTATGAATACATGTACCCTGGATCAAATGATGCAGTCACCTGTAGTTACATGTACTCTGGTTCAAATGATGTAATCCCTTTAGTTACATGCACTCTGGCTAAAATGATGAAGGACCCTCCAGTTACCTGTACCCTGGTTCAAATGTTGTGGTCCCCTCTGGTTACATGTACTCTGGTTCAAAGGATGCAATCCCCTGTAGTTATGTGTAGCCTGGTTCCAATGATGCAATTCCTTCTGATGCCCTGGTGCAACCCCTACATGTAGGCCAACAATGGTGCAAATGATGCAGTCCCATCTGTTTGTATGTAACCTGGTTCAAATGATGTAGTCCCTGTAGTTACATGTACCCTGGTTCAAATGATGCTGTCCCCTTTAGTTACATGAACTCTGGTTCAAATGATGTAATCTCCTCTAATTATGTGTACTCTGGTTCAAATACTGCGGTCCCCTCTAGTTATGTGTACCCTGCTTGTTTAAAATGAGACGGGGCCCCTCTAATTATGTGTACCCAGGTTCAAATGTTGCATTCCCCTCTGGTTACATGTACCCTAGTACAAATGATGCGGTCCCCTTTAGTTACATGTATTCTGGTTCAAGAATGCAATCCCCTCTAGTTATGTGTACTCTGGTTCAAATGATGCAGTCTCCTCTGGTTACATATACGCTAGTTCAAATGATACAGTCCCCTCTAGTTATGTGTAACCTGATCCAATTAATGTGATCCGCTACGAATACATGTACCCTGGATCAAATGATGCAGTCACCTGTAGTTACATGTACCCTGGTTAAAATGATGCGGTCTACTCTGGCTACATGTACCCTAGTACAAATGGTGTAGTCCCTATAGTTACATGTAGCCTGCTGCAAATGATGCGGTCCACTATAGTTACATGTACCCTGGTTCAAATGAGGCGGTATCCTCTAATGGCATGTACCCTAGTTCAAATAATGTGGTCCCTGTAGTTACATGTACCCTGGTGCAAATGATGCGGTCCACTATAGTTACATGTACCTTGGTGCAAATGATGCGGTCCTCACTGGCTACATGTACCCTAGTTCAAATGATGCAGTCCCCTGTAGTTATGTGTACCCTGCTGCAAATGATGTGATCCGTTATGGATACATGTACCCTGGTTCACATAATGCAATCACCTGTAGTTACATGTACTCTGGTTCACCTTTAGTTACATGTACCCTGGTTCAAATAATGTGATCCACTATGGATACATGTACCCTGGTTTAAATGATGCAGTCACCTGTAGTCTGGTTCAAATGATGTGATGCCCTCTGATTATGTGTACTCCGCTTCAAATGATACGATCCTGACTGGTTACATGTACCCTGGTTCAAATGATGCAGTGACCTATAGTTACATGTACCCTGGTTAAAATGATGCAGTCCTCACTAGTTATATGTACCCTGGTTCAAATGATGTGATCCCCTCTAGCTATATGTACCCTGGTTCAAATGATGTAGTCACCTTTAGTTACATGTACACTGGCTCAAATTATGTGGTCCCTGTGGTTACATGTACCCTACTTCAAATGATGTGGTCCCCTTTAGTTACATGTACTCTGGTTCAAATGATGCAATCCCCTCTAGTTATGTGTACTCTGGTTCAAATACTGCAATCCCCTCTAGTTATGTGTACCCTGCTTGTTTCAAATGAGGCGGGTCCCCTCTAGTTATGTGTACACAGGTTTAAATGTTGTGGTCCCCTCTGGTTACATGTACCCTAGCTCAAATGATGTGGTCCCTGTAGTTACATGTAAAATGGTGCAAATGATGCGCTCCCCTCTGGTTACATGTACCCTAGTTTAAATGATGTGGTCCCCTTTAGTTACATGTATTCTGGTTCAAGAATGCAATCCCCTCTAGTTATGTGTACTGTGCTTCAAATGATGCGATCCCCTCTAGTTATGTGTACCCTGCTTGTTTAAAATGAGGGGGGCCCCTCTGGTTATGTGTACCCAGGTTCAAATGCTGCAGTCCCCTCTGGTTACATGTACCTTGCTGCAAATGATGTGGTCCCTGTAGTTACATGTACCCTGGTTCAAATGAAGCAGTCTCCTCTGGATACACTAGTTCAAATGATGCAGTGCCCTCAAGTTATGTGTACCCTGATTCAAATGATGTGATCCGCTATGAATACATGTACCCTAGATCAAATGATGCAGTCACCTGTACTTACATGTACTCTGGTTCAAATGATGCAATCCCATATAGTTATGTGTACCCTGGTGCAAATGATACGATCGCAGCTGGTTACATGTACCCTGGTTCAAATAATGCGGTCGCCTCTGGTTACATGTACCCTAGTTCAAATGATGTGGTCCCTGTAGTTACATGTACCCTGCTGCAAATGATGTGATCCGCTATGAATACATGTACCCTGGTTCAAATGATGCAGTCACCTGTAGTTATATGTTCTATGGTGAAATGATGTGGTCCTCTCTGGTTATATGTACCCTGGTTAAATGATGCAGTCCTGTCTAGCTACATGTACCCTGGTTCAAATGATGCAGTCACCTGTAGTTACATGTACTCTGGTTCAAATGATGCAATCCCCTCTAGTTATGTGTACCCTGCTTGTTTAAAATGAGGGGGGCCCCTCTGGTTATGTGTACCCAGGTTCAAATGCTGCAGTCCCCTCTGGTTACATGTACCCTAGATCAAATGATGTGGTCCCTGTAGTTACATGTACCCTGGTTCAAATGAAGCAGTCTCCTCTGGATACACTAGTTCAAATGATGCAGTGCCCTCAAGTTATGTGTACCCTGATTCAAATGATGTGATTTGCTATGAATACATGTACCCTAGATCAAATGATGCAGTCACCTGTACTTACATGTACTCTGGTTCAAATGATGCAATCCCGTATAGTTATGTGTACCCTGGTGCAAATGATACGATCGCAGCTGGTTACATGTACCCTGGTTCAAATAATGCGGTCGCCTCTGGTTACATGTACCCTAGTTCAAATGATGTGGTCCCTGTAGTTACATGTACCCTGCTGCAAATGATGTGATCCGCTATGAATACATGTACCCTGGTTCAAATGATGCAGTCACCTGTAGTTATATGTTCAATGGTGAAATGATGTGGTCCTCTCTGGTTATATGTACCCTGGTTTAAATGATGCAGTCCTGTCTAGCTACATGTACCCTGGTTCAAATGATGCAGTCACCCGTAGTTACATGTACTCTGGTTCAAATGATGCAATCCCCTCTAGTTATGTGTACTCTGGTTCAACTGATGTGGTCCCCTCTAGTTATATGTACCCTGCTTGTTTAAAATGAGGCGGGGCCCCTCTAGTTATGTGTACCCAGGTTCAAAAGTTGCAGTCCCCTCCGGTTACATGTACCCTAGATCAAATGATGTACCCTAGATCAAATGATGTGGTCCCTGTAGTTACATGTAACATGGTGCAAATGATGTAGTCCCCTGAAGTTACATGTATCCTGCTGCAAATGATGCGGTCCCCTCTGGTTACATGTATTCTGGTTCAAATGATGTGGTCCACTATATTTACATGTACCTTGGTTCAAATGATGCGGTCCCCTATAGTTACATGTACCCTGGTCCAAATGATGCAGTTTCCTCTGGTTACATGTACTCTGGTTCATATAATGCGATCCCCTCTAGTTATATGTATCCTGGTTCAAATGATGTGGTCCTCTGTAGTTACATGTCCCTGGTTCAAGTGATGAAGCCCCTACATGCAGTCCTACACTGGTTTAAATGATGCTGAACAAACATTCCATATAGAGCACTTTTAGACGTTTAAGAAATATACAAGAAATATATCAGAAATTGAAATACAATATTAGATTTATTAAGTGCAGCATCCCTACTCTAATTAATACCCACCCAACATTGTTTGACTGATACCATAAGTCATTTCATTCATTGAAGACTTAAAATACTCAAAATATCTGTTACATTTTTGTATGTGACGCTCATGATGTTTTTGTGTTGGTTATTGTGGGGCTAGTATATAACTAGTTCACCTACTGTACAGTTCGAAAAGCACATTGTGTACGGCCCCTGAGCATGGGTGCTTATCAGAAGAAACTTTGGGTCTAAAAAGTGGTGCTTATTACGTCAAATACAGTAGTCAAAATTAAGTAAGTAGAAATGAGACTACACTTGTTTAACAAATAAGGAAAACATTCTATTGATAATTACATCTTATCATGATTAGTCATTAAGTACTGAAAATTAAGACAAGATTATGTGAATAAATAGTACTGAACACCAATTCCTACGGTTAGTTAAAGAAGAAGTATCATCTTGAATTTCTTTTCTTTGATTGCTTGCTAAAAGCAGCTTTAACCTTAGATAAACCAGTGAATTTTTTAAGGTAATTTCAATGGGTGACCACAATCACCTCTAGTGCAACTGATAACCGAAGCGAGGCGTGCCATCTGATGCAAAGCGCGCCAACTGATTGATGCAAGGCGCGCCAACTGATGCGAGGCGCGCCAACTGATGCGAGGCATGCCAACTGATGCGAGGGGCACCAACTGATGCGAGGTGCGCCAACTGATGCGAGGCGCGCTAACTGATGAGAGGCGCGCTAACTGATGCAAGGCGCGCCAACTGATGCAAGGCGTGAAGGAACATGTTAATTCAGGGACCGCAGAGATAGGGGTGGGAGCTTTAGTCCACTTTTTGGTGTGAAAAAACAAAACTAATATGGCCTGAGAGGATTTCATCTTAACAATTTTTCAGGTTGGGAGATAAAAGTGGGAAATTATTAACATAAAATTGAAAGAATTGATCAAATGAAAGGATAATTTGACAAAGGTATTTCAAATTTTGCTTAAATTTGTCAACAAATTTTCTGAAAATTGACCAAACATTTCTCACTATTTAAGAAAATTGTTTAAAAAATGAACAAAATTTCCCTCAAATGGACAAACAGTTCACCAAAATTTTAAGGAAAGTGCCTGAAAGTTCTGAAATCAAAGAAAATTTCCTACAAATGAAGGTAAAATTGATTGGAAAAATTTCGTAGGCTATGATAAATTGAAATTTATTCAAAATTGAAGAAATTTACCTAAAAATGAACAAAATTTCCTTCAAATTAGTCAAAATCAACAACAAAATTCCCCAAAATTGACAAAATTTGCTCAAAATCAAAGAAAATTATGTATATAATAAGAAAATTTCTGAAAATTGACCAATAGTGGCAAATTTAATTATTAAACAATCTGGTAAACCATTCACCAAAATTTAAGGAAACTTGCCCAAACATGAAGGGAATTTCCCAAAAAGTGACAAAATCATCTGATTAACAGCAACATTAGTCAATTAGTAATTGAACTTAATTTACCAGTGACAATTTTTGCACTTGTGTCCAGAAACTTGTTTGGGTTATTCTTCCCCCACTTCCAGAGAGGTGACCATTCCTATGCCCCGCTTAACATATATGCACCAATATGGTTGGGAGTTCATGTACATAAGTTCATGATGGTGCCTTTATTTTCAAGCATTTACTTGTCAGTCCCCCCCCTCCTCACCCACACTTCAGAAATTGCTCTGCGGTGTCTGAAATTTGATCACCTTCAAAATTAAAGCAGATACGAAGTCTGACATAACATGCACATTCATATGATCTTGTATGCTTTAAAAACTTTTATTCTACAACTACATGGAAGCAGCCATTTTGTTAAACCAAGGCAAAAATTCTGGTAGCCCACATTTCAGATTTGTTGATATGTGCATTATTTGCAATGTTTGTTTGTTTATCTATGTAGTCAGATGAAGCAGGGTTTGCACACAGGCAACAGATATTTGTCATCTTTTGGCACTTTCTCTACTTGGTCCAATCAATGTAAGCCTTGTGTGGGGTTGTTACAGCAGATTAATTAGCAAGGGAAAGTTTGGAGTGTTACTGACAACTCAAATCTGCATGAATTGGTTTAAAGATTCAAAAAGGCTGTAAAATGACAAATTAACTGTATAGTTTCCATATGCCACTGACCATTTAACAATATAATACAATAAAAATAAAATATACATCATAGCACCATGATTGTATTATTTGCATACTAGCCAAGTTGTATGTCAGTGAGTTGAACGAATTACAACTCTGGAAACTGGGGGTATATTACAGGGCCATAGCTACCTCAAAGTAGTCGGGGTGAATAAATGGGTTAAGTATGGCTGGAGGTATGCTCTAGAGAAATACTTGATGAGAACTTATTTCACTCCATCTCCACCCCTACCTCCATCAATAGAGATGGTCAACTTATCTCCACCCCTACCTCCATCAATAGAGATGGTCAAGTCATCTCTACCCTTACCTCCATCGAAAGAGATGGTCAAGTCATCTCCACCCCTACCTCTATCAATAGAGATGGTCAAGTCATCTCTACCCCTACCTCCATCAATAGAGATGGTCACGTCATCTCTACCCATACCTCCACCAATAGAGATGGTCAAGTCATCTCCACCCCTACCTCTATCAATAGAGATGGTCAGGTCATCTACATCCCTACTACCTCCATCAATAGAGATGGTCAATTCATCTCCACCCCTACCTCTATCAATAGAGATGGTCAAGTCATCTCCACCCCCAACCTCTATCAATAGAGATGGTCAGGTCATCTACATCCCTACTACCTCCATCAATAGAGATGGTCAATTCATCTCCACCCCTACCTCTATCAATAGAGATGGTCAAGTCATCTCCACCCCCCAACCTCCATCAATAGAGATGGTCAAGTCATCTCTACCCCTACTACCTTCATCAATAGAGATGGTCAAGTCATCTCCACCCCTACTACCTCCATTAATAGAGATGGTCAAGTCATCTCTACCCCTACTTTCATCAATAGAGATGGTCAAGTCATCTCTACCCCTACCTTCATCAATAGAGATGGTCAAGTCATCTCTACCCCTACCTCCATCAATAGAGATGGTCAAGTCATCTCTACCCTACCTCCATCAACAGAGATATTCAAGTCATCTCCATCCCCACCTCCATCAATAGAGATGGTCAAGTCATCTCCACCCCTACCTCCATCAATAGAGATGGTCAAGTCATCTCCACCCCTACCTTCATCAATAGAGATGGTCAAGTCATCTCCAACCCTACCTCCATCAATAGAGATATTCAAGTCATCTCCAACCCTACCTTCATCAATAGAGATATTCAAGTCATCTCCATCCCCACCTCCATCAATAGAGATGGTCAAGTCATCTCCACCCCTACCTTCATCAACAGAGATGGTCAAGTCATCTCCATTCCTACCTCCATCAACAGAGATGGTCAAGTTGCGCTGATTGTGCATTTTTCTTGTGCCCCTTTTGTGTTTTACTTGAGTGCTCTCTATTCTTGGCGAGGGGCACTTTCTCTTCTCTTGAAGTTTTTGCAACATGCCTTAAAGTTTGACTGCGTTCAATTGTGAGGTTTCCCGCTTTAGTTGCCGATATTCATTGGTTTTGTATCTATGATGATGTTTACTGGTGAGTTCTGTTCAGTTTCTTACATTTGTTGTTTGTTTTTTACAATGGTTTATTGATTTATTTGTGATGTTATGTGGCCGTTATCGCCAGTGATGCTGCCAATGTCCTCTCATGTCGCAAGTATGTGCTTTGGCGATTATCTGATTTTCACGGTGTTTTACGTTTGATTTTCGAGCGTAGAATTTCCTGTTTAATTTGTTTTTTTGAGCCTCGTAATTACCACCATGATAATGTCCATGTTTTACAGATATTTTTGATGTATATGGCATACTGGTTTATGAAGTATTTGGGGTATTTCTCCTTGTTTTTTAAACCCTTGTGAACTTACTTTTTGTACTGACTGAGCACTTGCTTAGGGACCCCCACGTCCATTTTCGTTTTTGACTTATGAATATTCATGAGGTTTATCATTAATTAGGTGCATTTGATTGCTATCAATTAGTTATGGATTATATGTGCTGGAAGCATATCTGGTTGGAGGTGCAGGTCTATGGTACCATTGTATTGTTGATCTAGATTTGTATTCTCAGAATTGTTTTATTGTTGATTCTTTTCCCAGGTGAGGTAACGACCGCTGAGGGATTTGAGATGTTTCAAGTTGAGTTACCATGATTCAGGGGCACTTGAGCTTGGAGATAACATTTTGTAAGTGTTTTGTAGTTATCGCAGTATTGTGTTGTGTATCGTGGCATGAAAGTTTTATATGGTTCCACCGCTGATTAATTGTGCGGACGTCATGACACTGATTTATTTTCCTTGGCGATTGTTTGTGTTGGTTGTTCACTTGGTACCTCATTGGCTTGTTTGCTTGTGATTTGAGGTTATGCCGTACCTGAGTTTGTTGTACCTGAGTACATTGTATATTCATGTTTAATTCATATTTGCATATTCATATTTACATTTTCACATATGCATATTTATTCGTCTAGTGGTTGTGAGTGTTGTTAAGTGGACTGGGCGGTGCTGTAGTTTTGTGTAAGTGTGCTATGGGTGTTCATGTATTTTCAATGCTTATTGTACAGATCACTTATCAGTCTTTTATTTTATGTTTCAGTTTTACCATTGATGCTGCGCATGATTTGAAGCAATAAAGTGGCAACGCAAAGACTACCGTGTTTCTTCATTTGGTCTACTAATTATAAAGAGGGCGCCCCGCACCCCAAGTCTAAACTTTACACAAGTCATCTCCACCCCTACCTCCATCAATAGAGATATTCAAGTCATCTCCATCCCCACCTCCATCAATAGAGATATTCAAGTCATCTCTACCCCTACCTTCATCAATAAAGATGGTCAAGTCATCTCCACCCCTACTTCCATCAATAGAGATGGTCAAGTCATCTCCACCCCTACCTCCATCAACAGAGATGGTCAAGTCATCTCCAACCCTACCTCTATCAGTAGAGATGGTCAAGTCATCTCCATCCCTACCTCTATCAATAGAGATGGTCAAGTCATCGCTACCCTACCTCCATCAAAAGATAACTAAGTCATCTCCACCCCTAACTCCATCAATAGAGATGGTCAAGTCATCTCCATCCCTACCTCCATCAATATAAATAGTTAAGTCATCTCTACCCCTACCTCCATCAATAGAAATGGCCAAGTCATCTCCATCCCTACCTCCATCAACAGATATGGTTAAGTCACCTCTACCCCTACCTCCATCAATAGAAATGGTCAAGTCATCTCTACCCTACCTCCATCAAAAGATGATCAAGTCATCTCCACCCCTACCTCCATCAATAGAGATGGTCAAGTCATCTCCACCCCACCTCCATCAATAGAGATGGTCAAGTCATCTCCACCCCTACTATCTTCATCAATAGAGATGGTCAAGTCATCTCCACCCCTACTACCTCCATCAATAAAGATGGTTAAGTCATCTCCACCCTAAATTTACCATTTTTATACAATTAATAAAACTGAAACAATAAACAGAAACAAAATGTGATAAAATCTAACACTAACTGCATATGTATACATATTCCTATTGCTCCTCTAAGTGTGTGCTTGGAACAGCACTACATGAAATAGGATGATGAAAACTAGTATGACACATAGCTTCTTTCATTATGAATAAAAAAATAATAACATTTTAGATGATCAAGCCTAATAAACCCTCTCTATCACCAACCCTCCAGCTATGACCCTCTATCCCCACCCCTCCAGCTATGACCCTGCTTATCTGGAAAGTTAATTGTTGACATTCCTCACTTAATTAAATCACAGAACAGAACTAAGGGGACTATATGATAAAATAAATTGCTTTACACATGCCAGTAGACAACGTGGAGCAAGGGGCGGCCATACCCCCCTGCATAGTTCTGTGCCCCCTTGTGTAATATTGAACAAATACTATACAAGTGTACCCAGAGAACTGCTGAAGTGCCCATTTTGAAATGTTTGTATTCCCCTTTGAGAAAGTCCCGGTACTGGGATGGCTTTGCATTTAATATGTACTTAAAATATCACCATGTGCTATGTCATATATTATGAATACAAAGCAAAACTTCAAATAATGAACCAGTTTACGTAAGTAAATTGCATTCACGATTTTCTGAAGTTCTCTATAAAAAAATACTTGTAAGCCTCTTAAATTGAAGTACTTCACTTTTTTGATCACTCAAAAATCTCCTGTTTTTTTTATCATGCATAGCAGCTACTATTGATGAAAGCCTTTTAAACGTGTAATTTGCAGCCGTTCAAGAAACCAAAAGACAGGTAAACCTAACAGAAGTCCCAGGTGTCTAAAATGTTGTGAAAATGTCAGGTTGTTGGTACTTTGACAAAATATTAAAAAGAAATTCTGGGAAACTAATTTTACATAAATTAAAATATAGCAAATAAAATCCAATTTGCATCAAAACATTTCTTTCAATTATGTATAAAAAAGCTAATATTATAAATTGATGCATTCACTGCACAGGAAAGCCAACTACAAATATAATCTTAATGAAATGAAACCAATCAGACAATATCTTTAGAGAGGTTCAATGAGAATTTCTTTTTGCATCTATAAAGCACCAATTTTGTGTTTATCTCTCTTTATTTTTGTGCTCTTATTTTATTCTTGGATTTTATTTGTGTGTGGAGTTTCCTTTTGTTGCAAAAGTGCAGAGAACTTGGAGATCTGTGCTTTATTAGCACCGGGTAAGAAGTAGGAACACCTGTTGGTATTTGTCAAAAAATGGGATGATGCCAGAAGGAGAGAGGGATTCCCCCTCTTTAGTTAGAATTCCCCATTAAATAAATCATGATAAGAGGAATTTGTGCTATTAGTATATGACATGTAAACATCAGCAAGATTTTGTTGTTAAAATCAATAATTCCCCCTCAAATTTCAATTCCTAGTGTGAACAGCCTGAATATTTTGTCACATTTCTCTTCTTTTTTAAAAGCTTTTTTTAAATTTTGGGCCCCCTGTCAACTCACATGCCCTAATGTAATTTCAACATACAAGTAAATGTGCTTCTCTTCTTTAGTAAATGAAGAATAAGAAAAGTTTTGGATGGAAAAATGATTAAATCTCTGGAAGTATCTATTGTCTATCATCGAAGTGCACAAAATAAATGCCAAGAATAAATATAGAAAATCATATTTTAGGTTTAGTTTTTGAAGATTTTCACCAACTCATTGCCAATGTGATCACCTTTTAACAAAGATAACCAGACATTGCAAACAATACACATCCCCTCGCTACTAACGACATGCTTTCCAGCCTCTGTCACACCTGCCATCCCACCCTCTTTTCCACATATCATACCATGCTACTTCCTTCCATACAGGAAATCATACATGAAATCCAGATACCATTCCACAACATGACCTGTATGCCATCACACCTGCAATCAAGATGACATCCCACCATATGCCTTGCCACCCTGTCCCATATACCATCCCTCTCTGTCCCATATACCACACCACATTGTCCCACATTCCATCCCTCCCTGCAACCTCCTACTCTGTCCCACATGCCATCCTTCCATGTATGTGCCATCCCACCCTGTCCTACAGGCCATTCCATCCAATCCCACACTGTCCCATATGCCATCCCACCTGAAATCCAGATGACATGACATCCTGTCTCACATGTAATTACACTGTCCCCCATGCCATCCCACCTTGTCCCACATGCCATCCCAGCCTGTCATAAATGCCATGACATTACCTTGTTTCACATGCTGCCACCCTGTCCCACATGCTATCCCACCCTGTCCTATATGCCATGACATCCTGTTCCACATTCCATGGTACCCTGTCCCACACGCCACCCTGTCCCACATGCCATCCCATTCCTGTCCCAAATTTCATTCCATCCCGTCCCCCACGCCATCCTATTTTCATCATAATTTCTACATCCACCAATCATTCTACCATCTTCCACCCAACGTTCTTTCCTCTCACTCCCATTCCCTAACTTCTATCAAGTCAACATGCCCCATTTACCTACCATAACCCTTCACCTGCCATCTCCCGTTCGTCCACAATCCTCTATTCACCTACCATCCTCTATTCCCCAACATGCCCCATTCACTGTACCATTCCCTATTTACCTTCCATCCCCCATTCATCTACCATCATCCATTCACCTACTACCCCAACCACCTTTTGCCATCCACTCATCTACCAAATATACTTTTAACAAACTCAATCAGTCCAACCTTCGCTATAACCTCCACTATCTCCATTGCACTACAGCCCCCAGCCTTAACTTAAATCTGACACCCCAATAGAAACATGCTCAACATTTTCCCCCTTATAAACCAGATAGGACTAAGCTATCTACCAAATCAGAATGAAAATTCAGTACAAATTTGCAAATTATCTTAAGTCTACATTATGTGTCCACTCTATTAAAGCTTAGACATGATTTTTTTGCTATTCATTCGTAAGACACTTCATTATAAATTCCATTCAGTCGTCAAATCTATTATTCAACTTTGAAAATTCAGTACAGAATTATTTGCAGACTATCATGAGTCTATTATGTGTCCCTCTATTTAAGCAAAGACTTATTGTTTTTTTGCTATTCATTCGCAAGACACTTCATTATAAATTTCATTCAGTGGTCAGAGCCAGTATTCAACTTTTTTCATCCCAGAACAAATCCTTTAATTGCTGCGATTCAAATCTGGAATGCATTTGTTCTCCTTTATATAATTTTTTTCTCATAAAAATAGTTGGAATTCCATTCCTAGGGCAGTAATCATTTGTTCCTTAGTAGCTGAACAATGCATGAGGCCGGACGGACGATAGATGTGGAAGGACGGACGGACAGACGGACAAACAGACGGATGGTAAAGATGCTACCTTCACCAACTTTGTTGGCGAGGGAATAACAAGGAGGGGACAAACCCCGCATTCTTTATCTTTAATTTTAAAACCTGAGCAATCCACTATAGAAAGAGCATGTAGGTTCATCACTATCAGCCAATGATGACATGACCCAACTTGAGGAAAAACAAAAGGTTTACACCAGTTTGGTTTACACGGTCCAGAAAATAAAATGACTTAAATTTGATCACTTTTCTTGTGTTTTAGTCCATGTCTCCGTTTACTCCTATCATGTTTAAACCTTTGTCCACAAATGGAACATTCATGAGGTAATTCACCAGTATGCATCATTTCATGGGTTGTACAATGTGTCTTTCTTGCAAAGTGTTTGTCACAAAACTTACACTTGAATGGCTTTATGCCCTGGTGCAATGCCTTTTCATGCCTATCTCGACTTCCTTCTGATGTGAAAAGTTGGTGGCAGTATTTACATTCATTGACAGCTTTTAAATGGTATTCTTCATGTTTCAAGAGTAATTCTTCATTATCATAGGACTTATAGCAGGTTCTACACTTATACGCCTTGTTGTGCAATTGGATGTGTTTTTTTAAGCCCAGGCTGCTCGTAACAGTGACCCCACACACCTCACACTTGAATTTCCCCCCCTCTGTATGAATCTGCATGTGATGTTTAACCTGATTCTTGAGAGCAAACATTTTCCCACAAATTTCACATTTCAAATTCTTTTCAAGAAAGTGCATTTTTTTGTGAGTTTTGAGATCTCCCTCACTATAAAATGACCTTGCACATTTGTCACACCTGTGACTTCTTTGACCGACATGTCTCTTTACGTGGTCAGTCAAAATACGTTTGGTAGTAAAACACTTGGTGCAGTACATACACTTGAATGGTTTTTCTCCAGTGTGTGTTTGCTCATGTCTGGTCCAGGAACTGTGATTGATAAAGCCCTTATTGCAATACTGACAATAATACTGGTAGGGTATCGACCCAGTATGGACTGCCATGTGCTTTAGATATATTGCTCTACTCGAAAACGCGTCACCGCAGACTTTACACACACACCTTTTGATCCCTTCATGCTTATCTTCGTGAAGTTTTCGGCTCCATGACAACCGATAAGCCTTATCACAGTACTTGCACTTGTATGGTTTGAGTCCTGTGTGAGCATGCTCATGTGATACCAAATGCTCCCTCCTTGAAAACCCTTTCCCGCAAAACTGGCAGTGAAGGCTCCTGGTTGGCTTATGTACTTCATCAATATGGCTTTTAAGATCAGCCATTGAAGCAAAGGTCTCATGACAAAATTGGCATCTTTTTCCTTTGGAATGAAAATGATCTTGAAGGGCTTTCGCGTCTGCAAAGTGTTTGCCACATACCTCACAATTATGCAACAAAGTACCGTCATGGAAGGCTTCATGTCTTTTCAAGAAAGTCTCTCTAATGAATGTCTTTCCGCAATACTTGCAAGCGAGCGGAGACACTGCAACTGTTTCTTCATCGTCAGTGTTGAGATTCTTTCCAGTACCTCTTTTATGAAGCATGGTAACATGCATTCTATAGCAACTTATACTTCTAAACTGCCTTTTACAATCATGACAATAATTCTCCAAGATAGCATTCGAGCTTGAGCTTTCCTTGTGCTGGGGTCCAGCTTCCACTCCATGCATTGGCTGCTTGCGGAATTGTTCCTCATGGGAAAGTTCTTCATGTCTCACGCACTCACCCAAATTCCCAAAAGATTTTTCACAAAATCTACATTTGGAACAGTGTGGGTTATCTGAGGTAGTTAGTCCTTTGGTAGATGTTGGAGCTGATTCTACAGCAGCAGTGCTTACTGAAGTAGTCACAGATTGCTGTGTAGAAACTTGTTCAGCCTCCTTCTCTGCACTACGAGAGACAGATACATTTCTAGCTACTGGTTGCTCTGTAATGACAGAACTAGCCGTGTTTTCCATGACCGACTGACAAATCTTTACGCCGACCAAGTCCGTGGCAGACTGAACACTCCCTTTGCTGGTCACTAAAGTTGATTCTGTACTAACGTCTGCACCATTCTCATCTTCAACTAGAAGCAAAAGTCCTGAGACATCTGAAGAGGAAGGTCCAAATTGGGAATCTTCTTCTCTTAAATCATTTCTGTTACCTGAATTGGGAGCACTTTCTTCATTTGGAATATTTTCATTACACTGAAAACCTCCCTCTGCTTCTTCTGAGATATCTCCTAAAAGCTGAGCATAGCTCCCTAGACTACTACTACCATTAAGTGGCAAGTTTGTTGATTTGGAAATGTTATAGCGATTGGTTTCTTCGACACCTTCATAAAAGTTTTCTCTATTGTGATTGGTCACCTCAAAGGACTCTTGATTACCAGTACCTTCATTCTGGCTGTTGTTCCACCCACTGTCACTGACTGTGTCACTGAAAATGTCTTTTTCTTCATCACATTCAATCAGAGTCACAACCCTCATCTCTTTGCCAGGTTCTAATTCTGAATTCAAGGCAACCACTACATTTGACCGTTGACTTTCAGAATGTGCATCATCCTCAGGTATATGAATTTTTTCTGGAACAATTGGACTTGATTCCACTTGATTATGAAACGGTTGTGTGCCTCCAGGAGAAATAACAGGTAATGAGGGATGAACTTGTTGCGTACCTTCTATTGATGGCATATCCGCGCCCTATGCTCATCTTCATGATAATTTCTTTCAATATTACTGCGAAAAAATTCCCCGCATATCTGACAAGGATATCCAGTCATACCATTTTGAGTGACAGGGAAAAGATTACATGTGTGTTTCCGATGTGTCTTCATAGTGGGCCCATAAAGTCTCTGCATTAAGTCTGATTCTCCACTTTTCTGCTGACTGGATTGATCGTCACGTACGATTTCCATGGGAGATGTATTTAGGTATGGTGGCATGCCATATCCTGTCACATTTCCATGTCTTACATTGCTATTAACAGAATGCTGATATTGAGGCATTCTATTCCAAGGAAAATTTGAGTTGGTATAATAGTTTTGGTAAGGGGGAAATCCCTGTAAGCCTCTGTTAAATTGATTTGAACCATATGGGGGATAGCTCAATGAAGTATGCATAGGGTGGTTTATGAAGTCACTATAGGGAGGGTAGGTATACCCATTACCTCCTGGAGGAATACCATTTCTGAGATTCATCGGACCAGGCATACCATTATTGTGGGGAATAAATGGTGTCCCATTGTAGGGTGGATACATCTGGTTGACAGGGCTGCTGGTTGTGGCTGTGATGGGTGCATGATGGTTCTGTATGACGTTCATAGGTTGGTTGTCATTCACACCCACTGGAGATGTGCACGGATGAAGTGAAGTGCCTGTTAAAATGTTGATAAACAAAAATATTACATTATAAATTATAATAACAATATTCATACTTATTACAACCAGAACCAAAAGGTTTTGTGGTTCCGATGCTTTTTTTCATGCTGATTGATTTTGTATTACCTGTTATGTCATTGCATATCATAAAATATTTGAGATTTTGTGTTTACAAGCTCTTTCAGCAAAATCATATTAAGCCACACCTATGCATATTAATGCAATTTTTTTTTTATTTTTATAAAATGAACATGTACAAACTAGCTAAAATCATAATATGAAACAAAACAGATTGGTTAAAATATGAGCATTTCAATATTTTAACATTAAGCCCCGCCTACTAATTAACATGTATGACATCACCAAAAACAATAGGGCACTTCTACAGACCATGGACTATCTGTGTATCATAGTCCATAGAGCATTTCAATTTTTTTACATTTAGCCCTGCCTACTAATTAATATATATAATATCACCACCAAAAACAATAGGGTACATCTACATATCATCCAGGGCTGTCTGTGTACTCATGATGTGAATCGGGTTTACCTTTCTTGAGATACCATGCTTATGGTCATTGGCTTCACTGATAAACTTAAGATTTTAAAAGCTCTGAACTATGTCCTCTTCAACTCCAAAATTACCCCTCCTGGGCAAACATACTACATATTATTTAATTTTGAAGTTTCTGTTATAAACATCCTGCAGTTTACATACTCCCATTACTTGAGAACCCATTTATCATCTTTACAATTTTTCATAAATAATCTTTTCTGATCCTTCATGGAACTGTGGTTTCTATATGGGTCAAGGGGCCTTTTTTTGGTTAACATTATGGTTTTGTTTGTTAGTGCCTGATAACTTCATGATATTAATTACCTTCACTTCAGTTACTCTAGCTGTTTAAAATATTCCTTGGTTAGTAATGAATGTCTTTTAGTTCTATGTACATGTTCATGTAAAAACTTTGAATTTCATTAATATGCGTAGTGGGTGGGGCTTAATATGGTTTTGTTTAAAAGAGCTTGTAAACACAGTATCTCAAGAACAGTAAACTTATATTTGGTACACAGATAGCCCATTGTCCGTATATGTGCCCTAATTTTTATTTTATTTGTGGTGATATCATGCGTATTAATAAGTGGGCGGGGTTTAAAGTGAAAATATTGCAAAAAGTAATAAATGAGCAACTGTATATCCGTTTTGCATCATATTGTGCATGATATTTTTGTTGGTTATTGTGTACATGCTTATCCTATTAGCAAATGTCATTAATATGCATGGTGGGCGTTGCTTAATGTGAAAGTGCTGTATCTCATGAACGATATATACCAGATTTATGCTACGTCAGGTACACAGATGGGTCATGGTCTGTACATACAGTATGTTCTAATGTTGTGGTAGTGATGTTATGAATATTAATGAATAGGTGCTTAAGGTAGAGCTTACTGACAAATTCTTGAAATAGAATAAATAAGCAACCTTTTTGCATCATACATGCTATGGCAATGTTGTTCATTATTGTGCAAATGCTAATGTTGTCAACATTTTTATTGATCTGCATGGTGTGGCTTATGAATAAATATCATAGAAAAAATACATATATACATTTTTCAAATCAATCAGCTTGTAAAAAAAAAGCACCGGAACCACAAAACCTTTTGGTTCTGGTTAATATATGAAATGAAGATAAAGGGAACATGAACACAACAAAAGAAAAGTTTAGTTTGAATTGTCATTGTCATGCATTATATGAAAAACTATAGAAATATTCCTTTAATTACAGAATCATATGACCTTCCTAAATAACCCACCCACAGACAGTCTGTGTGAAACCATTTCCGCCAAAGAATATCCCCAGGCCTTTGGGGCATAAAACACCCACTTTTATCTGTCCTGATTTTTTTAAAAATGAAATGAATTACTCCCCTCAGGTTATTGCTATGTCACAGCTCTTCAACAACCTTCACCATAACCCCATTTTTAACAAGACATATGAGTTATTATATTTGGCTTTTCTGAATGGCTATGGAATGTCACTCATCTCATTATGATTTATTTTCATGCCTATTACTGATTAATTGATTGTAGAACAAATTTTGACCTTATATTTATATCATAGAAACTATTTTGGAATAAATGGAGGCTCATACATGCACAATAGCTGACAATTTTAACATGCAAGATTAATGGAAACAGATATGTATTATCCCAGGGTCCCACAACAAACTAATATGTCTCCTGCACGTATTATCCCAGGGTTCCGCAACATTCTAATACATCTCTTGCATGTATTATCCCAGGGTCCCACAACAATCTAATATGTCTCTTGCACATATCATCCCAGGGTCCGGCAGCAATCCAATACATCTCTTGCATGTATTATAGCAGGGTTCCACATCAATCTAATACGTCTCTTGCATGTATTATCCCAGGGTCCCACAACAATCTAATATGTCTCTTGCACATATTATCCAGGGTCCCACAACAATCCAATACATCTCTTGCATGTATTATAGCAGGGTTCCACAACAATTAAATACGTCTCTTGCATGTATTATCCCAGGGTCCCACAACAATCTAATACTTGTCTTGCACGTATTATCCTAATATCCCTCTTGCACATATTAGGCCATCCTTAAAGAATTGTTGATTTGGAGTAACTTGACCAACCCATTGAAAATATCCCGATTATTATTATTATTATTTGTTTGCAATCCAGTAGCATTCGACTTGCGATCGCAACCATAACAGCCATGCCGACTCAAAAGTTTTTATTTCAATCAGCACATTAAACAAAAAAATTAAGAAATCATAAAACAACAGTGCCATTTTCTTACTTTTAAAATGTTTCACAGTGTAGTAGCTCAACATATTTTGGGGTGGTTAACCTTACTCTACGTCGGCGATATCATCGCGTTTTATCCCCGTCTTTGGTCCCAACAATTTCAAAACAGTGCTGGTAGAGCAGGGTTAATCCCAGGGTCCGCCAACCCAAAATATAGGCAGCATGATCTTCGGTGGGCGCCCAGCGGGTCCCAGCGGAAGGGGTCTTTTCTGCCTGGAAGACAGGACCCTTCAATAATGTCTCTTGCATTAATTATCCCAGGGTCATATCAACGTTTTCCAATACATCTTTGCATGTATTTTCAAAACAGGGTGCCACAACAGGGTTAATCAACGTCTCATATGCCAACCCGAAAATATATCCATGATCCGGTGGGCGGCCCAGCGGGTCTAAGCGGACAGGGGTCTTGATGTATTTTCTGCCTGGAAGACACAACAATCAATAATCACGTCTTGATTAACCCTTACTCTCCCATATATGCCTTTTGCCCATCTTTGGCCCGGCTCCCATCCATTTTCAAAACAGTGCTGGTAGGTTTGGGTTAATCAACCCATTGAAAATATCCCAACCAAAATATATTATTTGCAGCATGATCCAGTAGCATTCGCCCAGCGGGTCACGTAACCATAGCGGAAGGGGCCCACTTTTCTGCCTGGAAGACAGTTTTTACCCTTCAATAATCAGCACTTGATTAAAAAAAAATTAAGAAATCATAAATCAACAGTGCCATTTTCTTGCCCTCTTTGGCCCCGTTTCCCGTGCGCATTTTCAAAACAGTGCTGGTAGAGTAAGGGTTAAGCCTGTTTTTTGTTGGTGGGTTGTTAATTCGACCAGTTGTAGACTGGGGTTCTTAGGAAAGAAATACATGTTTTATGTTTTTTTTTGGGAAATGCTTTAATATTGTTGTGATGCTAGAACATAAATGATGTATTAGCTCAATATGTGTTCTGGAGCTGGGTATAAGACTGTTTTTGTTGGTGGGGAGTTACATTGGGTAGGCTTGGGTTGTTAGGAAATGGAATACAAGTTTGATTAGCAGTGGCGCAACAAAAGGTTTTGGAATGCCCAGAAGGGTGGGTAAACCTCACAGGCCCTGAGCAAAATTGATTTAGGACTAGCCTCTAACAATGACACTGCAATATCTTTGTTATGGGACCCAAAGCGACAGAGGTGTCGAAAGGAACTCAGGGAAATGGAGAGAGCAGAAAATCAAGTTCATGTGCATTTTTTGACAGTAATTGAGAGGCACTTTTCATTTAAAAAAGAGGCACTCTTGTCAATTACAAGTTAAAGGCTTCTTTTAAAAATTGCTGCTTAGGTTTAGGTTTACCGAGGTTTATAATGTCCTAACAGAACTTTATTAGAATATTTACGTCAAGACGCCCACTGTGAGGGCTGTTTTATTCAAAGAGCACTGTTGGAGACTCACCAGGAATCAAAGCGCAGGACGCTAGATCGGAAAGCTGAAGCTTTACCGCACTCCACGGAGGTCTTTAAAATTATTGGGGGCATACCTCCTCCCACCACGGCCCTCAATGTCGGTGCCCCTGGTAAAATGTTATGCTGTAATTATGTCAAATGAATACTAAATGTATGTGACAACCTCTATGTATTTTGTAGTATTTGTGAGTGGGTGGATATTTATTTGTTTTCAGGCGTGAAGAATGACCTAAAATAACTTCAAATAAGTTTCAAAAGGGCGCCTTCAGCTTCCGCCCACAGGATCCAGAATGGTCCACCCACAACTTTAAAAAGGGTAACTCCTGCCCTCGTCCGCACAATTTCAAAAGGGCACATTCTGTCCCTTACTCTAGGGCCAGGGGCAGTGACCCACCCTCCCTCTTGCCCCCATGGTTCTGACATCGCTGCAGGGCCAAAATCCTTATAGGACTCTAGTTGCCCCACTGCGTATGGGAGCTTTAATATCATTTGAATATGTGAAAACTGTTTTGAAGTAAGCCTAAAAAAGCTAAGTCTCAACATCAATATGATGCAAATTTGATCAACAATGTTTGCTTTTAAGTGAAATAGAAATCATAAACAGACATACCAACAGCAAAATACTTTTGTATAAAATCAAGATGGATTTTACGTCCTTGCAACAAGACATGATTTTAGCTAATGCTAATGTATTAGCTATTCTGAGCAAATAATTAATTATTGCAATTAATGAATCACAATTAATCAATAATAGCATCTAGGCCTAATAGCATCCCTCAAATACACTTCCAAGTTGCAATCATTGTCTAAAACGATCTTTAAACGTTCTCTTGAAGTCCTCTTTAATATAAGCTGATAAGATGGATCTACTTGACCCCTGAATATTTTAAGATACCCATCACAGATAACGGTGATTTTTCTGAAAGAGGAAGAAAATGTTCCTATAATCGAAAAAATATAAGAAAAGAAAATAAGCAAAACGTTCGAAAAATGAGCAAATTTTCTGATAATTAAAGAATTTTTTTTCTGGAAATTAAAAAATAGTACCCAAAATTAAAAGAAATTTTCATGAAAATGTTATGAAAATGTTCTGAAAATTGTCCGGAACTGAAAAAATTTACCCCCAAATTGGCCAAAAAGTTCCCCAAAATAAGTAGCAAAATATTCCCAAAACTGAAGAAAATCACCTGAAAATGAAAAAAAATTCTGAAAATGTTCTGAAAATTGTCCGGATATGAAGCTAAATTTTTGAAAAGAAAGCAAAAGTTACCTGAGGGTGTAAACAACAAGTCAAAAATGTAACGAAAAGGTCTGTTTTGTAAATCGGCACTCCCACTCTAACCCCACCACTAAGTATTTCATTAAAAAGGCACTGAATTTATGCAGAAGTTACAGTAATAAAGTCTGTACCCTTGCAAACTAAACAAGTTACTGTGTATAAGATTACTGCAAGCCAGGTCATGCGTCTAATGCGATCTATAGGGGACTCATGCAAGGTGTTTGTTTATCAGTGAGATATTAACACTTTGGTGATTTTACAGCCAGAGATTCAATCGCGTTATATGCTTGAAATAACCATTTAAGCTATTAAGCCATTCTTGGCTTTTAATAGGTTTTGTTAAACCCAATTTATAGACCAAATCAGCCATCATTAGGAAGACTATAGTGAAAATTGAAAGTAGCGTGTAACTGTTTATAAATAGGATTAAATGAAAGATGGTAGTTGTAGGAACAATTTAAAAAAGAATCATGTAAATCGGTGACACGATTCTCAAGTTATGAGAAAAAAAGGTGTCACTTGGATTATCAGAAATTTAAGTGCCGTTTCCATGACAACAGGATTTAGCCAAATTTTGGTCAATTTTAAAAAATTAAGCATTTTTAAAGCATAATGAATGTTTGGACATGTTACTTAACCACTGATCTTTTCTTGTTCTGTACAATGTTCTCTTCAACTTTAAAAAGTTAATGATTGAAAATATGATATCGTTAAAAAATTAATGACATAGTTAACGTGTAAACAAACCATAACATATATTAAATTTGGAAAAGTGGGACAAATGCGTTTTAATGTAAAATTGGCTAAATTTGATTTAAATGCAGTTTTAAAACCAAATAAGCTGAGTTCGTAGCAAATGGTTTAGCCATGCATAAAATTATCATTTAAGGACTTACCAAATAAAGGGAAAGTCTAATTAATGACCTAAATAATAATTCAACATTGAAAAAAAGTGACACAATTCATTTGGGGAAAGTGTGCAAATCTGAAATTATTTTAGTGTGCTTCAAATAAATAATTAAGCTGACAGTTATAAGATTCTAGCTGAAATGTGTATAATTTAAATAACAAGACAAACAAACACATAATTAAAAAAATTAATAATCATATGAAATTAATTGGAATTCCCACATTTTGCATTATTTTCTATGACATTGTTCAAAACTATGCATTTATTTTGATTAAAAGCAATTTGACTGAACTTGTAATATTCCATTAGAATTTGAAATAATACAAATATTTAACAACTGATTAATTGTTAATGAATTAACTAATTATGAAAATTAATTTAAATGTTCAAAGTATGAGCACAAATTGCATACATTTTTATGAAAAAATAAAAAAACAAATGTGAAAATATTTTTAAGAAATTATATTTATAAGAAAATATGTTTATTTAATCAAAAGTCAAGTTTCTCTCAGCAATATTATTAAACAAATTATACACATAGATGAAGACACTTCATGATGGTACACACTCAATAACAGTGTACTTGCAATGTTCGGTTAATCGATAAATAACTGGCACTTCTAGCACATGAAAAAAACAAGTGATGGTAATAAAAGTTAAAAGTAAAGTAAAAAAAAAAAACCATGCAGTAGTAGCATACCCGCAATATGTTCAGTTTATCCAGAAATGTTTAACTCACCTAAAAAAAGGCCCTAATTAGGCCTATCTGCACAGTGAATGATGAAAAATATTAAAAATAAAGTTTATTTAATCAAAAGTTATTTTTTCTTCAGCAATGATAGTATTTTAACAAATCATAAGCATAGATCAAGAAAATTTATGATGGTACGCACAGCGTACCTGCAATGTTTGGCTGATCGAGAAATGATATCTCCACTGATACCCCACCCCCCTTCTCAGAAAGAAAAAAAACAAAAATAGGCCATTGGCGAAGCTTACAAAACTCTGCAGAGATTGTGCTTTTTGATTACAAAAAGATCTTGATCAAATTAAAAGTCAATTTCCTTTCAGCAAGAACTAAGAAATTCAAGATGGTCCGTACACAATAAATAAACATTTACAGGCTTACACTACAAATTGCAATCCCAAATGGCTGCTACAGACTGTGCTAAAGTTTCCTGCACACAGTTAATCCTTGTACATGTGTACACTAACGTTAGTGTCAGTAGTTACGTTACAAAGCTACTGTAAAATGTAAGTAAGGCATGCTGAAATCGGCTTAAAATTACTCTAAAACCAGCAGATAAATCATTTAATTAAGCTTACCTTAATAAGAGTAACTTATGCTTAACATTATGTATGATTAGAAAAGGCAAATCAATACAATTGCCCTCAAAATACAGGAATTTCAGCTAAAGTACGGCACTGTTTACAACTTAAAACTTACAACGCAACTTCAAAGCGATTGTGAAATCATGGGTTAATTCAAAAACGAGTCGCTTGCTGTGTAAATGGGGCATGGTGATTAATTATATCTCATTTGAAAAAAAAGAATATTCTCTTTCAAACAATGCTTGAGTTTTTGTAATTGTATTTTGATAAACATGCTTAAAAATAAAAACGAAAATGGTTTTCAACTTTTTTCTATGAAAAAATCATCGGAACTAAAAACTCAAGTATCATTAGAAAGCTTGAGGTACTGTTTGGGTCCCACAACAATCTAATACGTCTCTTGCATGTATTATCCCAGGGTACTACGACAATTCAATAGGCCCCTTGCATGCATTATCCCAGAATCCCACAACAAACTTTTCCTATTGACTTTTATTTGTGGGTCATTTTGTATAAGACAGGCCAAAAGTTTTGATTAAAAAAATGAAATGACTCTTTTTGCAAATCACAGATTCAATTCAGAATACTTGTAATAATAATATGATACATGATATTCATTAAAGAAAACATGTCGAACAAGGAACTGTTTCAGATCTCTTTAACACAACCTTTAATATATCTCTTGAAGTGGGCTTGCTGAATGATGCTCCGCGAAAAGGTTAAAAGTACATTAATCTTTCATCTTACTATTTTAAATGGTGCATCACTGCTCCAGGTAAACATTGTTAGTCCTTTACAGAGGTATGAAATTGTGGCCCCAAAAGCTGTTAACACAAATCTGAATAATTTCATCCTTGCAAGTTATGCAATACCTCTGACCTTCATTTATCTATTTCAGCTAATGTATTCATGTATAAGTGGTGAAAAATAAATGTTAATGCATATGGGAAATATATAAACCCTTACTCTACCAGGGCTTTGAAAAATGCGAGCCTAATTTTCGTAACTTCTTTTCATATGCATTATTGACAACTTTCCTTTCATTTTATTTCATTACAAGTTTGGTTGGAATGGAAGCTAAGATAATTATTTATCTTTTGAGTAATGACTGACAAATTAGGAAAATTGGACAAAAATATGTAAATTAGGCAATTTTTAGCTAAAATTCGTCAACAAATGGGTCAATCTTTACACAAGTATAGCTTCTTGTCAATATTGAAAATAGAGATTTATGTAACATATTTAGATTCTTTATAAAATGTCCTTTCCAATGATGCTAATCTACAATTTTAAAAAGAAGGAAAAGATGAAAAAAAAACCCACCAAAAATGATTTAATGACCCCTGAAAACCGCAGCAGAAAAATTATAACGCAGTACTGTAGTTTCAGTGAAACCCGAACCTGGTGTGCTTGCATGCTGGTTGCATTTATTTCCACTACACTATGTAGTCATTGAAAATGCTGTAATGAAATTTAATTATTATAGAAAAGGATCCAAATAGAGGGCTACGCCTTTATTTATATATCAAATAAATGGAAATTGCAAGCAGTTTCGAATGGTGGTTAAACAAAGCACGTGCAATGTACAGTGTTTTGGTACACAATTTGTCGAAAAAATTGGGTCAAAAATGGCAAAAATTCATGATATTTTGAAGAAATTTCTCCAGAACAAAAGATTGCAGGTAGGGATTATAAAAATTAGACCAGAAATCAATAATATCATGTCTTAGGACTTGCATGTTTGATTTTGAAGCAAAAATCAATGATGTTATAACTCAACCAATAGCAGTACAAAAACCAATTGACTGGTTTTATTTTAAAGCAATTCAATTTTTGTCATATCTGATATTTCAATTTGAAATTCAAATGCAATATAATGATTTTCTTGAATCTAGTCATTTTTTGGGCAATTATTCATTATATCAAAATTCCAACAGTTTTAATTTCAAAGCGAGCGTGTATCGTTTTTAGGTGTTTAGTACCAAAATTTTAGAAAGTACACCAAAATTGCTCCAATTTAAGTAACAAAATCGTAACCAGTGTATCAAAAAAGTATTGAGCCCAAATAGACGCTGGAATTTTGCTTTCCAAATCATGAAAAGTTAACTTCTACAGCATAAATCATCGTTTTTAAAGAAAATATGCTTGGAAATTCAGTTTAGAAATGACAGAAAACTTCCCTGCAATGTCAATTAATCTCAACATCGTGTAACTTTTTTGCGGTATTGCTAGTGCTTTAACTGTGAAAATCTTGCATACTATAATACCTCGCCGTAAAACATTTCAAATCTGCACCACCACCCCAGGAGTTCTAATCATATCAGTACAGTCCTCTCAAAATGGCCACCATTTTTGCAAAGCATGCAGAATTTTAGCTCTGTTAAAACCTTTCTTTTCTTCCTTTATTTTGCAACATTTTTTCTTTCTTGCAAAATTGATTTGACTCATCAGGTAATATTAACATGTAATTTTCCAATAAAGTATTTTGACCGTGTTTGTTGGTCGATTAAACAGCTTGTAAAACGGGCCTTGATTGAGTGGGAGTTAGTTTAACAGCTTATAAAACGGGCCTTGATTGAGTGGGAGTCAATTTAACAGCTTGTAAAACGGGCCTTAATTGAGTGGGAGTCAATTTAACAGCTTGTAAAACAGGCCTTGATTGAGTAGGAGTCAATTTAACAGCTTGTAAAACAGGCCTTGATTAAGTGGGAGTCAATTTAACAGCTTGTACATGTAAAACAGGCCTTGATCGAGTAGGAGTCGATTTAACAGCTTGTAAAACGGGCCTTGATTGAGTAGGAGTCAATTTAACAGTTTCAGGCCTTGATTGAGTGGGATTTAACAGCTTGTGGGAGTCAATTTAACAGCTTGTAAAATGGGCCTTGATTGAGTGGGAGTCAATTTAACAGCTTGTAAAATGGGCTTTGATTGAGTGGGAGTCAATTTAGCAGCTTGTAAAATGGGCCTTGATTGAGTGGGATTACATCATGGCCTATTGTTAGTTTCACAGTCTACTGCTTAAAATGGGCCTTGATTTGGGAGCAGTGCATTTCAAATGGGCCTTGATTACTCGGTCAATTTCAGCTTGAAATCAAAGTGCAAAATATCCCATTCATGGGTGATTACTGCACATTTGTGATTCTCGCATTTAGAAAGAATTATGCTAATCGGGTTTACAGTTTGTAAAAGTCAGTGATATTGTCATTGATAATGATTTTCAACTGCAAGGATTTGCGAGCATGTAGAGTGTCCACGCTTAACAGTCACAGCTCTAGTGACAACAACAGGTGTAAATCTGTGGTAAATGGAGACACCAATAATTATTGAAATTCAACAAGAAACAAACAATCACATCTCTAACTTTCTAAGAAAATAAATTTTCCTTCGTGACAATGCACTGCAACAATACTGTGACAATGCACTGCAACAATACTGTTCGATTCTGCAACAGGTAATTAAGAGCGCGAGAATGAATGAGTTTGACAGATATAGGTACGTGATACTGGTTCTGAATACAAGACGGCAAGGCTAGGTTAAGTGTACAAGACAATTCACGTGTTATTATCACGGAAATGTCATGACTCCAATCCAAAAATTTGCATATCCATCAAAATAATCAAATTCTGATTGGAAAACAGTTTTCATCAAACACACTGTAATTCGCTTGTAAGATATAGTCACTGCAATATGCATGATCAACAACAGACTAGACACACACATAAAGCTAGCTAGTACAAAACACATGTACTGTATGGAGACTGTATGAGGACCTCCGGTACGTACAAAGATGGCATAATGTCTACAGCTGTAAGAGCTATTTTTTAGCACTATTACGTATGAAATCTGATACTTTCCTAAAACCTTTCGAGAGCTTTAATTATAAAAAAAAATACATAGAATATCTCTTAGCAAAATACAAGCTATATGAAGCATACAAAAATCTCACTTGAGCCATCTACTTACTGTGGTGTAGCGGTTATCATACCTGTCTACAGACCACAAGGCCCCGGGTTAAATCCTGGGGTGGGTAGACACTCCAGTGCACCACAACTGGTTATCAAAGGACCGTGGACATTGACTTGGTTGTCGATCTTATGTCTGTCAATGTCTACAGCTATAAGTGCCTGTGTGTTCGCCGGGTCGTATTAAAAGCGTTTCGTGATAGCATTTGTACTATCATAAAAAAATACATAGAATACCCGTCATTGTAATTGTACGTTCAACTCTCTCTCTCTCTCTTACTTGAGCCAGAATTTTAAAAGCAAAACTGTTTAAATCTAGGAGGAGATGCATTTTAAAGCAAATCATTGCACAGGCACATATGGGAGCTCATGTATGATTTGATAAGCTTCACTCATTACACTCTGTGTAATAGGTGGAGCTAAAAATACATTTTTTGTCAGTTTTTAAGTAATTTTTAGTTTTATCCATTTTCAACCTACCTTATCTCAAAATTCTGTAATATGACCCATATACAAAAGTTACATTTTGTGAAAGAAATATCCCAGTACTTTTCTAAAATGATACCAAGATTACTTCTATAGGACTTTGACAAAGTCCCCATCTTATTTAAAAAAAGGTGGTTTGAAAATGGCAATAATATCGCAGCATAGTAGAGTAAGGGTTAACATCATCTATGAATGCGCTTTACAATTTGTTGAGCATTTTATTCACATTAAAACAGAACAAATAACAAGAATACAAATAGTTAATCCCTTTCTGGCTCAAATACAACCACCATGCCCCTCCCGGCCTATTTTCGTTTCATTTCAGGAAATAAGATTTTCCTGCAAATTACTTTAATAACAAACCTCCCACACATACACACCGACTACATTACAGGTAATTCAAGGGACTTTCTTTCATTACTTCTTTGCATTACCCTCTATTGTCATTTATATATAGGCTATGATTTCAGAGAAAATTTTAAGACTACAAATAAATCTATTAAAGCTTAAATATAATTCATTTCTGCAATTTAGATATCATTAACATTTATTACTTTATTAACTTACATTACAAAAATTCTTCCTTTACTCTGAGAATTCCAATAACTCAGACAATCAGGGAATGCTGAAAAAGCAAGCCATGTCTAGAAAGCTGTAGTAACTGCTAGGGACATTCATGGCTCATATGGGGCTGATAATTGTTTGTTTGATAAGGGATTGGCCGCACCACGACAGCAAGGGTCAAATTGTGCCTGAGAGGTTAGATCATTCCAAAGGTAGGAAAAAAAGAAAAAAGGGGGAGATTGAGAGAAACACGGGAAATAAAAACCAGGAAGCTGGGATCAAGAGAGGAAGTGCATGGGTGCAAGAACAGGGCAAAAGTAGAGAGAGGGGTGGGAGAGGAGGACTAAATATGGTTGTAGAGGGAAGCATGATGAAGGAAGAAGATCATTTTATTTGGAGGGTTTTTCTGGAAGAGCTCGGTTATTAAGTTGTGGGGGGGGCGAGGGAAGCTCTAGGAAGGTTGTACAGGGGGCAGGCAAGGAGGACGTGGTGGACTGTGGTGGTGCAATGGCAGTTGTTGCAGAGGGGTGGGGGAGCCAATAAGGAGGTGGGAGTGAGTGAGTGTGACCAATTCTAAGGCAGGTAATGTGGACGTTGTCGACACGGGAGAGATTGTGGATGGTTGGTTTGATCGGGATGGTGGGCTGGATGACGTGGAGTTTGTTATCAATTTGGGAGTCCCATGAGGTTTGCCAGCGGTCACGAACAAGGGAAGCAATAAGTAGTTTGATGTCAGAAAGGGTTTTAGGAAAATGGGCAGGGGAAGGTTGAGGGCAAGCTTAGCGGCTGCATCAGCTCTGTTATTGCTGGGGATGCCAACATGGCCGGGTATCCAGAAGAAAATAATACTTTTCCTGCAGGAAGGGGGTGGGGATGGGGGGGGCGAAAGAAGTTAACTTATGGAGGAGGTGATACATGGGGTTATCCCATTTAAAATTGAGTATGGACAGACTTGGGAGTCTGAGAAGATGGCAAAGTGGCTGAGCGGGGAGTACTCAATAAAGTTAAGGGCGAGTAGGATGGCTTTGGCCTCAGCCGAGAAGATGGACGAGTAGTTAGGAAGCCTGCTGTTGAGGGTGATGTCTTGGATGACAGCAGCAGCAGCTGTCTTGTTCTTGGAGCCATCAGTATAATTGGAGGTGTAGTTTGAGAGTTGGTCTTTGATTTGGTTGTGGAAGTTGATGAAGAGGTTGGGGTGGGTTTGGGTTTTGTGAGGAGTGGAGAGGCCCAGGTGGATAGAAAAGAGGGGTGGCCCAGGAAGGAAAGTGGGCCAGGAGATGGTGTCAAGAGTGGCGGGCTTGATGCCGAGATGGTGAGGTCGCGTTTGAGGCATAAGTTGAAGGAAGGGGATAAGGTTCTAGTCCTATCAATGTAGCTAATGAGGTTGTAAACACGGTTCAGGGTGTTGGTGGGGACTCTAAAAGCATAGAAAAGGCTAAGATTTCTACACCTTAGCAGAAAGGGGAGTTCATTGGCTTCAACATGAAGGCTGGTAATAAGGGAGGTCCTGTAGGCACCCAGACAAAGCCTGAGGGCTACATTTCGAATGGTGTTGATGTGGTTAAAGAAAGAGTTGTGAGCGGCACAGTAGACAGTATTGCCATAGTCGCGCTTGGCAAGAACTTGGCATGAGCTTGGCAGGAATGGTGAGCCTGAAGATTTTGAGGACAGCATGGGGGTTCGCACCCCAAGTGGTGTTGGAGAGGAGGCAGAGATGGTGATGTGTTGCTTGTAGGAGAGCTTGGGGTCTAGGGTTAAGCCCAGTAGCTTAGTGTGGTCAACTTTAGGGATGCAAATGACATTGAGAACGAGGTTCGGGTTGGGGTGGAGGTTGTTGAAATGACAGAAGTGCATGCAGACGGTCTTGTCTTTAGAGAGTTTAAAACCGTTATTGTTGCACCAATCTTGCAGTCGGTTGAGGCTGAGTTGGAGCCTATTTTCAACAAGAGGAAAGCTAGGGGAGGAGTAGAAGATTGTGAAGTTGTCCACATAGAGGGTACATCTGATGTTGGGGCCAAGGTTGTCCACAATGTTGTTTATGCTTAGACTGAAGAGTGGGGGAGAGTATGCTGCCTTGGGGGACGCCCTCTTCTCGGGGGTTGGAGAGGGTGTGGCCAATACGAGCTTGGAAGTGCCTGGGTGAGAGGAAGTTTTGAAAAAAGATGAGCAGGTGGCCTCTGAGGCCGACGGTGTGAAGCTTGTGGGTAATGCCGTATTTCCAAGTATGTGTCGAAAGCTTTCTCGAGGTCGAAAAAAATGGCAATGGGGTGTTTCTTTTTTGCAAAGGATTCCCGGATAGTGGTGTTGAAAGTAAATAACTGGTCCAGGGTATTGCGATGTTTCGGGAAGCCACTTTGGTGAGGGGAGAGGATTCTGTTGGTCTCATGGAACCAGTTTAATCTCTGCTTGATGATCCTTTCCATAATTCAACAGAGACAGCAGGTGAGGGCAATGGGGCGGTAGCTGGAGGGGTCGGTACTGTCCTTCTCCAGTTTGGGGATGGGGTGATAATAGCTGTCCTCCAGATAGGGGGAAAGGAGTGAGGACCAAATGTGGTTGGGGATGGCTAGTATGGTAGCGGTGTCCTTGTTGGGGAGGTGTTTCAGGAACTGGTAGGGGATGTTACCTGGGCCCTTGGAGGTGCAGCCAGTGTCGTGGATGGTTTGGTTTAATTAAAAAAGGGTGAGAGGGGTGTTGTATCTCTTGGTGTTGTCGGAGGGAAAGGTAATACTCCGAGTTTCGTTGTGAGCTCTTTTGGCTTTGAAAGCATTTGGTAGTTGGCAGAGATGTTGTTGAAAGAGGCGGCGAGGTGGTAAACGATATCCTTTTTTGCGGTGAGAAGGTTACCATTTCAGGAGAGATGGGAGACTTGCCCATCCTGCTGTGGAAGCTGTTAACCATACTTCAAATCTTCTTAGTGGGGTAAGAGAAAGGTGGTAAGAGAAGAGGTCAAGTTGTTCCAAGTGTTGGTTTTACTGTCCTAAATAGTTTTGATGGCTTTGGCATGGCTGATGCGTTGTGAGGTTGTGGGTGGTCGGGTTTGTTTTGAAATTCCTGAGGGCCCTTTTCCTGTTCTTGATGGTGGTTTTGCAGTCATCGGTAAACCAGGGGTTGGGGGTAGTTAGGGGGTTTGGGAAATAGAGCAGGTGGTGATGTTGATAAGGATGTTACTGAAGTTTGACATGGGATCCACACCCTCAAGGAGATGGGGAAAGAGGTGAGAGTCGCAGAGGGTTTCGAAAAGGGGCCAGTCGGCCTTCTTAGTGATCGCACACTGTTGTGGGTTCTATGGATGTAGTGTATTTTCAACAAAATTCTAGTAATTTTTGAGGGGTAAGTTTGCCCACATTAGTGATGCATTAATGATTGTATAAGCAATAACATACCATGAATGGAAGTTCCAAATGGTACTCTTCTTTCACTTGCTGCAAATCTACATTCAGTCTCACCAGGTTCCTCTTTGACATGAACACTGTCATCTGTAAGAAAAGATATATAAGGTTGTCTCAATTAATTGCCAGTAATGCACCAGTGTTAGTCTTTTGGGGAAAGAGATGGGGCAGTTAAAAACACATAAAACAAGGGAAGGCCTACAGGTATAAATGTTGAGAAGTCATCATGGGGCATGATCATGAAAGATTTGCATCGTGATTTTCCACATGTTGGAAAATTGAGCATCTCAAGGCCAGCCAAAAATTAATGCATCACTGCCCCCCACTCCATACATACAGTGTACATTATACATATACTGTACATACATACGTATGGAAATTTTTTGGAAATGGTTTATTAACGTGACACGCATATACAATATTTTGAGAAATATTGAGTGAGGGCGCTGCGAGTAGCAATGTCGTAGATGTTGGGCACAGTATTGGCGAGTTTTAAAGGATGTGTCAAAGATGTATGGAAAACATTGTTGGACTAGCTCAAAATTTCTAGCTAAGTGACATCCAACATTCCAACAAGCTGTAATGCCAATCCCCTGGGGTGAATCAAGAAGGGGAGATGAGGGAGCAGCCCCCTGCCTCTTAATTGGAATTTTTCTGTATACAGTATATTGGTTTTCATGCAAGCATTGGAAGAAGGTTAGTGAAGGTTCACTTGTATATCTAACAATGTTATTTATATCATTATTTGTAAACAATGTGGTATTTTACATGCTGTGGAATCCAAACTCAGGCTAGCTGATCACATCACAGAGCATTTACGCTCAATCAAATTGAATTGTTCTGGTTTTCCTGTTGCCTCCCATTTCAACCCCCCTTCCCCTTGTACAGTTACTGATTTATTTTGATATTTTAACTTAAAAAGCAAAAAAGTTTCATAAATCATTTGTTTTTCTGTCATGGCCCTCAAAACGAGGCTCACTTTACAAGAGTACTGTAGTATTGTAAAGTAAATGCCGAAAATCTGCTATCTTTTATTCGCTGACTTGAAAATCTTAGAATAATTACAAACGTTCATAAATCAAAGTAATGATTTTAATATCTTCTAAAAAATGTGAAACTTAATACTGCGTTATTTTTTTTTCAAAGTAGGAATGGGGAGTAAAAACATTAAAATTATTTACATAATTCATTCAAAGTCCAATTTACATTATTTGAAGAGGTAAACAAAATGCGGCAGAATAAAGATTATTTGGCATTACCATATAGAAGAGGCAAGCAAAACGTGCCAGAATAAAGATTATTTCTAACCAGTGGGCTGAAACAAAGAATCCTATTGTAGATGCTGCTGAAATGTAGAAGACCTGAGAACATCCTGGACTGATGTGCTTAATGCATCAAAACATCACATTCTTTGTGAATGCATAGAATCAGAATAGAACTCCCTGATAGAACTGGAGGACTGGACTGTGGATTAAAGATTAAACTTATACGTAGGTATAAGGACACTGCATGGAGTGAAATTGTTATTTGCTGTTCTAGTGACAAAACACCTAGTTATGAAACCCAAATCATATCATTGTAAAATGGCAATGGAATTAAAAAAAAAGAAACAATTGAGTCTTTTCTGTCCTTATTCAAGGAAGTTCAACAACTTCCTTGCTCATGATGCCCGTAGCCAGGAATAAGGCCCATAGCCAGAAATAAGGCCCGTAGCCAGGAATGAGGCTCGTAGCCAGGAATGAGGCCCGTAGCCAGGAATGAGGCCCGTAGCCAGGAATGAGGCCCGTAGCCAGGAATGAGGCCCGTAGCCAGGAATGAGGCTCGTAGCAAGGAATGAGGCCCGCAGCCAGAAATGATGCCCGTAGCCAGGAATGAGGCCCGTAGCCAGGAATGAGGCCCGTAGCCAGGAATGAGGCCCGTAGCCAGGAATTTGAACAGTCTCGGAGAACCCAGGCATTTTGGTGTAATAAGAAAATAAACCAAAACTTGGAGCTTTGTAATCATTAAACGATCCATGGAGGCCGCCATTTTAACTAGTGATAGTGTAAGTCAATGGGGATTTTTTTAATGAGAACGCGGGGATATTTTTGAAAGGAACTAGATATCAATGATGTTATAGCTAAACCCATATCAATGCAAGAAGTATTTGATTGCTTTTATTGATTTCATTTTTGTCATATCTGATCTTTGTATGATGTTTTTAAAGTTTTATTTGAAGTTTATTCCATTTTTGGGAAATTATTCATCATCTTAAAAATCCAAGAGTTTTATCTTTCCTGTATGAGTTGTATTTAGTTTGTTTGCTTGGTTGAATGGCACCTTAACCCTCACTCTACCAGGGCTTCAAAAAAAGCGAGCCCAATTTTCGTAACTTTTTTTTTCATATGCATTTTTGACAACTTTCCTTTCATTTTCTTTCGTTACAAGTTTGGTTGGAATAGATGCTAAGATATTTATCTTTTGAGTAATTAAAACCAATTTAGGAAATATT
Source organism: Chiridota heheva (assembly GCA_020152595.1). NCBI lineage: Eukaryota > Metazoa > Echinodermata > Holothuroidea > Apodida > Chiridotidae > Chiridota > Chiridota heheva. The sequence goes on from JAIGNY010001008.1 coordinate 235,469, forward strand.
GGACAAAATTATGCAAATTAAGCAATTTTTGGCTAAATTTGGTCAACAAATGGTCAAGCTTTGCAGAAGTATAATTTCTTGTCAGTATTGAAAACAGAGATTTGTGTTACATATTTAAATTCTTTTTTAAATTTCCTTTATGAAGTTTAATCACATCAGCAAATGTCGACACAAACAAAACTTACAAATATTGAAGTTTTTAATGTTGGGCTTTGAAGGGGATTTTCCCCCTGGACCCCTACCTGGGCTTATGCGGGTCCCTGGACCCCACGCCATCATACGCATGCTACGCGTACGTGGCACATCGTGTTACCAAAGGCGTATTTTGTTGGCAAAAACCAAATCTAGGCGTACATTCCCTCATTCAAAACCTTCTAGCTACGCCCCTGGGCTGTAGCTATTGGGGGGAGGGGGGAAGGGCAATTTCCCCAAGACGTTTTGCAATGGCAAGTATTACAGTTAACTAGGTCCGGCCCGCAGTGGCGATGCTACAGGGAGGGGGGAGGGGGAGGGGGAGCATGTCCTTTTTTTCTCTACTTGCCCCAGAGGATTTTCCACAGCGATCTTTTCTTTCTGATATCAAGACTTTTGGCTCCCCCTTCCCCATGAAACAAAGTTGCCCCTCCCTTGCACCCCCAATATGATCAAAATATTGGTGTGACCACTGGGCCCAGGGAAAATCACCTCCCTCTCTTCTATACCTCCCACATCATCATCAGGCCCAGAAAGCAAGTAACAATGCATTTGGATATGAAAAACAGAAGAACATGGGAAAAAGTTTATCAAGGCCACCGTACAATATAAAGGCCGCTGATTTACTGTCATGGACTTGCAATATCCTTGCAGTTTCGAAGATGATGTATTTCTATCTGTGTAAGATCTAAGAAATGTTTTCATTGGGAGATCCGAAAAATTTTGTTCTTAAATCATTGTCAGGTCATGTTTCGATGTTTGAGATTATATAATCTGACAACCCTATAATCTAATGAAGTTACTCCAAAAATATTGTATCAAAATGTGCCAATGCTTATCGTATACTGTTAATCTGATTTCAAAGTGTATGATCTAGACTAAATGTAAGGTAAATTGTACCAATATGAAATATGGCTGCCAATATTAAAAGAAATAAAAGAGCAGTTATGGCAACAAAAAAATATGACCGTTATGTCTATTGTGTCATGGATGTTAGACAATTCAATCATTACAACTAAATCTGCAGGGAAAAGATAAATCAAGAAATTTACGTCTTAAGAACTTTAAAGTTATACGGGGACCCTTAAAAATCTTACATCTTAAATAAATATGAACTTTTTAAGGATTACATCATTAAAATAAATCTAAGGATAAAGCTTTTCTGGCACACCAAAGACTCCGTAGATTTGAAAAATAAAAATTATCTTCTTATATGTAATTTTTTTTCTTTATTTGTGGGGATGTGGAGGGAAAAGAAATACAACAATCTAACAAATACAACACACCACATAATTTGACATGTAACGGAAACAGTACTACATTGGAATATGTAGCTAGAAATACCTTGATCATCTTATTCATATGTCTTCTTGCATTTGTGATGCGGTGGTTGTTGTGGCGGGCAATAGAAGGGGGAAAGCAGCGTAACCATGGGGGTTCCTGACCCCCACATTTTCGAAGAAATTTTCATAAATTGAGATAAACTTTACTTGTTATACCTCAGAAGTGTGCTAAAATTAAACATTTCGTCATGGGAGGACCCATCACTTTTTTAATGCTGGCTACGCCACTGGGGACAGTGGTGATTGTGAAAGAGGAAGGGAGACACCGAATTTTACATTCGATGTCTTCACACATCTCCTCTGAGGAGAACAAGTTGGTATTTTGTACTGGCATATGACTTTACTTCACTTCGTGTTATATCAAATAAAACACTTAAACAGATAAAAGGGCGTGAACGGTAGTAGTGTGTGTTGGAGGAGGAAGAAGGGAAGAGGGGGGGTGGGGGGGGGGTGGGGTGTGGGGGGGGGGTGAGAGTGACTACAGATAGTAAGCTTATCGCTCTTCAGGCATATAAGAATATTAATGAATGTGATATATTGTTTGTGTGGATATCAAAGCAAGAAAGGTATGTTTTTAACTTGTTAAAAAACAAAACTGCACTTAAAAAGAAGTGGGTTAAACTTGAACACTTTGCTCAGACTCCTCACTTTTTTAAACACTGGCTATGCCACTGCCGACAACAGCTTATATGAACAAACACTCTAACACTTTTTAGAAAATTTACAAAGCAATCTTGAGGTCACGATTTCATCACGGCCGCTCAAGTTGCTTATCCTCATTTTGCATCAATGAATCATTGTTTGCTATTGCCGTTGAATAATAAGATTCGTGGAACTAGCATGAGCTAAGTTGTACTAACATTACCGTAATGGGGAAATTTAGCTGCACATTTGCGAGGTTACACATTTATTACCTGATAAAAGAGGTCATGAAACGAGTTGAAAATTCATTATAAACATATGAATGTATTTCATAGACTTCATTATTTAGAAACAGTGACTATATATTGTGTTTTCTTTAGAAACGGACTAAATACCAGGAATAGGCTACGTCTAGGCTACGATACTTTTATAAACGGTATTCTGTGAAGAACATTTGCGGCGTTCGCGAAACTTTCACTCCCGGCCATTTGGATTCTGACGTAACCATCTTTAACTGATAACACCGAATTTCACTAGGCCTACTTTGATTTTTACGGTCAGATTTTGTGGTTTTAAGAAGCTTACGTGAGGATTCATTTGTACTCAACGTAAAAGATTACAGAGAATTACAAAAAGCTTACGCGTTACTCCACGTAAGTTCGTAGAGGGGATTATACAAGTTTCAACCTGATTGCGTTGACTAATGTTCTTCTTCGTTAATTAACATTATTAGTCGATCATTGTACGTGCGCGGTACTGTACTGACCAAACATGTTTCAAAACAGTCATATTTGTCATACTTAGCTGGTATTGAGCCAAACTAGCAGCTAAGGTTGTAACAGTTACTGCATTTTTTATAAACGTACAGCTGTCACCATTACGGTCGGTTAACTGTATAACCGTAAGTGATGACGTAATTATCCAGTGACATAATATTCTATACTGCTTATGTGCGTAATCACTCACATCATGCATGTATCAGTCATTCCTCATGCAAACTTGCAAAACCTACTGTTGAGGAGTGATTGTGTTTCCATGTTGGGGTAAATATTTAGTTATTATACACATCCCTCAGTACGGGTTAACATTGGGATTGCGGTACGAGGATTGTTATAAACTGGGTACAAAAATTGTTTTTTAAATTCCACTGTAGAAAATTGATGATTGAAAAATAACTTACTTTTTAGATATTCTAATTTGGATTTTCCTAAATCTTTACCTATTTAGCACTATGATGGGATAAAGATCTCCAATTCGATGTTTTGGTCGCCATCTTTCTTAGTCACTGCACATTTGTGATCAACTATTCAAACATCTACAAATAAGTTTTAGGATGTTCCACTAACCTGCAGGTTGATTTTTCACTGACAATATTTTTTTTGCTCATATAATTTTATTAAAAAGTTTTAGTATAAAAACTGTGTGCGAAACAAATCAATAAAACACAAGAACTGTTTAGATTATATAATTTTACTTTATAAAGTATTATTTCAAGTTTTTTTCCTCAGATAATCTAAAACATAATACCCCTGCTAAAATGTTTCACTGACAATATTTTTTTTGCTCATATAATTTTATTAAATAGTTTAAGTATAAAAACTGTGTGCGAAACAAATCAATAAAACACAAGAACTGTTTAGATTATATAATTTTACTTTATAAGTATTATTTCAAGTTTTTTTCCTCAGATAATCTAAAACATAATACCCCTGCTAAAATGTTACAGCCCCGATAGCAGTGTTTTGAACTTTGACCGTACTTTGGAGAGCTCGTCAGACAATTTTACGGAGTGAAAAGTAGCCCAGTAAATACTTTGATAAAATGAACTAAAATCACCATAAAAACAGTTTTAAAGACATGGATGGGCTTCAAACATCATGAATGAGCATTGTAGGTGAAAAAAGGGGTAAAATGGTTTCGTTTTCACAAAGATCTTAAAATTGAGAATTTTCTATATTTTAACACAAGGCTTAAAACAGTACAGCAGGGTATAGGTTTTTGTCTACCCTCGGAAGGCCAGCCATCACTGACGGCAGCTAACACAGCTAATCTGTCTGACCAAAGAGTTTCCACCTAACGAGTGCAAGACAAAAATTCCTGGAAAATACTGGTACTAATGGAAAGGTAACGCACACCACCGGGGTTCAGTCATTTTCATTACACATGATGAAAGATTTCAAAAGAATGAAAACAACCACAAAAATTACAATACTGCACACTAACAAATGATACTACTGAAGGAGCACCACTAGCTTTCAGAGTACCAGCTTGTTTTTTGTTTTGATTTCTTTCTTAAATGCGGAAAATGCAAAATTAAAATAAAATTAAAAATACACTAGTTTTTCATTGAAAAATATGAAAGGAACATATACCATAAGTAATCATGCAAAATAATTTCAAACAAAACTTCATTTTCAATAAACCCGATAATAATCCAAGCACTGTCAACAAAGTTATCATTTAAATAGGCCAAAACCACCATAAAATATACTGCACATGTTCACACTAGGGATGAGTTATTTGGGATCCCTGTTCACACACACAGTAAGTCTGCAATACCTCACGCTTGAGATATCCAGGAGTGTCTAAGACATGCGCAGTTCAGATTTAACGTGGGATTCCCCTTGAATATTGCATGGCCTACTCAGTGATTCTTAACCTTCCACGAGAAATGGAACAAACGTTAGTACGGTATCCCCATGACCCTATTAGGAGTTACAGCGTGGCTGAGCAAATGATTTGCACATGGGTGGCCAGTCAGTGGTTGGGATATATGTACTGTGATTGGATAATGAATGGATATGGGCAAAAATTTATTGTGTGTGTGTATTTGACAGGTTATGTTGATGGGCACTGGCTGGCCTGGGCTTAGCGCCTTCCATATGAGCACAAGCTAGCTATGTTCCATCCAACCCCAGGTGCTGTGGAAATGTTTAGTTATGCATATGGACCTCGGGTGAAAAATGTGAAGGCAATAACTTAGTGGGTAAAGATTGACACGAGAAGGTTGGTCAGGTGGTTTATTAAATTTATGCAAACTTAAAAAAAAAAAACATAAAAATTGAAATAACATTTGTTTACAAGGAGCATGATGTCCTAAACAGATAATAGAACAAACGGATAACTGTCACAACCTTACTAGCAGCCCTGGAATGCCCCATTGAATACTACCCAGCAATGATTCTTCCATGTGTCTACGAACACTGTGAACAAGTTGAAAACAAACTTTTATTTCTGGCAATTTGCTGCCCATACGGCACATTAGTAACAACTCCCAGCTTATGCAATGCCTTCACCAAACAAACAAAACTTTATATATATTTAAGTATAAGGTTCTAGCCCCCGCGGTGCAATGTAGCACAATTAGATTGACTGACACTTGAGACTGACTGACACTTGAGACTTACTGTACGACAAGCGAAAATGGTCAATGTTACATGTTCACAGGCTATCTTCTAGGTTATGTCATGACCTATTAAGAAGTCATACTCCAATCTGATAAGATATAGCGTGACCGAAATAAGATTCCGAGAATATGCATAATCATAGAAGAAAGTCCGGATTCTGATTGGAAAAATACTGCGATATGATTAACAACAAAACACATACCTGTCCGTACATGTAACTAATAGACATGTACGTGTATGGAGGACCTGCCATACCAATATCACAGCCCGGTGCGGTACCGGTACAAAACGCGAATAGGATTACTGTCTACAGCTGAAAGAGCTATTTTTAGCGCTATTACATATTGAAATCTGACACTTTTGTAGACAAAACTTTTACCTGTCAGGAGCTTTAATTAAATACAAGTTTTATGAAACATACAAAAATCTCACTTGAGCCAGAATCTCAAGAGCAAAGCTGTTAAAACCTAGGAGGAGATGCATTTTAACACAAAATTTTGTACAGGCACATACATATAGGAGCTCATGTACGATTTGATAAGCACCATCTGATAGCAAATGAATATTAAGCAGATTTGACCGTAGACTTTTTAATTACACGATAAAATAACAAAAGACTTTGATTGACCTTCTGAACAGTCCTCTCGACACATAATTCTGTGTTGGCTTAGTCATTGTCGATTCTGATACTGTGTACATGCATCAAATGTTACATTACACAAATACTACCATGCTCTTAGTAAAATTCTATTGATATAATGTTATTACAAGTAAAAATGGTGGCCTCCATGGATCTTAATGAATACGAAGCTCCAAGTTTTGGTTTATTTTCTTATTACACCAAAGTCCAGAATTCCAAAAGTTAAAAGGGGCTTTCGTTTCCAAAAAAAAGGGCAACAAATTTCGAAATTCAGGGTGCTTATTATTCTGTTAGATTTCAAAATGGCACTTTCTTAATAAAAGGGTGTTCAGGAATTTGAAACAGGAGACGGTTAGTTTTTCATATAAAACTTGAAAAAAGGCAAAAAATCTTGAAGTTCTAGGTGCCTATATTTTCTGTCGTGGTCCTCAGAATTCGACAGAACTAGAATTGTTGACTACTGTATACGCTCAAAATCTGCATCTTTTAATTGAGGATTATATTTAATATTTTATCTAATGAAGAGAATATGGACTTAATATCAAGTTGTATTTATTGAAGGTTAACATTTACAACACTACAATCAATTTCAGCAATGCTAATTAAGAAATTGATGGTATTGTTTTTATTCGCAAAAATCATGGAAAGTGGCAACGTTACGGAAAGTAGACGAAAACTTCCGGCGCCAATCCGATATTTTAACAGCCAGGTCTAAAACTTGATGAAGAATGGTATCATTTAGATATTCTTACTGTTACAAAATATTTATTACACCAAAATATTTTTGAAGATTCACAAAGAGAATAATGAAGGAAAATAATATCACTTAAAATGAACGAGGCTAGTCTCACTGGATGCGGTGATCATGAGATATTTATTTAAAGTTTGGTATTATTTGTGTAGAAACGACTGAAATCAGACTAGTTGTGATGTCATAGCATCAGATTCCTCAGTTTTTATGTATTTTATCATATTTAGTCCTGCAATTTTGTGACTTGAAAAAAACCCATTAGATTTGTCAGGAAAATAGTGAATCAGAATCTTGTAAGGGTAATCATAATTTACCACCTGAAGAAGTTTTAGGAAATATAACTCAAACCAGAACATCAATGATGTTGAAGCTCAACTTGATTACAAAGATGTTCAAAATAGTAAAGATGATAGATATCAAAGGAAGATGAAATGGTGAGTTGCCATTTTCAAGTCAAGTTTTGCATAAAAATATATATATTAATGGTCTACCGTCGTTTAATAGTATTTTATAAGAACCAATTTAATCTTTGCAATATTCCCATTGATTATACTCTAACACTGTACATCCTTTCTTTCAATTAGTTTGTCTGAATATGCACCAATCATATGATGTGAAACCAAAGATGTACAAACACATCATTAGTGAAACTAAACAATAAGCAAGGCTTTCACACATGTCTGTTTTATGAGGCCATGCCCCCAATCCAAAAAGTTATTTTCCATTAAAATGTGTAAATTTAGCTTGAGACAGCTGATGTTGAAACCAAAGATGTTTGGAGATTTAATTGACTCTGTCTACACATGTGTTAGCTAAAAATATTTAATTCCCTCCAGAAAAGGAGAAACCTGTGGAATTGGGGGATTGTCCCCCTGGATTCGCAGGAAGTATACTTCATCCCCCTCGCAACACTTTTTCAGAGAAAACAATATTTAAATCTTTCATACTGACAGTACTTGTCTTACTATTCAACTGGCAATTTTCTTATTTTTGTTGTTTAGAAGCAGTTAATGAAAATCCATAGAACTCCAGGGGACTTTCCCACTGGAATCCAAGGAAGTACACTTCAGGCCTCTCCAGCAATAATTTTCATAAATAAAAACAATTTCATCATTCATAAGATAATTAACATGATATGTTACTTAGGTAGAATCTTCATTTTTTTGGCTAAATTTTCTTAAATGAAGAATAATTCCATACCTTTTTTAACTTATTTCTTAAATTTTATTAATTTTTTTGGAGAGGGGTCCCCTTCCTCCTGTCCCCCACTTTTTCAGAAGATTACAGTAGTTAATTTGAAATTTCAACTTAAAAAGCAAACAAGTTTCATAAATCAATACGTTTTTTTGGCCATTTGCTATACCTTAGATTAAAGAAACTCCAGAGCTGCAAATTTTTTTACTTTGCAAATTTACTTTACATTGCGACAATAAAGACAAGTCACTCAGGCAAAGATAACGATCAGGGTGATTAACAGGGATAGTATTCCACGCAGTCCATTAAGTGGTGTGAATAATCAGCTGTAGGCAATTATTTACACATCAGCACATGTTTTCCAGATTTGACTGCAGATTTTCTTGAAAATGAAAATTACTCCATTTCAGGTATGCAAACAGCAAATGAAAAACTGAATACACACCGGGTGAAGATTTTCATGCTCTTCAAGACTGCCAAATATCAGAAGTTTTTAGCCAAAAACCTCTGACTAGATACATTTCAAACATGGGAGACAAAAGTTAACAGAAAGTTTCAATTTAATAACCTTGACTTTGTTGAGCTAATGATAGGTAAAAAGCTGAATAAATTGATTTATTTTAAAATACAGTAGCAAATGTAGAGAATGTGAGGATGAGAGCTCCAACCTTCTTGACTTACTACAGTAGTCATTTCTAGATAAGACAGAGCTTTAAGCATTAATATCATCTTAACGGAATAAGATTTTGGAATGCTTTCTTCACCATTTTGTTTCTTTTTAAGTCCTCTTTCATATAAAATAAACTTGCTTGACCACTGAACTAATCCTTTGACTTCTTTATTACTATCCATACAAAACAAAACAACAAAAAATGCCACAACAGGAAGCGACAGAACTAGTATTGTAAACCTCAATGATTGGGATGGTCAGTGCTATTGACAGGCCTTTGTTAATTACTTGCCATGGTGATTGGGATGGTCAGTGCTAATTGATAGGCCTTTGTCAATTACTTGCCATGGTGATTGGGATGGTCAGTGCTAATTGATAGGCCTTTTTCAATTACTTGCCATGGTGATTGGGATAGTCAGTGCTAATTGATAGGCCTTTGTCAATTACTTGCCATGGTGATTGAGATGGTCAGTGCTAATTGATAGGCCTTTGTCAATTACTTGCCATGGTGATTAGGATAGTCAGTGCTAATTGATAGGCCTTTGTCAATTACTTGCCATGGTGATTGGGATGGTCAATGCTATTAATGGGCCTTTGTCAGTTACTTGCCATGGTGATTGGGATGGTCAGTGCTAATTGATAGGCCTTTGTCAATTACTTGCCATGGTGATTGGAATGGTCAGTGCTATTGATAGGCCTTTGTCAGTTACTTGCCATGGTGATTGGGATGGTCAGTGCTATTAATAGGCCTTTGTCAATTACTTGCCATGGTGATTGAGATGGTCAGTGCTAATTGATAGGCCTTTGTCAATTACTTGCCATGGTGATTGGGATGGTCAGTGCTAATTGATAGGCCTTTGTCAATTACTTGCCATGGTGATTGGGATGGTCAGTGCTATTGATAGGCCTTTGTCAATTACTTGCCATGGTGATTGAGATGGTCAGTGCTATTGATAGGCCTTTGTCAATTACTTGCCATGGCGATTGGGATGGTCAGTGCTATTAATAGACCTTTGTCAGTTACTTGCCATGGTGATTGGGATGGTCAGTGCTATTGATAGGCCTTTGTCAGTTACTTGCCATGGCGATTGGTCAGTGCTAATTGATAGGCCTTTGTCAATTACTTGCCATGGTGATTGGGATGGTCAGTGCTATTGATAGGCCTTTGTCAGTTACTTGCCATGGTGATTGGTCAGTGCTATTGATAGGCCTTTGTCAATTACTTGCCATGGTGATTGGGATGGTCAGTGCTATTAATAGACCTTTGTCAGTTACTTGCCATGGTGATTGGGATGGTCAGTGCTATTGATAGGCCTTTGTCAGTTACTTGCCATGGTGATTGGTCAGTGCTATTGATAGGCCTTTGTCAATTACTTGCCATGGTGATTGGGATGGTCAGTGCTTTTGATAGGCCTTTGTCAGTTACTTGCCATGGTGATTGGTCAGTGCTATTAATAGACCTTTGTCAATTACTTGCCACGGTGATTGGGATGGTCAGTATTATTGATAGGTCTTTGTCAATTACTTGCCATGGTGATTGGGATGGTCAGTGCTAATTGATAGGCCTTTGTCAGTTACTTGCCAGGGTGATTGGGATGGTCAGTGCTAATTGATAGGCCATTGTCAAGTTTGGGAAATATTGTTGTCTTGTATGGAGATATTTTGAGGCTGCTTCACGTAAATTTTTGGCTGCACTGATATCATCTGCCATCATTTCTAATTTCGCCATTAAGGCATCTGGGTCTTTGAGATCATCAGGGAAAGTAGCACAGAGTTCATCAACTTGCACTGAGGTAGAACCTTAGATAATCTGAGGCATTAAAATGGTAATTGGAACATCAGACATATATATGTCAATGTCATTAACAGTCTGGTTCACACTCCTGATCGGGAGATCTCCCAATCGTAGATCTCCCAATCGAGAGATTTCTTGTCATTATAACCCACAATGCATCTTTCCAAATTCAAATCTCTCTAAAGAAATGCATAAAGGTAAAATATGTTTATGGCAAAGGTAGGAAAAATGCATGCAAAATATTATAATTTTATTGGTGCAACACAATGATAAATTTATTTTCTAGTGCAAATTTGACTTTTACCAGGATATTTTAAAGTTATCTTTAACAATTCATTTCAATAGTTTCTGAAGAGCAGATTTTAGGAAATTTAATAACATAAATTTGGTGCCCCAACAGTGCCCCCTGATGCAAAATTCCTGGTCACGCCAGTGGTTTAATGGAGCTCAATCCGATAAAATTTATTTACATCTTCAAAATATTGCATAAATATTTTGTTCAGAAATCAATCCCAAAGAATATCTAAACTTGCGGCTTCAATAGCTACTTGGAAGTAGAATTGCATATCAAGAAGTTGTGGATGAATAGTCAATTATAACAACTTAGGCTTTAAATCTTCAACAATCACACACTAAGGCTGAGGTGCTTATCTCACTAGGTCGGGTCTGGCTATTCCAAGGAGCATTACAAGTACAAACTTTGTAAGAAAATTTAACACTTTTATCAGCCATAAATTTGAAAAATGTACAGGTGGGGAGATGGAAAAGTAAGTGGAAATAGGTACGGCTCGGGGGTGTGCTGCTACAATGGGTGACAACTTTCACCTCTCAGTATATCAGTGACCCCCTTTTGAAGGATTTTCAGAATGAATGGGGGAAATCTTAATTTGGTATAAAAATGAATCTTTATTTGAGTACTAGGTGGTATAGAATGAGTAAGATAGTTCAGGGGGTATACGGATAAGCAACAAAATTAATTTGATGTGTGGTTTAACAATGGGCCACTTATAAACATCTCTTGTGGTACCCCTTTGGAATGTCTGTTTTCAATCCGTTATTGCTTTAATACACTCACAGCTTCAGTAGATGCTTCATAAGGTTTTTAAAAGGAAAGATTTATTTTCTATCATAGCCCTGAGTGAAGGAATTGTCTGCCCAAGGGACATACTTATGAGACTTTTTAGGCCAGAAGATTGCCTCATGTCTGCCCCCCACCCCCTCCCCCTCCCTCCCCACTATAAAATAAAATGAAAATATTATGATAAATACAAAGTTATGTGAAGGCTTTATTATACCATGGAGCTTCGATTAATACTGTAGCTTCATGATCAAATGGAATTATATTCATGAGAAAATAAAGTCTTATGTTGGCTGAAAAAGCTTTATACAAAAGTGGTATACTCTACAAAATCATAGGCCTATGTCAGGTTATTAGGATAGAGAAACACAAGATCATAGGCCTATGGCAGGTTATTAGGATAGAGAAACACAAGATCATAGGCCTATGTCAGGTTATTAGGATAGAGAAAAAAAAAGTTTATGTAAAATGACCCAATATCTAGACAGAGCCTTCATTGTCTGCACCAAGTCAATATACCAAACTGCCCATACCAAACATGTAAGTTGATAATGTAATATAGCTATTCTCAATTATGAAACCTAAAGCAAGATTTCCACACACCACTGGGTAGGATTTAAACAAAAAGAAAAGTGGAGAGTTAATTGGCTCTGCACTCATACTTGAAATCAGATACTGCTGTAGGTTAGAAACAAAAACTCATTAATTACACGCTTAGTACAACCATTGAGTCATCGTACAACAGGTAAACTTGGGTTAGCGTGTAGTGGAGTAGCAAGTAGTGGAATAGCCACATGGTCGTACTGTATGCTTGCAAGCTATGTAGGAGGCATTCCAAAGTTGTGAACTTAGTAACGATTTTCATTTGATAGATTTAATTAATTGCAGATTTCACTGCAACTACAGTACAGTACCATCTTGTAATTAGCTCTGTGGTTACTCATGAATGTGGATTGATTCCTCCAATCACACATGGTTTGTAACTAATGAAACTTCTGACAGGCCTGAAGCCCCACATTCTGTAGGCCATCACACTTTATGCTACATACAGCATGTCACTCCACTGTATGTCCCACATGCCAATCCACCAATGTTCTATATGTCACCACACCCTACTGTACAGTATACCTCATGTCATCCCACCATATGTCCCATATGCAAACCCAACATATGTACCATATGCCACTCAACTCGATGTGGGACATAGGATCCCACCCTCCATCCAACTTGGTGTCCCACATGCCACCCCACCATATTTTCCACATGCCAACCTGCCTTACTTTCTGGCTATTCCACCCCATAAGTTCCTCATGGCATCTTACCATATGCTATCACATTATTTCTCCAGGGCTATAATTCATATGGTGTGGCCTTTCTGGAGTCCAATTTGGGTCATTTAGAGTACAATTGTGCAATAAACCAGACATCACAAATGTTACAAATCCCCTCGCCACTAATAACATGCTTTTCACCCTCTGTCACTTAGCATGCCTTATTCACCTACCACCCCCCTTCGCCTGCCAATCCTCCACTCACCTACCATCCTCTGTTCATCTACCATCCTCCGTTCACCTACCATGCGCCATTCACTTATCATCTGCCATTCACATATCATCCGCCACTCACCTCCCATCATCCATTCACCAACTACCCGAACCCCATTGCCATCCACTCATCTACCAAATGACCCTTACTCTACTACGCGGCACTATTATCACCGTTTTGGGTGCCCTTTATTTGACTCCGCCTCCCAAGCGCATTAAAAAAAAAGTGCCGGTAGAGTAAGGGTTAATCAACCTGCGAGAAGTGCCAACTCAAAAATATATGCAGCATTATATCATTGGGTGGCTCACCAGGTCACTGTAGCGGAATGAACTGACTATGCTGCTTGGAAGACAGAGGACTCTTCCAATAATCAGCTTGTGCTTAACCCTTACTCTACCACCCGCAATTATTATCAGCATTTTGGATACCACCCCCTCCCCCCGTCTGACTCTGCCTCTCATGCGCATTTTCAAAAAAGTGCTAATAGAGTAACAGTTAAACTCTTGACCAACTCTTCATTCCAACTTTCACTATACCCTTCACTTACTCCATTGCACCACAGCTCCCCAGCCTTAACTTAAATCTGACACTCCAAATAGAAACATGCTCTCAACATTTTCCCCCTTGTAAATCAGATAGGACTGAGCTATCTACCAAATCAGAATAAAAATTCAGTACAGACTAATTCGCAGATTATCATCAGTTTATTATGTTTCCACTCTATTCAAGCGAAGACATATTTATCATTCTTTTGCTTTTCATTTCCAAGACACTTCATTATACAATTTATTGAGTCGTCAGCTCTATTATTCTTATTTTTTGATGCCAGAACAAATCCTTTTTATTGCTAATCAAGACTGGAATGCATTTGTTCAAAGGTCTTTCAAAACAAAAAATAGTTGATTTTTTTTCCCTACAGTAGGGCAGCAATCTTTTGTTCCTCAGTAGCTGAACACTGCATGAGACTGGACGGATAATAGATATGCATGGACGGACAGATGAATGGATGAACAATGATAAAGATGCTATATCCCCTCTTCACCACCTTCATTGGCATGGGGATAAAAAAAGTGTCACAATATATGGTGGAAATCCCCCATTGCTCATATTAGCTACAACCATAGTTATATCAACATCTTAAACAACAAACAGAAGATGGAGTGTCCTGTGTGACATCACAAAAAGTAAAAGTTAACTAGAACAATAAATACCATCATGGTTCGCATGCCCATGCAAATTGACACTCATATTATATGACCCAGCCAATTATGAAAATGGCATCCAACACTAAGTCTCACATGGCATCCCATGTACCACATGGCATCTCACCCCATGTCCCACATGGCATCCCACCCCTGGTCCCACATGACATATCCCATCCCATGTCCCACATGGCATTCCACCATATCTTTCACATGGCATCTCACCCCATGTCCCACATGACATCCCATGTCCCACGTAGCATTCCATCATATGTCCCACAGGGCATCCCATCCTATGACCCACATAACATTCCACCCAATGTCCCACATCCCATGTCCCAAATGACATCCCACCTCATGTCCCACATGACATCCCATGCTGTCCCACATGGCATTCCACCATATCTCCCACATGGCATTCCACCATACAGCATCTCACATGGTATTCCACCATATGTCCCACATGGCATTCCACCATATGTCCCACATGGCATCCCATGCTATGACCCACATGGATCCCATCCTACATGTATGTCCCACATTAATCCAACAATATGTACCACATAACATCCCTCCCTATGTCCCATATGGCATCCCTCCCTGTGTCCCGCATCAGTAGCTTCCCACCTGATGTTCCACATAGCATCCCACCATAAGTTCCACATGGTATCCCTCCCAATGTCCCAATGACATCCTACTTTATGTCCCACATGGCATCACATCTCAAGTCCCAAATGGCATCACATCCCATGTCCCCATGGCCTCCTACCCTATGTCCCACATAACCTCCTACCCTATATCACACATGGCATCCTACCTTATGTCACACATGGCATCCTACCTTATGTCACACATGGCATTCCAACCTATGTCACACTCTGTGTTACTCGTGGCATTCCACCATGTCCCACATGGCATTCTTCCCTGTTCCACATGGCATCCCATTCCATGTCCCACATGGCATCCCACCCCATGTCCCACATGGCATCCCACCCCATGTTCCACATGGCATCCTACCCCATGTCCTGCATGACATCCCATGTCCCACATGACATTCCATCACACGGCAATCCACCCTATGTCCTGCATGGCATCCCACCACATATCCTACGTGGCATTTCACACTGTTCCACATGGCATCCCACCCCAAGTCCTACATGGCATCCCACCACATGTCCCACATGACATCCCACATGTCATCCCACCCTATGTCTCACATGACGTCCCATAAGCTCCATAAAAAGTCTCATCCTAGCTATCACAGTTCCTGATTGAGCATACTATGCAGGAAAGTGTCAGTTCATATAATAACTTATATGCAAATGAGTTGTTGAATAAGTAAAAAAGGTGGTGTCAAATAATTATGCTTGATATAGCCCTTGGTGTATACAACATGGTAAATATTATATCATATGGCCCCCATCCATGTCCCACATGGCATCCCTCCCTATACCCATATGCAATCACATCCTGTCACACTCCCTGACTGAGCATACTAAATAAAAAAGTCTGGTCAGTTTATATACTGTAGCAACTTTATGCACACAATCATAAAAACAGAGTTTAATATTAATATTCATACCTGATACATCTACCTACTGTGGTGTAGCGGTTATCATACCTGTCTACAGACCACGAGGCCCCGGGTTCAATCCTGGGGTGGGTAGACAAGCCAGTGCACCACAACTGGTTATCAAAGGCCGTGGACATTGACTTGGTTGTCGATGTTATGTCTGTCCGCACGTCGTACCTGTGTTCGTCCGGGTCGTATTAAAGCGTTTCGTGATAGCATTTGTACTATCATAAGCGAATACGCAGGCGACGACCCGTCATTGTAATTGTGTGTTCAACTCTCTCTCTCTCTCTCTCATACCTGATACTACTGTTGGTGCCCAAATATTTTGAAGAATTTTGAAGATTTTAAATCTCAAGTGCTACAAGAAAGACTTAAGGATCTCTGAAGAATATTGCAAAATTATATCATTTTACAGTTATCTTCTAAAAAAATAACAAATGTATTGTAAACTTTTTGAGGAAACTAGTCATCAATCCTGTCTGAAGTATCTCTGAAGAAACTTTAACATTTTCTGAGAAATTCTCAAAAAACTTACCAAAAAGGCAATTCTGTCCTATGTCAGTCACTGAATAATATCCTGCTAAATTTTGATTGACGGTATGAGGAAGACTCAAACTTCATCTGCTCCCATTCAAATAATTTTTTTTTTTTAAACATATTTATTCAACTTCCAAAAACAATAACAATCAACAGCTCAAGAAATATACAAAAAAAGTGAAGGTTTTTACAAAGTAAACAATTTCAAAGAAAATATAGAAGAAAAAAAAGGGAAATTATGAATTACTGTTACTTTCAAAAATGTATCTTTAAACAATGGAAAATAATCATAACTTTTTTTTAACATAAAAGTTTCTTTCCATCTCGAGCATCATCTTCATAGCTGTTTTAAATCTATAAAGAGTAGGTATGGTATTGGTATATTTACATGTGAAAATAAAATATTTAGCGTGAAAAATAATGTAATTGTATTTATAATAGTTTTCATCAGTATAACCAAAAGCAATAACTTTATAATTCAAACTTAAAGTTACATCACTTAAAGTATCAACAAAACGTCATTCCAAAACTTAGATGAAATATTACATGACCAAAATAGATGCTTGAGGGTTTCACTGTCATTACCACAAAAAGGAACAAAGGTCATTATCTAGTATTTTTAACTTGTGGAGGTAGCTATTTACAGGAAGTATTTTGTGAATGAATTTAAATTGGAAATAATGGATTTTTGTTTCATGGACTGCTATAAAACAATTAGAAAAAATAACCTGCCATTCTTTGTCATTTATATCAAAAAAACGATCCCAGTAATATTTAGTAATATGTGTCGCCCTGTTTGAATGACATAAATGATTATAACTCCACTTTGTGACTTTATTAACCCGCATACAATGTTACTTAAAACGTTTTCTTGATAAGAAGGTATTTTCCTCTGAAAAGTACAAATATCAGATTTCCATTGCTTAGGAATGGCAGAGATCAACCCATAGAAAAATGTAAAATTTTAGAATTTATATCATAAACATCATTAAAAGATTTAAAATTATAGATATGACCAGCGCCGGAGTATAGATCTGAAACATATTTAACACCCTTTGAGACATAATTATTACTAAAAACTGTAGAATTGCCAATACGAATAGAATGATTGTTCCAAATAATTTCGAGTTAAAATTACAGGTAGGTTTGACATGACTTAATTTACTCCATGAGATACACACATCTCTCACAAATTGATTAGGAATCTTAACAACATCAAATTCACTGAAATTGCATCTGAATATAAAATCTTTGCCAAATTTACTGAGATATAAGTCAAAAATAATTTCCATGGCTTAAACATAGTATCAATATACCTCTTCACCCATGATAATTTAATGGCATGAATAAAATTAGACAGATCAATCATATTCAAACCTCCCTGGTTATAAGGGAGGCACATAGTCACACGACGTACTTTGTCTGGTTTTCCGACCATATAAACTTGAAAAGAAAAGTATTTACTTCTTTAACAAAACTGATATTTGGGTTAGGTAGAACAGAAATAAGATAAACAAGTTGGGATATCCCAAAAGTTTTAATTAATGTAATCTTCCCCAAAGGGGTGAGATCTCGTTGAGACCAAAGGTTGAGCTGAGTTTTGAGACGAGACAACTTGGGTAGATAATTGAGACTATAAAGATCAGCTTTCTGATGGGTTATATTAATACCTAGGTATCTTAATGGCCCATGTGTTATCTTAAACCGTAATTTTGAAAATGAGGTGGGACATTCTTAACAAACGGTCCTAATGGAAATAAATTAGATTTAGATGAATTGATAGTGAGCCCAGAAACCTGGGCGAAATCATGAAGCATTTCTAAAACAGCTTTTAAAGAAGATATGTTGTCATTTAAAATCAAAGTTGTATCATCCGTGATATTGAGTTAACTTAAGTTCAGTATTGTAAACATGTATACCAATAAAATCATCGTTATGACGTAATACAATAGACATAATCTCTATACAAAGGATAAACAAGTATGGACTCAATGGACACCCTTGCCTTACACCACGAGTTATTTTAAAGAAACCTGAGGAATGTCCATTGTTCAAAGCACAAGAAGTAGGAATAGAATAAAGGGTTTTGATCCAGCGTTTAATGTCATTACCAAAGTGAAAATAATCCAGAGTTTTAAACAAGAATGGCCATTCAAGGGTATCAAAAGCTTTACGAAAGTCTAAAAAAGAAGAAAGCCTGGAATATTATTTTCATTGGTAAAATCTATAATGTCAAGAATGATACTAACGTTTTTTCCCTATATACGGTTTTTAAGAAAACCGGTTTGATCATGATTCACTATAACATCTAAAACATTTTTCATACGCTCAGCGATGCACTTGGCTGCGATTTTGTAATCCACATTAAGCAGTGAGATAGGTCTCCAATTCTCTAGTTTCGTTGAATCTTTATCGGGTTTAGGAATTAATGAAATAATACTTCTACCTTGCTCATGAGTTAAATGACCACAGAAAAAAGCAAAATTTAGCGACTGTACTACCATACTACCAATATCATCCCAAAAGGTTTGATAAAATTCAATTGGTAGCCCATCGGTACCAGGAGATTTATTCAGTTTCATAGAAAAAAACCGCTTTTTTACATTCCTCATATGTAAGAAAGCCTTCACAAGAGTCATGCTCGTTATCACTTAGTTTTACGGAGGCCGGTAAATCATTAAAATAAGAAGATAAAAACACATATTTCGAATTGTCCACAAAAGAAGACTTGTAAATATTACTGAAATAATCTTCCCCAGTTTTAATATATCCTTAGCACTGGTAATGAATTGGCCATTACCACGATCTAATTTACGAATAACATTATACTTTCGATTACGATTTTCTAGGTTTAAGAAATAGCTAGTATTCCGCTCACCTTCTTCCGACCACCTTGCTCGAGAACGGATTATGATACCCTTGATTTTCCTGTCATATATATCTTTGAGTTCCTGTTTTGCTTTATCAAGATTAGCTTTAGTATCAGGGATAGGATTTTGGATATAATTTTCCTCTAAAAGAACAATATTCTTCATTAATTTTTTCATCAATTCTATGTTGACGGGCTTTCACGCTTGAATAACTCATAGTCTCAGACCTTACTCGATATTTGATTAACTCAAAACAGCATTGGGATTAAGGTGTCTGTAAGTATGCAAAGTATGCTGAATGACATTTTGATCATCGTCACATAGCTTGCGTCAGTTAGAAATGAAACATTAAATTTCCAATACCCCCTTCCACGAGACTCATTATTCGGACTGAAGCAGAAGATGACGCTGAATGATCAGAATTGAGGCTAGGAAGGGTAAAAATATCGTTAGTCGTGCAAAGGATATTGCGACTGGTAAGGAAAAAATCTAAACGACAATGTATATTACTACTGCTGTTTGAAAACCAAGTAAAATACTTCTTATAAGGAGAACGTTCCCTAAAAAATATCAACAAGGTCAAGATCAAACATTATATCTAACAGTACTTTACGAGCATTAAAATGAATAGCAGTATTATTACCCCCTGATTTGTCAAGTTCTAAATCAAAAACCAAATTAAAATCACCACCAACAATCATATAATCATTGTGATACTTATTCAAAGTTATATGAACATTGTGAAAAAAATTCAGATCGTCATTATTGGGGGCATAGATGTTTAAAAAAGTGAAACGTAGTTCATCAAACTCAATATCGAGAATTAGAACTCTACCCATTCAAATAATGTTGGTGGATGATTTTAAAACAATCAGGTAACATACTGTAAGAATATTCAGATCTTCTCTTGTTGTGATGTCACAAAATTTAAAGATTAATATTTGAATAATTTTATAATAGGGCCATAAAATTAACCAGAACCAAAAGGTTTTGTGGTTCCGATGTTTTTTTTTTATATGCTGATTGAATTGCAAGTTTTGCATTAACTGTCAAGTAATTGCATGTCATGAAATATTTATTCCATGATATTTATTAATAAGCCACACCCACCATGCAGATCAATAAAATAGAACCAGTTGACAACATTAGCATGTGCACAATAATTAAGGGAGCAAATCCAACACAATATATGCAAGATTATGCGTTCTTTTTTAATCCGCCGCACCAGGCCGCGTGAACAAAAGTGGAGTCACGTACGGATTAAAACACCCGAATGCTCTCAGGCAGAGAGCTCATTAACTTGCAACCATTGTGTGCTGAATACAATAGCCCCTAATCACTGCGAGATCGCAAAGAATCTCGCGATAATGTTATATGTAAATGAGTGAATTTGAAGTTTAACAATGTTCTTATCATGTACAATATTTTTGGGTATAACTGTTACCTGTAACGGGGATTAAAAACTGGGCACGATTGTGATTAAAATTCAATGAAACGGTGGTCCAAATACTCCGAAAATTCTTCCCCAAATATCATAGTTCATTTACATTTAAGACTAGTAGAATTTCTGGTCAACTGAACAAAGCAAGTGACTGAGTGATGAAGGCCGTAGAAATAAAAGTAAAATATCCCTGATAACAGTCATACAAATTTTGTAAAATTGTATACAATTCACGGAACATGTTTTAGTTCATTCTAGTCCTGTTGTTGTAATGTTTCTTAATATATTGACGTCATTACGCTGGTTTTGTTTCTTTTCAACTAATTTTGTTCAGATTTTTTGTATGCTGCACACCATCGTTTAGCATCATGGAAAATTCCCAGGGCGGGGAAATCTTCTCCATTTAGAGGCCTATCACAGAGATTTGCATTCATTATCTAATTTAAAGCGAACTTCCAACAACAAAAAATTAC
This sequence comes from Chiridota heheva, assembly GCA_020152595.1. Lineage (NCBI taxonomy): Eukaryota > Metazoa > Echinodermata > Holothuroidea > Apodida > Chiridotidae > Chiridota > Chiridota heheva. Next base: position 256,825 of record JAIGNY010001008.1, read on the forward strand.
TACTTGAAAAATGGGAAAGCATGGCCCCTGCTGTTGTCATGGGCGCAGCCCAAAACAAAATACAAACGGAATAAATACAAAATAAAAGCAAAGGATCAGCGAAATAAAAGTATAAACAAGATCAACTTACACAGACTTCATGTTTTATTCCGAAATATATATCTATTCCAAAAACTCAGGTAAAATGAAGTCCTCAAATCTCTCTTCAAAATATTAAGAAAGTTAATAATGTAATAAGAAACAAAAACATAATTTGTGGTTTTATTCCATAAACAATTAAAGGGAAACACAGAAACCGTACCAAAATAATAAAACAACAACAAAAATAATTCCGGCGAAAAATCTTTGCTTTGTGTTTTGAAAATACATGTGACTTTCATTGTTGTTAAGTATGCATAAAATCCAAATATTCATCAAATTTTATTTCCAAAACTACAGAACCATAACAAAACTATGCAGACTCAACTGGGTCGAGCAAATGTGCATCCCAAATTTTAGACCAGGAATTTGTTAGCATTTCTCTATGATCGTGTGAAAATATCCTTTACAAGGCTTCTTTGAAGGTGCTGAATCGAATCACTAAAATAATGCTCCACGCATATACCGCAAAAACAAAACGGCAAACTTTTAAGTAATCATAAATAATGCCTCAGCCCCTTCCCAGGCACCCTGAACAGTTTTGTTTACAAAATTAAGCATGATATAGTTCAAAATTAAGATTGACTGACACATTTAAAGGGAAATACTAACAGAAGTTCAATGGTCTGCCCCCTCTTCATTTTCATGCATTTTGATATTTTTGTCTTCCAGATATTTTCAAGTCTAACCACATCAACTTAAGTGGTATTGGTGGGGGGGTAAAACGGCTACAGGTGGGTAGGAGGATTTTTTTTTTTTTTGGGGGGTAAATGGCTATAGATGGGCGAAGTAATTGGCTTTAGGTAAGTGGAAGAGTCGGTTTTTCATTACAATCTCCTTGAGCAAGTTTGATGGGACAAAATGGGATTGCTAGATAATTAAATATGGGGTGAGGGTGTTCTCATTAATGAAAACATCAGTTGGTAAATGAACTTGTCCCTCTCCCATTTTCTTGATTTGTTTTCCCTGAAAAATGAAAGTCTAGTCCCCTCCCCTCTCCCAACATCCCTCTCCCGTGCTCCGTGAATTTCTTCAACATTTTAAAATGCTAGGTGTTTATTCCCCCCTCTTGTATGTCTTTTGATATGGTTTTACCTATGATTACATAAAAGTGTCAATCAAACACGATATCTATTATCAACCAACCCCATGAATGAAAAGCTTGTAAAAACCTGGCGCCAGGTTCTGAAATGGCGCTTCCCTGGTTTTAAATCACCCAGAAATAACATTGCTTTTATTTGTTTTGAAAACAATTCTGTGAGACTGGAGCAGATAAAAGAAGAAACAATTTAGTTGCAATTTTTACAGTTGGATTAAAGATTTAAGAATAATATTCTGCATGCGGCTCTGATTTTTCATTGTGTTCCAAATATGTAATGACATATTTACAGGGATTCTGGCATCTGGTTATCAAACCAAAACAAAGTGGTAACTTTTGTATGCGAATGCCCATCCTCCCCCCATCCTTTCTGACTGAACACATGGAGCTCGGTGCAGGAAGTGCCTGGAGATCGAAGGACTGTTGAACGAATGTGTATATCATTTAAAGGGATATAATGGCATAATGGGTAGACGGTCTTTCCTCTCCCGTTTCTAAATTTCTCCACAAAATTGAATTGTGACAACAACAAGAGGAAGGAAAGGAGGGGGAGAGGAGGGGAGGGGGGTTATATAACGTTAAGCCTAAAGGACATTTTAAAATATCAGATTGATATAATTGGTGTGGGGGCATACCTTTTTATATACGCATAATTTGGTTCATTATTTCCCCCAATTTTTTTAAATTTCTATTTCTCTACAAAAACAATGGCAATGAGTTGTGGGAGGGAGGAAGGAGGGGAGGGTAGGGAGGAGGGGAGGGTAGGGAGAAGGGTAGGGAGGAGGGAAGGGAGGGAGGAGGGGAGGGTAGGGAGAAGGGAAGGGAGGGGATATTTCTCATGTGGGATTTTCTCTTTTGCGTGTTTGTATGCATAAAAAAACATTTTAGAATAACAGATTATTGAAATTCGGGTGGGGAATACTCCTTTATATATGTATAATTTGATTGATGGGTGGGGCGGGAGAAGGGATGGGGCGGGAGATTTCCGATGGATTTGTTCAAAACCCTGAAAAGTCCTGCACCTGTTAATCTCTTCTCCATTTATACATTTCACAAAATGTATAGCTAGGTGTCTCCGTCCCCTCCCTAATTGGAATGTGTCTTTTGTTTTGGTTTTCCGTAATTGAATCCTTACATAATCTTTTAACAAACCGCACGCCCTTGATAATAAGTAGGCCACCGCCTAGGCAAGGTCATAAATCACCCAGTCAGAATTAGGTTTTATAATGTTTACTAGAAGTGTCAATGAAATATAATATCTTTGAACAAGTGCTGTTGAACAATAATTATGTAGGGGAATGGGGCCAGTTCCAAAGAAACTGGGTTCTGTTTAAAAAAGTGCATTTTACGTTCTGAGATAACAGAAAGCTGTGGGTTCAAAGTTTGCAGGAATGCTAATGAATTGAAAAAGTTGCCGATCTAAGTTTATTTCCATTCAATCTTTCTGTAGTGCATACCAGTTTGCCGTATTGCTTCATAATCTTCATCTTTTTTACCAACAAATTTTGTTACCCAATGAAACAAAAGACTTAGGGAGAGCTTTCTTCACAAGGATCTTTTTTACTAGTGTAGGGTGTTTTATTGACATGCCGGGACAGTAGGAATTTTATTAAGTTTGGACCATTATCTGTGAGCAATTTCACGATCGATATTACTGATATTTATCATTATTTTTGAAGGAACATTTAATTTAAGTACATGTATATTAGATTAAATTCGGAATAAAATCGGCAAAATTGAATAAGTTGATTAATTCTTTTTCAGTCACTTTGTTTCATTCTGTTAAATAAAATTTCAGTGCACATATAAGTATAGGCTTAAAATGAACCAAAGTTTAAAATTCGCAATTTTGACTAAAACGTTGAACAGTCATCAATCCATGAAAAAATTGAACACGTAGGCCTAACATAAGAAAAACATACACAAAAATTATTCTTGATTCTTGAAATGTCCTCGTTGTGAAAACTAAAAAAGGAAAAGACTTAAAATTTAACTTGTTAGAAGATATTTTGAAATTGTTCTTTTTTTTTGTTTGTTGATGAAAGATTAATATCATTATCACCACAAAATCAAAGCCGAGAGATACTTAAGGACTCATTAAATTTCGTTTTTCCCATTTAAAAACTGATACTTTTTGGCTCGACGGAACTGTTAACTGAGACAGTACTGTAGCAGAAGTTGGTCAGTTGAATCGCAATATTATTTGTATTCTTGTTTTGAACATATTATTTTTCGTAGAACACATTACGAGCAATAACAGGTTTTTTTTTTATTTTATAATCCGAGTACTTGACCTTCACAATCCCATCCCATTGCCGAAACAAGATTAATGTAACGGTGTATCATTCTTTTGTTCAGTTGGAGCATGGAACTATTATTAGCTTCATGGTTGGAGGTACTTTCCAACAAGATTACCAGTAATATCCTGCGCAATATCGCGAGGTATTGTTCCTATTGTTATGCAGGAAAGTGTGTTGGTACAATGGCTTCACTGAATCATGTGTTATGGGTGCGTTTAATCTGTCATGAATAGAAAAAAAAACAGTTTTGCGATATTCAGCGGCATGCCGCATACCGAAAGTTGGCTCGCCTCCCTAAGAACATTTTCCTAGCAAGTATGATGCAAAACTGATTGCTCAATTACCCTATTTCAAGACTTTGTCAGTAAGCCCCACCTATTCAATAATATACATGACATCACCACCACAACATTAGAACATATGTACAGACCATGACCCCATCTGTGCATGACATATGGCATGAATCCGATATACCGTTCATGAGATACAGTATGGTGTTTTTATCCATTAGCACTTTCACAATAAGCCACACCTGTACCATGCATGTTAATGATATTTGCTAATAACAAATGCATGTGCACAATAACCAGAAATATTATCATGCCCAATACGATGCAAAACATACATACACTTGCTCATTTATCACTTTTTAAAACTTTTCACTTAAGCCCCGCCCACTTATTAATATACATGAAATCACCACCAAAAACATTACAGCACATCTACAGACCATGGGCTATCTGTGTACCTAATATGACATGAATCCAGTTTACAAACTTTTTTCAGCAAAATCACATTAAGCCTCACCCACTATGCATATTAATGAAATGTAACGTTTTTACATCATGAACATGTACACACCAGCTAACAACATAAATATGCCAAATATGAAACAAACCAGACATGTGGTTGTTAAAATATGAACATTTTTACATTAAGCCACATTTACTCAATTAATATGCATGACATCACCATCAAAAACAAATAGGGCACATCTACGGACCATGGGCTACTAAGCATACCACATATGACATGAATACAATAAATTGTTCTTGAGATATCGTGTTTACAAGTTCTTTTCAGCAAAATCATATTAAGCCCCGCCCACTGTGCATACTAATGAAATTCCACATTTTTATACCATGGACATGTACACACTAGCTAACATCATAACTGCACCCAATATGAAACAAAACAGATACGCGGTTGTTAAAGTATTTACATTTCAAGATTTTTACATTAATTCCTGCCTATTCATTAATATGGAAGACATCACCACCGAAGCCAATAGGGCACATCTACAGACCATAAACGGCTATCTGTGTACCACATATAACATGAATCCACTGTGCCATTCTTGAGATATCTTGTTTATGAGCTCAGCGTCACACATACGCCATCATGACCACATAGGTTCCCAATGCTATCACATCGGAACCAAAAATGATGTGATAAAATACTCAATTTTTAACCGATTTTGATTAAACTATTACCTGATGTCATGGTTTATACATGTAGCATATATTCTTGTTTAATATTGCAACAATAAAAGCTTACCATTTTGTTCGCAATATGGAGGATGCTGCGGTAAACCAATTCCCTGACAAATGGGATTCACATTGTTGAATGCTGGACCCTGCTCCTCTTGATTTGTTGCTTCATCCTCATTAAGCAGATGACTGTCTTGTTGGTCAAGTAGATCACTGTCTTGTTGGTCAAGTAGATCATTGTCTTGTTGGTCAAGCAGATGACTGTCTTGTTGGTCAAGCTCCAGGTCATCATCTGAATGCTCAATCCATCCATTGTCTTCATCTTCGGACTCAACTTTCACATCTATCTCTGAAGAAATTAATGAAAGTTTAAACATGTAGTATAGATACGCAACATTTTTGGTAATTAAAAAGATTCACGGTCAGAATTTGGTATACCTGCCCTACTTGTCATCCCACCCTGTCTTACATGTCATGCCAACACCTTGTCCTATATGTCATGCCACCACCTTGTCCCATATACCATGCCACTCTGTCCCACATGCCATGACCCCACCCTGTCATCTCACCCTGTCCTATGTCACGCCACCACCTTGCCCTACATGTCATGCCACCACCTTGTCCCACATACCATGCCACTCTGTCCCACATGACATGATCCCACCCTGTCCTATGTGCCATGAGATCGTCCCACATGCCATATCACCCTGTTCCACATGGATGCCATCCCACTGTCCCACATAAAATCCCACCCTGTCCCCCATGCCATCCCACCCTGTCCCCCATGCCATCTCACCCTCAACCCAATTCCTACCAGAGCATCACTAATGCAGATGCTCAACCCTTTGAATTTTGAGTCAAGTTTTTGAGTGTCCATCCTGTGGTGCTGATTTGTTGTCAATAAAAGAAAAAGACGGCATGATAAAGGCTATTGATGTCAAGTCCCAAGAGAGCTTTTTTATGCAATTATTTATATTTCTGTCCTTAATTTCAGCCACTGAAAATCATCAAACTGACCAATTTCAGGCTGATACTTCAATTGAGCTAACAGACCAAGTTTAAAACTTCTTTGTAATATTCAACTATTCCCATGCAAATAATGTTAGTAAAGATTTAAAAAACAATAAGTTTACAACTTAAAGGATTAGTTCAAGGGTCAAGCAAGTCTATCTCATATGAAATGGATTTCAAAAGAAACAAAATGGTGAAGAAAACATCCAAAAATCTTATTCCATTAAGGGGATATTTAAGTTAAAAGTTTGATATCATTTGTGTAGAAACGACTGAAATCAGGACTAGTTGTGATGTAACAGCCACAGATTCCTCAGTCTTAATGTATTCTGTCATAATCTGTTCTGCAATTTTGTGGTTTAAAAACCATTGGAAATGTGAGGAAAGAACTAAAACAGTTCTAATCCAGTAAAGGTAATAATAATTTTTCACCTGAAGAAAGTTTGAGGAAAAAATAATTCAAATTATAAAACCATTAAATAATTTTTATTAAAATTACATTAACAATTGTTAAGAATGTGAGGATAAGGGCGCCAACTTTCCTACACATATAAAAGAGAGCTTTAAACTTTAATTTATCTTCTTAATGGAATAAGATTTTTTGTAATGCTTTCCTCACCATTTTGTTAAAAGATAAATTTACCTGACCACTACACTAATCCTTTAACATAAGGAGATTGATAGGTTTTATGGTTATGTCACAAACTTAATATAAAATTTCCATTGTTTATTACAACAAGGCCTAAAAATTAAGAACGATGTAAAGTGGTTAACTTTTCACTGATTTTGACAAAAATCTTCATTAATTTCACGTTTTGTAGCTTATTTTCTTTCAGTAAAGCTTGAAAGTCAAATTAAGCTCAATCCATCCATCCATATAGATATTTTATTTTCTATGAAAGTTTCATGCAAAGTTGCACTTACAATTGGAAAAAGATAAAGTATCATTACTGGAAACAAAATCTATTGAGATAAGGAACTTAAGAAATTCCCAAATAGTCAAATTAGTATTTCTGGTTTCTGATAAGCAATGGATCCATAAGCTAGTTAATAATCCGATATCTATTCATGCATGATGGGCAGTTTCATCACAAAAGCTGCTTAATTACCTGATGTCTATTCATGCACGAATGGCAGTTTTATTGTGAAACAAAATGCCTGAGGGGACCTTGGGTGAAACATTACACAATGAAATATCTCCCAAAATCTCTTAAAGCATGAAAATTGTGTACCTTTTTTTTGGCGATAAGTACAAAATAACAATAATTTACACCTCCTCCCCCCAAAAAAAAAAAAAAAAATTAGATCTGAACATAGAATCTTGTATTCATGAGCCAAAATTTCTAGACCAAAGGTGTTAAAACAAGAAAGTTTAAACATTTTAAGGCCAAAAACTGAATTCTTTAGTTTTGGCGTGGGTAACATGGACCAGTGGCCCGATAGTGATAATAAAGCTTGCGCCAGAGTTACAGTAAGTGCATCCCTTTAAAGGGTGGTGATTCGGGATAGAGCTAAGCATAAGCCTATTGACCTATCCAGAAAACCAAAGCAGTTTTTTCAGAGCCCCGCCTTTCCAGGAAACAAGAGGAGAGGCGGCTATCAGCCTAGCAGCAGAGGAAGCAGACAAAGGAAACCAAACCCTCAACAAAAGAAAGAGATTCAACAGTGAAGGTAGGTTCCTCCATTCTTTCTCCCCCACAGTATCCTTTTGGGTTAGGGGGAGGCTAAGTCAGTGTGTGGGAGCTTGGAAAACTACAACGCAAGACCCATGGGTCCTTCAAGTAGTGTCGGGCTACAGTATTCCCTTTCAGGAACTTCCCTTCCAGGTGGTTCCGCCTCCACTAATTAATTTGAGTCAAGAGAAGCTTGGTTTACTAGGAAAGAAAATTCAGGAGTTAATTTCCAAAAATGCACTGGAAACAGTACCAGTATCAGAGAAAAATGGGGAGGAATTTCTGAGCACCCTGTTTGTGGTTCCTAAAAAAAAAGATGGGGGACAGAGGTCAGTTTTCAATCTCAAGTTACTAAACAGCTTTTTACAGCTTCTTCTCACTTCAAAATGGAGGGGATTCATACCCTAAAAGACATTTTACAAAAGGTTTTTTTTGGGGGAAAGATAGATCTAAAGGACACATATCTGTCAGTACCTATTGTAAGGGAGGATAGAAAATTTCTAAGATTCATTTGGAAAGAAAATAAATATCAAATCTGCAGCCTGCCATTTGGGCTAGCAACAGCCCCCTTTGTGTTTACAAAGATACTGAAAGTGGTGGTAAGTACTCTGAGACAGCAGGGTATGAGAATGATTGTATATTTGGACAACTTTCTCTTTTAAATCAATTCCCCGGCTTGTTACAAGTAGAGTTGAACAGGGCATTGACCTTGTTAAAGAGCTTAAGCTTTCCAGTTAACTGCAAAAAATTGGTTTTAACACTAAAAACTTGGAATTTCAAGGCCTGGAAGTTCACTCTTTGCAAAGGAAACTTTTCCTCCCTCCAACAAAAGTGAAGGAAATAAAGACAAAATGCAGAAAGTTGTGTTCCATGGAAAAGAAAGGTTGCTCATGGATTGGGAAAAATGGTTGCAGCCAGAGAAGTAGTGAATTATTTGATGGTTTATTTAAGGTTTGTACAAAGGGCTTTAGCCAAGGCTATAAATGGACCTCTGGGGTACGACTCCCAGTAAGTGCTTCCACCGAGTGCAAAAGAGGATCTAAATTGGTGGCTACAAAATGTGCAATTCCAGAACAGCCGCCCAATTCAATCACTAATCTCAGATCTGGTGATTTAAAGAGAAGCCTCAAAAAGAGGTTGGGGAGTGATGTGCGGTACACAACAGGCTGGAGGCCTTTGGTCACTTCAAGAGGTTGGGGAGCGATGTTGGGGAGTGATGTGCGGTACACAACAGGCTGGAGGCCTTTGCTCATTTCAAGAGGGTGGGGAGCGATGTGCGGTACAGAACAGGCTGGAGGCCTTTGCTCAGTTCAAGAGGTTGGGGAGCGATGTGCGGTACAGAACAGGCTGGAGGCCTTTGCTCAGTTCAAGAGGTTGGGGAGCGATGTGCGGTACACAACAGGCTGGAGGCCTTTGGTCAGTTCAAGAAAAGCATCTACACATAAACGTTCTGGAACTAAATAAAGGCAGTTTTACTAGCTCTTCAATCTTTAAAAATACAAGTGTCAAATCAGCTAGTAAAATCCGATAACACCTCCATCCTAAGTTATATAAACAAGGAAGGAGGCACCAAGAGCAGGGATTTGCAATGCATAGCAAAAAAACAACAGCTAAGATTGGTGGGGGATCATGTTCCGGGTATTTTGACCGTAGAAGCAGATCATTTGTCATGCCATTGGGCATCTGACTGGATGCTAGACCAAAACATTTTTCAAAAGATCAATCAGTTGAGGAGTCCCTTTCAGGTGGATCTGTTTGCGAACAGACTAAACTATCAGTGCCCAAGATACTGCAGCTGGAAGCTGGATCCAGGGGTGGAATGGATCAATGCATTCACCCTAGAGTGGTCCAACTTGAAAGTGTACGCTTTCCCGCCCTTAGCTCTAAGAGCAAGGTGCCTACTTAAGATCCTGGATGAGTAAGCAACACTGTGCTTAATAACACTGACGCTGACAACTCAGCCTTGGTACACTCAGGCACTGGATTTGAGCATACATCATCCGATACTGATTCCTCCATCCCAGAAATTGCTCCTGTCCAGTCAATGAGACCCACACCCCCTTGAACAGAACAAGACTCTGTATTTGATCACCTGGACGGTATCAGGCAAAGGTTACTTACAGGAGGCTTATCAGAAAGAGCTGCTGCCATCATTACCTCCGCTTGCAGTGAAGGTACAAGTAGTGAATACGACAATTCATGGCAGCTCTTTTCAAGCTGGTGTTGTGAAAGGGAAATTAATTGGGAACAGCTGTTCCGAGGCATCCCAAGCCTAGATATTCCATCACCTGAGATGTCCAAAAGGTTTTTAATTCCTTAAAATCATTGGGTTCTAATGATTCTCTTTCTTTGAAGTTGTTATCTAAAAAAGCTGTTACTTTAGTTGCTTAAGCAACAGGTTGCCGTGGTTCTGAGCTTGCCCTCATGGATAGAACACTAGTGGTGAGACATTCTGAGGAAATCCAGGTAGGTCTTACGAAAGAACTAAAACCTCTAAACCAGGGGAGAAGAAGATTCTGGTCGTTACTTTTGGCCAGGATCAAGAACTCTGTCCAGCTTCAACTGTTACCTGAAGAAAACTCAAAGTTTGGGGGATAATGGTGAAAGAGAGAGAAATGTGTTCATATCCTTTACCAAACTACACAGGAAAATTTCTTAAGCATCAATTGCAAGATGGATCAAGGACATCTTGAAGCTTGCAGGGATAGACACTGTAATCTTCAAAGGCCATTTTACTTCAGGGTAGCAACATCAGCTGCAGTGAAAATGGGAATGGCTATAGAAGATATTCTTAGAGTAGCAAACTGGTCAAGGATGTCAACTTTCAAAAAGTATTACTTCAGAAATACCACAGATAAATCTGGACTTGTCTCCCATCTACTAGGAAACAAGGTGTTTTCATTTGTGCTTTAAAACCACACCTATTATATCTTGCGCAGTGACCAGCTAAATAATTTCCAATTTGGACAAGGTACTCAGTACCTGCCATAGAAATTGGAATTATATTAGGGTCACAAGCAAAATATAACATATATCACACCTCTACCCTCCCATCCAAGATATAAGATATATCCCACCTCTACCCTTCCCATCCAAGATATAACAAATATCCCACCTCTACCCTCCCATCCAAGATATAACAAACATCCCACCTCTACCCTCCCATCCAAGATATAACATATATCCCACCTCTACCCCTCCCATCCAAGATATAACATATATCCCACCTCTACCCCTCCCATCCAAGATATAACAAATATCCCACCTGTACCCTCCCATCCAAGATATAACATATATCCCACCTCTACCCCTCGATCCCAAGATATGACATATATCCCACCTCTACCCTCCCATCCAAGATATGACATATATCCCACCTCTACCCTCCCATCCAAGATATAACATATATCCCACCTCTACCCCTACCTTCCAACATATGACATATATCCCACCTCTACCCTCCCATCCAAGATATAATATATATCCCACCTCTACCCTCCCATCCAAGATATAACATATATCCCACCTCTACCCTCCCATCCAAGATATAACAAATATCCCACCTGTACCCTCCCATCCAAGATTTAACATATATCCCACCTCTACCCTCCCATCCAAGAAATAACATATATCCCACCTCTACCCTTCCCATCCAAGATATAACAAATATCCCACCTGTACCCTCCCATCCAAGATATAACATATATCCCACCTCTACCCCTCCCATCCAAGATATAACATATATCCCACCTCTACCCCTCCCATCCAAGATATAACAAATATCCCACCTCTACCCGCCTATCCAAGATATAACATATCCCACCTCTACCCCTCCCATCCAAGATATAACATGTATCCCACCTCTAACCTCTCATCCAAATGTCATTTTAATCATGTTTGTTGTAATGTAATTTGACATGCTTCTTTTCTTTCTCTTGTTGCTTTCACAGATATCATGAAGTTCTTCAGAGTGGCAGGACAGGTAGAGCTGTTAAAGAGCTACTGTATCTGCATTGCTGAGTAGCAGGGAATTTCAAGTTATTATAAATTTCAAGTTTTTTTTGTTTTTTTGTTAGGGACCATCTTGCATTGTATTTAGTTAATTGCTCCTGTAATTGGAACAAGGAACACTCCTTCGTTCCCATCACAGTTCATGTTAAAAACCATTAAAAAGGAAAAACCATAAACAGTTCCCTCTGTTATTAATCTATTTTTTCCTTTGGTGTAGTTTCAATATTTAAGATTGGGTTATTTGATATATGTTTTTTGTACTTCTTGGGCTTGTTCATTAAGTCGAAAAGTGCTACCAGAGTATTACATAGGTGGCCCTGAGATTTCTCTGGAAGTTCTTTTCTAGTAATATTCTACACCATTTGTCTTTGTTTTAAAAGTCGGAGGTGACGTGATTTGAGGTCAAACACACCTGTTATATCTTGCTTGTGACCCTAATATAATTCCAATTTCTATGGCAGGTACTGAGTACCTTGTCAGAGTGTTGGGTTGGGCTACACTAAACCAGAACCAAAAAGTGTTGTGGTTCCGATGCTTTTTTCCATGCTGATTGATTTTGTATTAACTGTTATGTCATTGCATATCAAGAAACATTTGACATGACATGAATCATTCTTAAGATATCATGTTTACCACATGTTTTAAGCAAAATCATATTAAACCCTGCCTAATATGCCTGTAAGTGGCATTCAAATGAACACAAACAAACTAGTTAATATCATAATTCTACAAAATATGAAACAAACACACATGTGAGCTTATCAAGATTTTTACATCCAGCCCCGCCTACTCATTAAAATGCATGACATCATCACCAAAAACAATAAGGCCAATCTACAGATCATGGGCTATCTGTGTACCGCACATGACATGAATCCAGTTTGTCCTTTTTGAGATACCATGTTTGCAAGATCTTTTTAGCTAAATCATATTAAGCCCCGCCTACTACACATATTAATGAAATTTAACGTTGTTATAAAATGAACACATACACACTAAGAAGCAACATAATTATACCGAATATGAAACAATTCAGATACTGTACATAATTGTTAAAATATGAGCATTTCAAGATTTTTACATTCAGCACCGCCTACTCATTAATATGCACGACATCACCACCAAAAACGATAGGACCAATCTACAGACCATGGGCTATCTGTGTACTACACATGACATGAATCCAGTTTGTTCTTTTTGAGATTCCATGTTTGCAAGGTCTTTTTAGCAAAACCATATTAAGCCCTGCCTACTACGCATATTAATGAAATTCAACGTTTTTACAAAATGAACATATACACACTAGCAATCAATGTAATTATACTGAATATGAAACAAATCAGATACTGTACGTGATTGTTAAAATATGAGCATTTTAAGATTTTCACATTAAGCCCTGCCTACTAATTGATATGTATGATATCACCAAAAACAATAGGGTACATCTACATATCATCCAGGGCTGTCTGCGTACTCATGATATGAATCGGGTTTACCTTTCTTGAGATACCATGCTTACAAGCTCTTTTTAACAAGCTCATGTTCAGCCCCACCCACTATGCATATTAAAGAAATTCAACATTTTTGTATCATATGAACATATAAACACTAGCTAACAACATAACTACACCAAATATGAAACAGCAGACAATGCGGTTGTAAAAATATGAGCATTTCAAGATATTTACATATGCATGACATCACCACCAAAAACAATAGGGCGCATCTACTGTATGTGTAAAAGATATTCCCCCCCCCCCTCACGACCCATCTTTATCTTTTCTTGTTATGTCCCTTTAACCATACAGTTATTTACCAGCTTATATCCTAGCAGCATTATTATTCAGTGATTACTCCTCCTAGTAATATACTTATTCATTCATGCAAATTATCTCCTCCTTGGCCTATCTTATAACTTCTACGGATCATAGTGATACCTCTTACAATGTACTTACTCACTATTCAAAGAAACATACTTTGTGGTTGACCTATCCTTCACTGACCAGCCAATTCCTCTTTTTTCCTTTGTTAATGTTTTCACTTGTTTGGTTTTATAAATCTCTTAAGTAAACTTGCATCTACAGTAGTTGTGATACTGTGCTTTTAAGATTGTTACAACATGATTTAAAGTCTTAAATTTGTGTTTGCTATTTAATATTCCATGTAGCTCCCCACCCTAGCCTCCATCCTGACAATGTGGAGTTAGAGGGGCTACATACGGACCATGGGCTATCTGTGTACCACATATGACAAGAATCTGATGTAGTTCTTGAGATATCATGAACTTGCTGTTACAGACACACATACATACACACATACATACACGAATACATACATACACACACCAGCATGACTCCATATTGTAGGTGCCTTATGCTATTAGCATCGAACCATTTTTTTTTTTATTATGCCATCTTCCACCGAACACTCTTTCCTCTAACTCCTATCCTCCATTCTCCTACCATCCCAGATTCACCTACCATCCTCCAACCACCTATTGTCCTCCAGTCACCTACCAACCCTACCCCTAGCCACCCACTCATCTACCAGATAGTCTCTTAACCAACTCATCATTCCAACCTTTACTCACCCCATTGCACCACAGCTCCTTCCTCATTACCTCTTGATAATTTACATCTAGACAGAAAATGTAAGCCCTACCTTTCTGAAACCCCCCATAAACCATGCTCAACTTTATATTTTCCCTTGTAAACCAGATAGGACTGATCTATCTTCCAAATCAGAATGAAATTAATTGCAGATTATTTTCTTTATATTTCTATTCACCTCCAAGACACTTAACTACAAGTTCTTTTAAGGCATCAGACTCTATTGCTTGAATTTTCTTTCATAAGAGGACAGAAATGTAACATTGTCCTATGTCCAAAAATACCATTCTGAGATAAATGCATTTTAAGCAATTCGGCACATAGCACATTTTCTTTTTCCACAATATTTTTCCCTAGATGATATATGTTAAGTCAGAGGTCTATTATTAAAGTAGCCTTCTTGGTCCAAATATTTTCTAATAAAATAGGCAATTTTGACAAAAACGGTCAATTAAAAAAAAAGAGGATGATTTTACTTTCCTGCTACAAAATATTTAAATTGCAATTCAAATTCATTTGTTGTAAAGTTCTTTGAAGGCAATAGTCTCCTTAATATTAATTTACTTTCAAGCCTTTATAGGCCCTACCCTAAATCTAATACTCTCCATATCAAAATAACATACTCAACTTGATATTTTCCCTAACATCAGATTATTCATGAGGTTATCTATCTACCCAGTTCATATCTAATCATTATGTAACACGTGGTAACAGTTTGAGGTTGACCAGAATTCTCACAGATTGATTTCAGTGTTTTAGCTTTTCGCACAGAGTTGTTAATGAGTGGAATGGTTTGCCTGAGTGGGTGGTTACCTCCAATTCTGTTCGCAAAATTTTCAAAGTAAATATTGATATTATCTTTACTAACTTGGCGCATCTTTGATTTTCTTTTGTGGTGGTGGTAGTGGTGGTGTTTGTTTGGGCTTTTTATGGGGTGACTTACCCTTCTGAGCCCGTCATGTTGTTGAGTTATGTTAGGTAGTATTCAAGACATGAATTATTATTCTAATTTTTTTCATTTTCTAGCTCTCGAGTCTATTAAGGCAAGGCTTCATTGTTTGATTTGTTTTTCATGCCAGACACAAATATTCTAATTGCTATTCATGTTATGCCTGATATAGCCCTTGGTGTATACAACATGGTAAATATTATATCATATGTCCCTCATGGCCCCCATCCATGTCCCACATGGCATTCTTCCCTATGTTTATATGCAATCACATCTTGTCACACTCCCTGACTAAGCATACTAAATAAAAAAGTCTGGTCAGGTAAATATACTATAGGAACTTTATGCACACAACTATAAAGGCAGAGTTTAATATTCATACCTGATACAACTGTTGGAGCCCAGATATTTTAAAGAATTTTAAGGATTTTAAATCTCCAGTACTACGAGAGAGATGATTGAGGATCTCTGAAAAATATTGAAAAATTATATCATTTTACAGTTATCTTCTAAGGAAATATCAAATGTTTTGTAGACTTTTTAAAGAAACTAGTCATCAATCTGTCTTAAGTGTCTCTGAAAAACTTTAACATTTTGTAATGAAATTTTAACCTTCTATAAGGATATCTGAAGAAACTTTAACTTTTTCTGAGGAACTCTGAAGAAACTTTAACATTTTCTGAGGAATTATCAAAAAACTTTAACATTTCTGACAAAATCTCAGAAAAATCTGTGGAAGGCTAGACGGACAAAATTACCATTACATAGGTTCGCATTATGCTTTGCATGCTCATCAAAAAGGGAGGTGCAAAAATGGGAGCAGATTTTTTTTTTTTTTTTTTTACAAGACACGATAATAGCATTGTTGCGCACTATTATAATTATTCCAATTATACCAACTCAACGCCATTGTTCTTTTGTAAATATTAATACATACAAAGAAGTAACTGCAGAATCCAACGCAATGTCGAAGCTATACCCCTGTCAAATTTTAGAGGCGGAGTCTTAGTATCTTAATTTTGTTTAATATGTTCTGTTATAAGCAGCATTTACACTAGGATTTCAATTTGGGGGGCATATCCCTTCTTGTGTAATTTTTTGGGAGGGATTTTGAAAAAAGGGAGGGGATTTCTTTTTGGAGAAATGACAGAAAAACCAAAAGAGATTTAAGGAATACCACCGAATATGCCAAACTATGGCTTGAAAATGCCATTTTTTTTAAGGGGGAGGGGGGAGGGGGAGGGGAGGGAAGAATTTGGCCTTTGATTTGTTACATTTTGGCATTTTATTTGTAATTTTTTTGCTTCTTTTATTTCTTAGGTGGAATTTCATAATATGTGCGAGAATCCCGCAATTTAATGTGAACCCTAGTTATAAGATCAAATAATAAGAGTCCCTCCAATGGCGTGGTGTGTCATGTCTCACTAGGGGAAAGTGAATTTTGGTGCCCCCACCTCTACCCCCGAATAAAAGCTCATAAGAGGCAAAGAAGTAAATTGCCATGAACCGTTTTGGAAATTGCTTAAAATCAGTATTTCGAATCTAGGAACCGGAAGGAAAGGGGTCCAGGGGGGAAGCCTTTGGAAGCGCTGCTTTGGTAAAATTTCCCCAAAATTAAAGAAAGTTTACCAAATATTGAAGAAAAATTTCGGAAAATAAACGAAATCTCACAAAAATGAAGGAAATCTCCTGAAATTGAATGAAATTTTCCCAAAACTGAAGAAAAACTTCCCAACAATTGAAGAAAATTTCCCGAAAATTGAAGAAAACTGCCCAGATATTAAAGATATTATCCTGAAAATTTCAACAAAATGAAGAAAATTTTCCGAAAATTGAAGAAAATTTCACAAAAATTGAAGAAACTTCCCAAAAATTGAAGAAAATTATAGCAAAATGAAGAAAATTTCCCGAAGTATGAAAAGACTTCCCAAATATTTAAAAAAATATCTCGAAAATGAAGGAAATTTCATGAAAATGGAAGCAAATTTCATGAAAATGATGAAAAATTCCCGAAAATCGAAGATTTCCCACAAAGTTGCACGTAGAGGTGCTGGGGCGAAACCCCAGGAACCCTGCATTTCTTGCGATTTTCAGAGCAGCAAATTGCTTAATATTGTGTCAAATTCAGGGTCGACGTCCTAGGCGGCAAAGTCCCAGGAAGCTATTAGCGTTTTTTTGCATAATTTTGGTAGCAGAAAATTGCTCAAAATCGTGTCATTTTCGAACTCAAGTTAGTTAAAAAGGAATATTATTTTGGAACGAATGTTTAAATGCTGGATCCCACGGTCTTGTATCTTTAGTTGGAGTCTAGGAATGGGTTTCATGTTTCTGATGTAAAAATAAAGCTTTGAGAAAAAATATTTATAATGTTGAGAATAAAAAGTATATAAAAGTGTATTTTCATAAAAAAAAATTGTGCCCCTGTGAGCATTCGGTGCCCTCTCAAAAAGCTTCTACCGGCATGTAATCAATAAAATTGTTTGCCCTTCATCAGTTCATGGTAGGAGCAGATATCAAAAATTGCTGATAAGCTATCGCCATGCATCAGTTTCTGTCCGAGCGCGAAATCCAGGGGCCCGCTCGAGTGCCAATGGTGGAAAAATGACGGAAAATTTGGTCTTTTCTGTAGAAAATTCATGAGCTTTTGGACTTACACAAATGGAATATTACTTGCTATATAGGAAGAAGTTATTGATCAAGTAAATTTTCCCAGGGCCTATTTTTTTTCTTCTTAGGATTATTTTGGTGCCCCCTCAGAAAGCGTTGCTGGGGGGGCTGTTTCCACCTGCCACCACACCACTGCCCCTATTTGTTGGAGGCTAAGTCACAGTTGTAGTGACGAGATCTGATAATGGAGATGGGCCTATTCCCGCTTTGTAGGAGGCTAAGTCGCAGTGACACAAGGTTGGCGCTGGAACGCGATCGGGGGATTTGCGCACAATGATTTGAATTCCCGTAAATAGCCAGAACATATTACAGGCCATTCCCGCAATATAATTCTGTGTGAAAATCATGGATATGTGCACAGGTTTTATGTCTCTGAACATTGTCAACTTTCATTGTGCGCAAAGTCAACCTGCAAGAAAATATGTCTTTCATTGTTGGATGTAACACAATTTGACTGACTTGCTGTACGATTTCATTAATGGTTGATCCACTGTCGTTTAAATTGTTTTATAATGTAACTGTACGGTGTAGATACACCATCTGTATGTGCTTTCCTTAATCTTTATTCATCGTTTGCCTATATGTCGATGACTAAACTCCTATTGACTTAATGTGTAATTTTTCCTTGCTTACATGCAAGAAAATAGTTTTCAAGTTTCGTAGCTTGATAATTGATTGATCTTTTTACCACCCCACACCGTCGTAAAATTTTCCCTAAGTTTGAAAAAATAAAGATTATCTCAGCAATAAGACCAAATATTATTTAAATAACGTACATATTGCGAAAATGTTTTAATGTAGAGTATCGTAATAAGTTGCATAACATGACAACCAGATCAGTCTTAGCTGATCGCGGGCATGTGTCATGTACTGTGTACAGTATAGTATATACAGTGCATTCGTAGTATAGTAGTATAGTCAGCGGCGTTGTGTGCAAGGTCCAGCGAAAAATAGCATTCCCAAATATGGTATTAGTTACGGGAGTAAATGGGCACGTGACAAGAAACTTTGACATAAACAAAACAAGTGTACTTATTTCTGATTTATAGACGGGTCCTAGTAGCAACATATATATACAGTACATGTACATACTGTTTTTCTTAAAATCCTAAGGAAGATTGAACCCAAAAAGAAGTGTAAAGGACTACTTAAGTATTTGGTAATTAATAGTGCTGAACCTGTGGAGGGAGAAAATATCATTGACATGCCAAAAACTTCTTCAAGTTCAACAGCTTCAACTGATAAAAAACCTACATGTTCTGAAACTATGCCCAAGACTTGTACATTTATACTGGTGCATTCATACGCTCAAGACTGCACAGAGGATGCAGATACGCACTCAAAATATGTCAAGAATTACTTTACACAAGCATTCCATCTTTTTATTGGTTGGAAATCATGCTTACGTGCGTGTTACAATTTTTGTCAAGACGCTCGCAAAAAATGTGTTGAACTTTATTTTTTTCTGGTTAAAATAATAGTATTCATACCGAAAATAAATTTGCCCAAAATTTCTGGGCAACATTAATATTGAAGCCCATTGACTTTGCTTAAGCGTGTAAATTCTTTATATATGTAATCGTTCATACTCTAAATCAGAGATTTGGGGCGAATGAGTTCAAGTATTTTAAAGGTCGGACATCTAGGAATGTTGTGGTTCACGGCGACGTAGCAATGCTTTTTCGACTATTTCAAACTTCAGTCAAAGGGGATAACAAACAGTCCGTGATCATTGCAGTCAATGGGAGAAAAACATATTTTTTGTCATTTTTCAACAAACATTGGACAGAATTATCATTTTTTTTTAAATGTGTATTAGATAATAGCTTCCAAGTTTCAACATATATGAGTCCATTATTTTTTGCTGAGTGGCTGAGGTGACACGAGTATTTATAAAAAATATCCTATTAACTGTAATGATAAAGTTTCCTCTCCAATTTGGCAAAATCGTACCGAGCTCGTACACAGTTATGTCGACTCAGACCTCGAAAATAAAGAGTCATACCCCAAAAATAGCTGGAATTCCTTTCAAAGAGCAGAAATCTTTTGTTTTAAAGGGAGGTGTAATGCATGAGGACGCATAGATGGACAAATGAATTAGGACTTAGGCCTAGGCCTTACAGTGATATGATCAAAATTGGCATAAACAGCTAGTAGTTAGGCCTAGGCCTACAGGTTTTCAAAATTTCTAGGGTGGAGAAAAACTTTCTGGTGTGGACTCAGGTGTACCAAATGCACGAAAATACGCTATAAATAGTAGTTAGTCTGGTCCCTCTACTGGTCAGCACATATAATTTGACTAACGTTAGTCCTATCATTATTAAACAGTCACAGGTAAAAATTATATTAAAAAATCAATCCCACCTTCCGTAATAAAGTTATCTTGATAATCTTGATTGTTGCAGCAACAATCCCCTTCTCCGTCACATTCCATCATCGTGGATTCTGATTACTGACTAATCTTCGAATTGACATGTTTCGAACCTTATTGACTGCATTACGAACATCAGTGGTAACATTACTAACGTTAGGCCTCAATTAATCCACCCAGCTTAATCAGCTACTGTCACGATTTGCACACCACGGTTTCACTCTCTGAAAAAGGAAGGCCTATGTTTTTAGCTCACATCCCTTTAAGGGATTTGAAGCTTACGCAATAAAAAATGAATCCCAAAATGGGTTTTCACCCTGCGCGATATGAATGATTTTAGCATATATAAAACCATAGACTATTTCCGAAAGATAAAGTACGCAGTTTTCATAAGCCAATTGAGTTATAATATCTCGTTTGAAATTTCTCTCACACTATAGCCAAATTGAAGTATAGCAGTTGTAGTTGATAGCTCGTTTGGGCTGAAACTTGCATTTACAAACTAAAGCTTTAAAACTAAAATAGCTTGAATGCGCTATATTGCAATAAAATAACCCAGGCTATAAACCCAGCGCCTTTAAAATCACCAAAGTGTAATTTAACCAGAGCTAAAGTAACAGGTCGCTGCAGTAATACAATCTGTTCTTCACAGTAAGTTCTTTGTTTGCGTACAGGAAAGAGTCTAGTAAACTGATTCGTAAAATCAGGTTATCTGTGAGAGGCTTCTTACTGGTTTAGTTCAGTGTCAAGTAAGTCCATCTTGTATAAAAGAGAACTTCAAAACAAATTGATAAAATCTGTTTAGTTATATTTCGCATAATGATTGCCACTTGGAAGTTTATTTGTGTGATGCATTATTGATTAATTGTGATTCATTACTTGCGATAATTAATTATTTGCCTAAAAAATGGCTAATTATTAGCCATATGAGGAAAATAGTAAAAAATTGATTTTATACATGTATTTGCTGATAATATGTCTGTTTATGATTTCAATCTCTTTTAAAGGAAACATTGTTATTAAAATTTGCATTATATTAATTGCTGTTGAGACAAGTTTTTGTAAACTTACTTGTAAAACAGTTTCACATTCAAACAATATTCAAAGTTTTATTACGCAGTAGGGCAAATGGAGTCCGAGGGGCCCGTGGGGATTTGGCGCTTTGAAAGTTGATGGCTGACCGGGCAGGAGGCGCTCTGAGGGCGGATTGAGCTAAAAGCACCTTTTGAAACTTATATGAAATTATTCTAGGTCATTCTTGAATTGAAGCTTAAAAACAAATTAAAAACCACTCGTTCACAAATATTACGCAATACATAAAAGTTGTAACTTACATTTAGTATTTATTTGACACAATTAACTTCATTTTACCAGGGGCACCCACACCATGCCATGGTGGGAGGGGCATAGCCCCAAATAATTTTGTAAGCAACAATTTTCAGAAGAAGCCTTTTACCTATTTACTCGATGGGTAATTGTCAACATTGGTTCTGGCTTCCCAATCTCAAAACCTAAAAGTGGGGAAAGTTAAAATCGTGTGTGTGGAGAGAAAGGGAGGAAGGGGAGGGGGGTGACTCAAAATCACTCTAAGATACAAAACATCACAATACAAAAGTATAAATATGGAGAAAAAATGGGGTAGGGTGCTTATCCATAATCCTGCCTATACTCAAAACATGGGGCGCCCCACTTTTTCGAAAACTGACAAAAGTGCCATTTTAAAAAGATAAATAAAAGGTGACCCCTGATTCTGAGTTGAGGCTCAATTACTGTCAAAGAAAGTGCCCCTACTTGATTTTCTTCCCCCAGGCTAGCCGATCGAGTTCCTTCTGACATCCCTGTTTACGCCCCTGCATGCAAAAAATAAATATAATTTGGCCGGATGTGTACGTTATTTGCGAAGTTGCCGGATGAATAATACATTTGTGTCGTCTGTCACATTGTCACTGTCTGAAAGTTGTAACAAGTTACAGACTTAAAAGTTGCGAAGTTGGAAAAATGTGCATCACTTTCAGCAGTTTTAGTTTGACGACAATGCTTGAACAGATAGGCCTAGTTAGTAGCGTTTCCTGCATTGGTAGGAAGAGTTTTTATTTATTGTTTTGTGCATTTTCTTCTTAAGTTGTAGTGGCCTAACTGTAACGGTAGGCTGCGGCCACAGTTACACAGTGCTTGTCACAGAGTACTTTCGCGAAAAACAGAGTCATTAACGTAGTAGGCCATGGCACACTTGAAATGACAACCAGTCCATATGGGTTATTAGTGTACGGCTATGGAACGCCAAAAGGACCACCGGATATGTTTGGAAACAATGTGGTCGCAGAATAAAAATGAGGAAAACTAATATGCTTGCAATTTTTCAAGATATGATAGGCCTACGTTCGGAAAAATATGGTTGCAGAATGTAGGCCCTAGGGCCTATGTTTGAAAAACTAATAATGCTCTGAAAATATAAGCCACACTTAAAATTGCAAGTATAGGGGTCATTAACGTTAGGCTCCCTATGCAATGCCGCCATTTCCAAGGGAAATTCATTCCTACAAAAATTCCCCGGCCTCCCAGCAGAAAAAAAAAAAAATAGTTAAAATGCACACTGTTTTTAACTGGTCTCAACTGTTATTAACAAGTCATAACTGTGTTTAACTGGTAATAAACATATCACCTGTTAAAACCAGATAGGTTTAACTGGAATCAACAGGCATTTATTTTTTCCAACAGGGATTATTACAAATCCCTCTTAAAACCAGTTATGCTTAACTGGAATCATTAGGCATTTATTGTTTCCAACAAAGACATTTACAAGTCCCTGTTAAAACCAGTAAATATTGACTCAAAATTTTCTCTGAAATGAAAATTCTGATTTCCAGTTGGAAAATATTTTTCCACTTGGAAATTTGCATCAATTTTTGTAAAATGTCCTCCAATGTCCCTCCCCTTTACAAATAGTTTTACCGTGATTTTTGTAGGTTTGCCATTTTCGGACAATAATTCAATATGGCCCCTGATGTGCAATATCTTCATACGCCGCTGCAATATATACATTGTTTGGGAAGGAGGATGAAGAGGACGGGAGGGGGGGGGGAGTGGGAAGGAAGTTTAAAAAAATTCCAAAAAGTTTATGGGAACAAAAGAATGTAAATAATTCTTGGTGGAAAATATTTACGCATATATTAATAGAATTAAAATCTATTTCTCTTATGTTTGATACTTGCAGTTTATTTAGTAGGCCCCTACCTATTGAAAACCTAAAGAAAACTTGATTATTGTGAAGGTGTAGTTTCATCACACCCTTAACAGGCCTGGTATTAGTGTTGTACCACCATTTGCAACTGCCAACTCTCGTTCAAAACGGATTATAGTACAAAGTTTATACAAAATTCAGAGAAAATCAGAGCATGTATACATCTTTACAACCAGGGTGAGTTTTATGATGTAAATTCTAAATTCTTTTCTAGATTACACATTTTAACTGATTTATGAACAGTATATGTGAAGATATGCCACTTAAAATTCCTTATCTGATTCAATTTATTTTGTTCCAAATCTTGTTTGCCTACCATGTTATTGCATATGACTAAGAGCCTAGTGTTATGTAATACTAATACATGTAGGCTTATAATATTTATACTAGGCCAGGCCTATGTGTTTAGTAAATTATCAGATTGGGCAGTTCCAGAAAATATGTGCTTGTGTGGGTCAGTGATAAATAGGATTGGGATTCGGAGCGGGGAGGAGGGGGAAGGGGAGTGGTGGTCCGTGATTTGGGATTCTCCAGGTTGGACATCCGTGAATGTTGTGGTGCACGGCGACGTAACACAATCATTTTTTGACAATCTCAAACTTCAGTCAAAGGGGAAAACAAACAGTCAGTTATCATTGCAGTCAATGGCAGAAAAACATATTTTTTTGTCATTTTTTAACAAATACTGGGCAGAATTGATTTTTCTTCAAATATGATGTGTATTAGAGAACAGTTTTAACATATATGAGTGCCATTAATTTTTGCTGGCTGAGGCGACACAAGTATTCATAAAAAATATTCCATTGACTGTAATGATAAAGTTTCTGTAATGATAAAATTTCCCCTTCAAGTTGGCAAAACTGTACTGAGCTCATACACGGTTACGTTGACTCCGACCATGAGAATTGGGTTTCTGGGGCATGATTTCAGGAGGGGGAGGGGGGGAGGGGGGTGTAGGCTTAGGTCTAATTGTGGAATTAATTGCAACTGCTAAGTTAAGTATGAATGGATTTATCTTGAGGAATATTTCCAAGCAGACATTCCCTGTTTTGGCTCCGTGGACTTTTTGAATGAATTTACCAGATTCCCATCAATACCCTATGGTGTTGGTCTGTAGACTTTTGGGATGAAATTATGCTTGTGATGGTTATTTTTGCATAATCTCATACAGTACATACACCAGGAACATCTACAATGGTTCTGTACTTGGGATGGGAATTTTTCATATTCTCATACATATACATCCTGGAGTGGCTCTGCTGGTTCCACACTTAAGAATGACCCATAGTTCAATTTGGCCAATATTTTTGTAGTGTTTCCTTTGTCTTCTAATTTTAAGTGCGAGGCTGGCTCCACAGGAGGAAGGTGTTTTTTTTTCTTTTCAGGGAATGGATTTTTAAGGAATTTATCTTGCATTTTTTTCATTTCATGGATGCAAGAGTTTTTAAATAAGAATCAAAATTTATCAAAGTTTGAGGTTTATCCTATGCAGCCTAACAATAATGAGTGTTGCCTACAAGTGTGGAATACAGTATATGAATTGAACCGCTGTGACTCCAGTGAGTTAGCAACTACTGGGGATTAATAATAATAATAATCAAATTTGTGTTGAGGTCTGGCCTAAAGTACAAAATATCTCCATTTACAGGGGATTACTGGGCATTGGTAATTTTTGCATTTAAAACAGGATTGTAAAAGTCATTAATTGGAATATTGTCAGCCAAATGTGTGTAACAGTCACAGCTCTACAAAATGGTAATGAACTACAGTATTGTTTATCAAAATACCGTAAGCGACGTAATAAGCGCCCGAGGCGTTTATCCTGTACATTTATGAACTAGTCCCACAATAACCAGCTCCAAAACATTGTGAGTGTCACACAAAATAAGTAAAGAATGTAAGTTGTAACAAAAATTTACTTCAGTATTTAAAGTCTTATACTAAGTATTACATTAATCAAATGGATTATGATATTAGTAAAACAAATGTTGGGTGGGCACTTATTAGAGCAGGGGCGCTTAAAACGTCTAATACGGTAATTGAAATATTATAAAAGATGTGCTATTAAAATACAGCGATTCCCTCACAACATTCAAATCTTGTTTAATCATATTTCAGAAAAAACAAAACAAAAAACAACTAGAAACTGTAACGTCAACAAAGCTAAAGAAAATAATGAGCAAAAGGAAAAGAAGGCAATTCCTGTATTTTCTATCACTACACAACATCCAAAATTATGGGATTGTGTAAAACAAAAAATTCAAAATCAGCTCCAGTGCAAGCTAAAGAAACACTGTAAGTTAACTGCTTCATGTTCTTCCATGGAGCTTTATGGATAAAAATGCTTACAAGGACACATAGCAAACAAGTTCCTGCATTGGTCTGTGCTGTAAATATTGTAAACTTGTCAAGAGAATGTTTATGGTTACATAAATTACATTTTTTATCATCCCAATAAATTCAAAAACGAGCAATGCCGTATAGATATAACATCAATTCCAGTTTTCACTTTTAATTGCAAGAAATATGTGATGTTACCGATCCCACATACAGCACAGCAGCGCTCACTTATGAGTGTACTTATTGGTCGATACCTCTTTTAACTTGCTAAATGTCAGCTACTGCAAGGCGTCACTTAGCTGACTGCCCTACAAGAAATGAATAACTTAGGTTTTTAAGAATCTGGCGGCCAAAAAGTAGGGGTGTTGTTTCTTACACCTTTCCACAAAAAGTATACAGCACGTCGAATAATTGGCGCTTATTACGTTGAATACGGTAAGCGTCTGGTATGGATAAGCGTTATCCTAATAACCAAGTAGAAATCCGTAGAGCTACACTCCTGGAAATTTCACTGCAGTTCTCTTTTCTCTATTTTTACAGATAACTTTTCGGAATATCTCAAGGAGACTTGCCCAAAGGAAATGGTGGGCAGCAAGCTTCCAAGTTCAACAAATGTGTTAGCAAAAAATTGCAGGACATTTAGCGACGTAAGATGAAAGATGGAGTAGAAAAGGAGCAGGAAAGGGAAAGGAGCAAGAATAGAAAAGGAAGGAGCAGAAAATCAAAGTTTAAAACATTTTTGGTGAAGGATGAGAAAATATTGTCATGCCCAAGTGTGCACATCTTTTAATTCATTGTTTGGGAGCAGAAAATGAAACTGAATAGTTTAAAACATTTGTGACAAAGGATAATAAACGTGCCATGCCCAAATGTGTATATCTTTTAATTCAGAGTTGGATGTATATGTAAAATCTTTTTTTTTTTTATCAACTTGCCTTGTTTTTTTATTGGATGTGTAGTTATATTAGTTAGTATTATTGGATTGTAAGTATTAATTTTTTAGGCTGAAAAGAAATTTTCTTGGTTAGGTGTGCTCTTAATTTTTTGAATGTGTTCAAAACTTCTATTCTCTTAAGTATAGTTTATTCATTATATTGTTTTTTAGTAATAAAAAAAAAAAAGGAAGGCCATTTTACAGGGTAAAAAAAATCTTGCCATTCCCAAAGTATGTTTCCAATCAATTTTGCATCTTATACATGTATCTTAGTTCATGATATTAGTTCTGTAGCTTGTGAAGAAAGAAAAAGAAACCAATTGAGTTTATTCCATTTAAATTTGCCTTTGCTTTTTTTCTAAACAATGTAAAATTTGTTTTAGAGTTAGTAAAATTCCTCACTTGAAATAGCTTTTTAAATGCAGATCTGACCTGCCAGAAACAGTTGTTTCTGTTAAAAACAGTTGTTTCTGTTAAAAACAGTTGCTTCCCCGTTAAAACCAGAGACAAAACTTGAAGACCATTTGACACCTGTTGAAAACAGTTCAGACCTGTTGAAAAACCTGTAAGACCATTTGACACATGTTCCAAACAGTTCAGACCTGTTGAAAACTCTGTTAAGACCGTTTGACACCTGTTGAAAACCCTATTAAGACCATTTGACACCTGTTGAAAGCAGTTCAGACCTGTTGAAAACAGTTCAGACCAGTTGAAAACATTTCAGACCAGTTGAAAACAGTTCAGACCTGTTTAAAAACCCTGTTAAGACCATTTGACACCTGTTGAAAGCAGTTCAGACCTGTTGAAAACAGTTCAGACCAGTTGAAAACATTTCAGACCAGTTCAAACCTGTCACCAAAACACACTTGAACAGGTTTTAGGTTGTGACCATTAAAACCATTTGAACTGGTTTTAACTTTTTTTCTGCTTGGTAGCTACCAATGAACATCACTCCCCATAGTCACAGGAGAGATTCCTCCCACATCCAATTATCGATAAAGAAAAATCACTACCTACCTTCTGTATGCTGAAATTCCCATTTTTTTTGGAGCAAGTTTTGTACGTCTGGAATCACCAGTTATTGCCTCTCAAATAGTCGTAAGAGGTGTGAAAAAACCTGTCGTTTGAGTGTTGCGCAAAATCTGTTAAACGGTCGTTTTAACTGTCGATTGCTACGAAAAACATTTAGAAATGACAAGTCGGTTATTTTTTAAAGCTGATTTGTCATTTCGCTAAACCAAAGAAAAGCAGAAGTAGGCTAAGCGTTTTGATTATAATAAGTTGAGGAGACTGGTTACTGAGTGTGACCTAGAAGCCAATTTGTCATGTTTATTGTGTGAGGATGGATGGATATTTTTTAAGCGTAAGAATAAAGAAGCTGTGGAGCTATCCATCACGTTTCCTGTTCCTACTTGTCATAGACTGGGTGATTAGGAGAGCGATGCAGAATGGTGATACAGGAATCTGGTGAAAGTTCACTCTCCTATTCTCTACCAAATGGCATATGCAAATAGACCAATAAGCTAGCAGAAGAGGCTAAAACAACCGTATTAAAATCTAACACACAGAAGTGCAAGATCATGAAATTCAATACAAGAAGCAATGACAACATTGCAGTCAATGGAGACTATTGTCGACAAACATTGTCGATTGTAGAAAACTTCATCTACCTGGGTGTTACAGTGGTCAAAGGGAGGAGGATCAAGTGATATACACAAAAGATTACAGAAAGCAAGAAGTACAATTGTGAGATTTTAAAAAGTATAGGGCTCAAGCAGTATTAGCAATAATACAAAGATTAAGCTGTACAAAACCCTAGTAAAGCCTCTTCTCCTGTGCGGAAGCGAAACCTGGAAAATTAATAAAGGTGACGAAAAATGTATTGACATTTTCCAACACAAATGCCTATGAAGAATCTTTAACATACAATGGCAACAGAAAATTTTAAACAAGGAAATACTACAAAGAGCTGATATCCAACTCCTCAGCGATGATGTCAGACAAAGGAAATGGAAATTCACAGTCATCATGAACAAAATGATGACTGTGTGACTGCTCTAACATGGGCACCTGATGGAAAACGTAAAAGAGGGAGAAACAAAATGACTTAAAGGAGAACCGTTGAAAAGGAAAGAAACAAGGCAGGATGAAAAACATGGAATGAAACCAAGATTGCTGCAGCCTGCAGGACTGAGTGGAAACATTGTGTGGAGGCCTTATGTGCCACTTGGCACGAAGCAGCTAGGTAAGGTAAGGAGCTGTCCATCATTCCTGCGGCAGACTTAGAAGACACCTTTGGATGAACACCAGTGCACAAGCCAAGGTGAGGAGTAAATCTGAAGCTTACAAGAGATACTGTACATTAGAGGTTTGCTACTACAAGAAGTATGCAAGAGCACGTAACCAAGCTAGATGGGAGTGTTGTAAAGCTAAGAAGTTTTTGAACATCGGCAAGGAAGTAAAGAACAACCCAAAGGCCTTTTGCAAGTACACTAACAGTAAAATGGAAACCAGAACAGGTATTGCAGACCTTAACACAGATAATGGTAAAGCTTCAATTGATGAGGATGAAGCGGAAGCCCTAAATGACTTCTTCTGTAGTTTATTCACTAGGGAAGATGTGAGCAACATACCAGTCTTCACCAGAGATTTATGTTCCACCAACATATCATTGAATCACATACAAATAACAGAAGATATGTTTATAAAGAAGTTGGATAAGTTAAATCCATTAGTCCCCGGGCCCGCATGGACCTCATCAGTCCCTGGGCCCTCATGGACTTCATCCCCATATATTGAGGGAACTGAGCCGTCGTCATTGGTAATGCTCTTTCGATGATTATGCAGAAGTCATTGGATGAGCAAAAGTTGCCTCAAAATTGGAAGGTTTCGCAAATTGGCATGTCACCCAAATCTTCAAAAAAGGCAAGAAGTTTGATAGTCCAATTACAGGCCAGCTCAGCTTGACCAGTGTGGTGTGTAAGCTAATGGAGGCCATCATCAGGGACCATATGTAATGAAATACATAGACGACATTCAGTTCCTTACATCCTGCCAGCATGGTTTCATTCCAGGGAGATCGTGTGTAACTCAGTTGCTTAGATGTTTAGATCTTTGGACAGATATGATTGATAAGGCCAGTGTCTGGGTGCCATTTATCTGGACTTTATTAAAGCCTTTGATAGTGTTTCGCATGTACGACTGCTGGAAAACATAAAAGGCTACGGCATTGGTGGTAACATCCTGTGTTGGTTTAAGGACTTCCTGATAGGAAGAGGAAAGGGAGTGGTAAAAATGGGGAATTGTCAACTTGAAGGAAGTATTATCTGGAGTACCCAAGGTATTGTGGAGACCGACATTCTTAAGCATTTTCATAAATGATATGCCTGAAGTTGTTCACTGCTGTATACAATTATTTGCCAATGATGCTCAAATTTTTCTGCGATTACTGACCGGAAGGACTATGATGACCTCAATAATGACCTACATAGTCTCCAAGCAAGTGTGGCAGATGTCCTTCAATGGTAGTAAATGCAAAGTTATGCACTTTGGCAGAAAGAGCCAACAGCTCGACAACCTTGTCATCCTTGAAGCAGTATCTGAGGAAAAGACCTAGGAGTTCTGGTTGATGACAAGCTGAAGTTCGACACCCATATAGAAAAACAAATTAATAAGGCTATTAAGATCCTGGGCCTTATTGCAGGTCATATGAAACACTCACACAGGATTCACTCATTATCTTATACAAGACACTTGTAAGACCTCATCTGGAGTCCATTGCTGTCGTTTACTCACAATTAAGCAGGTTAAGATGCTGAAGGTGTTACAGAGGAAGGCAACCAAACTGTACCAGGCTTTAAAGATCTTGAATATGAGGAGAGGTTAAACAAACTTGGTCCACCATCTCTTGTAATACAGGTGTAACAGGGGCGATATGATTGAGAGTATACACCCATGGAATTTATAATGTCGCCGACCTTCCCTTTCAATTAGAAATTTAGTAACGCGTGGCTAAAGTTATAAGCTTAAAAAAAAAGACGTAATTCCACTCTTTGCCAGAAGTTCTTCTCATACATATGGTGGTAAATGTATGGAATGATCTCCCTAATGAAGTTGTTTTAGCACCAACTCTAACACATTTAAGAATAAACTGGATTCTCATTAGAAGCTTTATATGTTCTCCATCGAACCATTTCCCATGTAACATTAACTTTTAAAGCTTGTGAGGACATACTGTATTGCTCTGATTATTTTCTTATGCGAACTCAACGTACGTTTGTTTGTGAAGTTTTAATTTATGGATGTGATGTTACTACAATATGACCTGTCAACAGGATTACCCCTATTGAATACGAAAGAGGATGTATGTATGTATGTATTTTTAAAACGTTTTTTGTAGCAATTAACAGTTAAAAACGACCGTTCAATGGATTTTGTGTAACACTCAAACGACAGGTGTTTTCCAAGCCCACACCTCTTGAGACCATTTACAAAGGGAATCACTGGTGACTCCAGATGTACAAAAGTTGCTCGAAAAAGCTGGGAATTTCAGCATACAGGAGGTGGGTAGTGATCTTTTTACCAATAATCGGATGTGGGAGGATTCTCTCTCGTGACTATCGTGATTCATTGGTAGGCTGGGGCATTTTTTAGGAATGAATATTCCGTAGAAATGGCAGTGATCAAATGGACTATCGGATTCATTTTGCATTTTTTAGGAATGAATACCGTAGAAATGGCAGTTTTGCATAGGGAGCCTAACGTTAATGACCCCTTTACTTGCAATTTCGAGTGTGGCCTATAGTGCTCACCCGAAATAAAAATCCATAGGGGCACTATCATTACGGTCAGTAGGAGAAAACACAATTTTTTGTGATTTCGATAAAAATTGCACATAAGTACCTCATCTGAAAACTCTCAGAAACCTAATTATTATCTGATTTGTCATGATATTTTATCAACAAAAAAAAATCCCCACCCTGGAATAGCTGAAAATGAGGTATTTATGTGAAAAAATTAGACCTTAACGTTATGCTATTGTGCGAAAATGTCATAAAAAACTATTGAAAAATTGTGCTCGGTCATCCCACACTGGCACACTCCGATGTAAATTGGCAAAGAAAAATTGGCCCAGAACATGCATCTCAGTCTCTCACTTCGAGGATTCATAGTCACGTTAGCTGAATTACCAAACACGTGCGTGATGAACGTAATAGTCACGCAATCATGTTGTCTGCATGTCGTCTGTCGATTGTTATAAAAACTATTAAAAATAACAAATTGGTATAAACAAATGATTAATTGCTTCGCCGCCCTGTTTAAAGGACAGGAGGTCCAGGGTCCACCAAATAGCTCCTTGTGGGGTCGACGGGCAAAACCATAGTAGGGGCCAGAGGAAAGGCCTTTGAAGCTCTGCAGTTTTGGCATTCCTCAGGGTTAAAATCATGTCTATAAATGCAGTAAACTTGTTTTAGCCAGCAAATTTGTCTTGATGTGGTGAAACCCCAAAATAGTACATTTTAGAACACATTTTTGGGTGCAAAAATTGAGAAAATTCAATTTTTCGTTAAAATTGAGAATTTTCTCAAAATTGAGAAAATTTGGCCAAAATTGTGGAGTTTATATGCGCCATGCATAAAGATAAAAATAAAACTATGATATTTTCCAGAACATTTTCAAAAGTATGTTTTACAATTTTTCTTCAGAATTGGGCCATGTTTTCGCCCGATGAAATAGTCAAAATTGGAATTGCTCCACAAATTTTTTTCTAGGGGTTCTAACACACCCTACCCCTTAAGTTATGTCCCTGCTTGTTGCCTATATTCAGATTTGATGATACTTATTTATCTTCCTCGCCCCACCAAAATATTCTAGTTCTGTCACTGTTGGGGGAATTTTCGTAGCACAATTTGGTCAGGTCCTGAAGATGAATGTATTGGCCAGCATTGGACTGGCCATTGGTCTGAGATCCCCCCCCCCCCTCCCTTCTCCCTCTATAAAGTGTCCCTGGGGCCTTTCCAGCTATTTGATGGCACCAAAAATCAGGCCCTAAAACATCCCAGTTCAACTGCTATATATATGCCTTAATTATACACCACTATGCGGTCACCGTTCCTGTCTTTATGATACATTTTTATCTTTCCCATAGGGGCCTGCACAAAAATGAACCCATTATATAATCTTATTCACGCTTTCTGCTTTATTTTTGGTGTAGCAACACCAATGTTCTTATTGGATTACGGTACCCTGTTACCAGTGATCAGTTGAAAAAATACCCCCAAGGTTGAACAAGCCAAGCTATCCAAAGGTAACATGTCCTTGGATAGGAGAACAACCCCAGTAAGCAGCGCCTTCAGAACAATTGAACCATACATATGCATACTCCACTGTTTGCGAACTACCATGCCAAGTATTTTGCGAACTACTTTGCAACACATGTTTGGTGATCCTTTTGGAAAAAATGTGCGCCAAAAGGACCACCAAATAGGTTCGCCGCAAACTGCAAACACATCTGCGAAGATATTGGTTGTGAACGCGGTTCTTTTGTGAGCTTAAAAAGTGGGAACATGCCTCTTGCAAAGATATTGATTTCAAACATACATTTTCCAAACATATTTTGTTTCCGATCATACATTTTCGGAGTATATTTGTTTTCCGAACTTAAATTCTGCTACCATATCTGTTTGCAAACATATGTTTTGCGAACATATTTGATGGTCCTTTGACATTCTATATTCAGCTACATAAAAAAAAACCTCAAATTTTGTTGAATTTTGATTCTGGTTTAAGAACTTTTGCCTCCCAGGGCTTGAAAGTTTGGACTCTATGTTAGGCCATGGCATAAGAATGAAAGTTTTAGATTTACGTCCACCTCCCGCATGCTCCAAAACCTCCTGCCCAAAAAGTTCATTTTTTTTTTTTTTTATTAATATAAAAAAAAGGTTCTTATCACAAAATTCAAGTTCCAAATCATGAAACAGCTGTAAAAGGGTATAATACGCGACTTCACACTTTCAGTGACCTTGAGGTCAGTCTGGTAACGTTCGTTTGCACTGCACAGTAATGCATAGGCCCGGGACAAAATTTATCCATGTCTTCTGTTGGAAATGCAAGTTTGTGAGCTCAAAGGCGAATTTCACATGTCCACTATATCAACTCGTTCATAAATTTAATATTATTCTGCCAAGTTTGTGTTTCCATTATTCTGCCAAGTTTGTGTTTCCATAACTGAGAAAAACCTCAAAAATCCCAAACTTGATTAAGTGGTACTAAATATTTATTGTTGTAATTTTACTTCTAATTTATTTCCTTTTTTTCGGATGAACAAAATTGTAATAACTTTATATTATGCAAGGGCACCAGATTCGGATTGCCCTATGGCTACTGTGCTGAAGGTGAGCAATATTAATCTGAGCTACTTTAACTCTGTTTTTTTACAGACAACAATAAGGCCTATGACAAAAAGTGTCTTAAGTGCATGAAAAATCCTTTTCCTACTTTAAACAAAAGAAATCACAACATTTATTTTTCTAAATTGTACATATTGACACAAATCTGGTAGAAAACCATCTAGTCTGAATGTTTGTTCAGTGTGTAAGGTATCACGTGATCAGAACTTCTGTACCAGATTGACCTTGAGGTCACTGAAAGTGTGAAGTCACATATTATGCATTATGCATTATTTATTTGCATACAGTTGCCACCAACAGCTTCAATCTTTCAAAACCTCTGATGCATCTGATGCATGCATCCACTCTTGACTCTTGGATTGCAAATTATTACATTGTGGAAAGAAGCTTTATACTAGAAATAAAAAAAACCAGGAAAAAAAAGCCTCATGCCTTTTGAAAAATGTATGGATGCAAATCTAAAACTTTCAGTCTCATGCCCTTAGGTGTAACATTATAAACGTTAACTTAGGCCAGGTCAATAAGTTAAAATTGGAAGATCTGTTAACATATTGTTAGGTCTAACCTTCCATTCCCTGCAAAAAATGTTCTAGCTACGGTAAGGTGAGAAAGACCGATTAGGTTTGTAGCTAGTCAGATAACATTCTGATTATAGTATATGCATAGGCCACACACAAAATGGCAACCATACGGGTCTTTAACGTAAGGCTCCCCATGCGATACTGCCATTTTGACGGGAAATTCATTCCTGCAAAATACCCTGACCTACCTGTACTTATGACTCTTGAAAATTACAAGATAAATTCCTTCCACATCCTATTTTTGTAGACAAAAATCACTACCTACCTCCTGAATGTTGTTATTTTCTAAGTTTTTGGAGCACTTTTTGACCATTGTTGTTGTTAACTGTTGCTTCGCAAATGGTGTGGGGCGGTGAACGTTGTTTTAACAGTCAATTGCCATGAAAACTGTTTAGAAATGACAAATCAGTATTAACAAACCACTGATTGTCAATTCTAGCTATTTTTGGGTTAATTTTATTGTGTGCTTTATTATTTTTACTATATATTTTCTTTGGTCTTCTTTGCCAGTCTTTTATGTTTGATTAAACATTTATTATTTTAAAGCTAAATAGGTTTAACTTTGTATAAAGGTGAGAAATAATGATAAATCTTAGACTTGTGTAAGAACGAAATTCAGTATGAAATTTTTAAATTCACCAAAAATGCAGCATTAAATTTAGGTGAAACAGGAGTAATTTGGCAGTTGAAGAAATCAGATTACTATCCACCCAATACTGGCTATGAAAATCCTCTGTTTATCCTTCTCTTTTTCTTTATCAGACCTTTGAAGCATTATGGCATCAATGAGCCAAGACACAGCCCAGAGGCTTTGGAATGATGGCGCAGTTCTTATCTTTCTTGATGTTCCTGTAGGAACTGAATTCGGTATAGATTATGACTCATGGAACACTGAAGAAAAATTTAAAGGTGTGAAAATGATCCCGCCTGGAATCCATTTTGTACATTACAGTGCTGTGAGCACTCATGATAGAGCGACAGCCCCAAGGACAGGCTTTTTCTATCATTTCAAGTCGGGAGAAATCGTTGTCAAAAAGTGGAACCCACAGACAGAGGATATCTGTGATGAGGTTAGTGGTGCTAAGATGGAAGACAAGAAATCAATCGTCATGGACTTGGATTCATTCTTGGGTGCATATCCATATGAAAATTTCAAAAAATGGGTTTCCATGACAGATATGATATCTGATGAAGTACTTGCGAAAATAGCTCCTCTTTGTGGAAAAATCTCATCCGCTACTCAGCTTGAAAATGACGAGAAAACTACAACAACGTCTGATAGGAATTTATTATCTCAAAGAAAGCAAGAGGAAGGGATGAAATTTTCCGGTAAGGGTGGTATTGATAGTTTGTTACCTAGTATGCATTTAAAGCCAGGTACTGAATTACGTTTCTCTGAAATCCCCAAACAAAAATATCCTGATGGGGCTACTCCGGTGGAGAAAAGCAAATACAGCATGGACTCAAGCTATGCTCTGTCACAACTGATAGATACAAATTACAAAAATGAGCCCAAGCAATTGTTGGGTGAACTGCAGCTGGCTTTTGTTTGTTTCTTGATTGGTCAAGTTTATGATGCATTTGAACAATGGAAGAAACTGGCTCATCTGGTGTGCACATCTGAGGAGGCACTTGTCAAGTATCCGGACATGTATAATCTTTTTATTCATGTTCTTCACTTTCAACTGAAAGAAATCCCATCAGATTTCTTTGTGGATATTGTTTCCCAAAACAATTTTTTGACATCAACTCTGAAAGTATTTTTTGAGAACTTACAGGTTTCAGGGGCAGATGCTTCTTTGAAGCAGAGGGGCAAGAAGTTTAAGCAAAGCTTGACAAAAAAGTTTGGATGGGATTTTGATGCTGAGCCTGATGATGAGGCTCCAATTGTTGTGCAGTTATAAACCCCTAACTGAAAGATGAAGTGGGACCAAACAAACAGTAGTGGGGGTGGGGTAAGGGAGGTTCACTCCTCTTATGTAGGATAAAGTTGATAAAAGATAACCCTGGCTGGCTTTCTCATCAGGCCTACTTTTGTACAGAGAATTTGCCTCCCCATTTAGTTCAATTTACTTTTTAAGTGATTTTTGGATGACTAAATACAATTTTTTATATTTTTAGTTTTAATGTATTGGATAAATTTTCTCACCCTGTTTGAGGATAGGGGGGTGGGGTTTGGGGGATCTAAGAAAATATAATAACTGAGCATATGGGTGGAACAGTGATGTACCGGGAGTGAAGGAAACAATCATGTATACAAGAAGTAGAGATTTGTGAACCTTGGGCTGATAATTGAGGAGAGACCAAATGATTGCATCAGAGAGACTGATTACATCCATCATACAGGCATTCTGTATGCTTATGACTGAATGATTGCATCAGAGAGACTGATTGCATCCATCATGCAGGCATATTGTATGCTTATGACCGAATTATTGCATCAGAGAGACTGATTGCATCCATCATACAGGCATACTGTATGCTTATGACTGAATGATTGCATCAGAGAGACTGATTGCATCCATCATACAGGCATACTGTATGCTTATGACTGAATGATTGCATCAGAGAGACTGATTGCATCCTTCATACAGACATACTGTATGCTTATGACTGAATGATTGCATCAGAGAGACTGATTGCATCCATCATACAAACATACTGTATGCTTATGACTGAATGATTGCATCAGAGAGACTGATTGCATTCATCATACAGGCATACTGTATGCTTATGACTGAATGATTGCATCAGAGAGACTGATTGCATCCATCATACAGACATACTATGCTTATGGCTAAATAATTGCATCCATCATACAGGTGTACTGTTTGCTTATGACTGAATGATTGCATTAGAGAGACCTACAACACTATTTGGACAGTCTGGCTTACTGGAGCAAGTCAACGGTTTCAACTTCTCAAAAGACAAAACTGTTTTCATCCATTTTAACAACATCAACTTCTTCCTCTTCTGCCCCAATCTCCATCTCAAAGATTCCATAATCCCCAGTAAAGACAATTCTCGCTTCCTCGAAATCACTCTCAACTCCAAAGTTTCCTATCTCCCCACATCAACACCCTCAAAACCAAATGCCACAAAATCCTCAAATCTCTCAAGTCCTCTCAAGCACTGACCGGGGAGCAAATTGTCTCACCCTGCTCACCTTATACCGCTCCCTCCTCAGACCCAGGCTGGACTATGGCAGTTTCATCTTCGCCTCCACGCGCAAATTTTACTTGAAACACCTGAAGGTCACTGAGAACACTGCACTTAGGCTTTGCCTTGGTGCCACTCACACCTCCCCTATCACCAGTCTCCACATCAAAACCAACGAACTCCCCTTTGACCTCCAGTGCACGAAGGCCGGCCTCTCCTTTGCTCTCCGCATCCTCACCGATCCACGAAACCCTTGCTTCCATTCCATCCACTCTCCCTCCTTCACCAACCTCTTCAATCTCAACAAACGCATCTCCCCCTCCCCTTCACCTTTCGGGATCCAGATGCACTCCCACTTCTCCAAAGCCAACATCAACATTTTCTTGATTGCCAGACACACCACCCCACTTACACCCACCTGGACTATTCCCCTCCCTCCAAGGTTTACCTTGGTCTTTCTTCCTTCACGAAAGCTCTCCACAACCCAGCCTTCTTCCACTCCAAATACTGTCAACTCAGTTTTCATGATGACTACTTCCTCTTCACCGACGGCTCCACATGGGAAGGCTCCTCTGCAGCAGCTGCAGCCCTGAAGGTTACCCGATTGCACCTTTATCTACTCTGTCGAGGCGAAGGCCATTCTCCTAGCCTGATAACTTCATAGAACTCTCTTTCCGCCTCTGTTTCGTCATCTTCTCTGACTCTAAATCTGCCCTCATTGGCATCCTCAACATGCTCTGGCCCAACCCTCTCATTCTACAATTCCTCAACAAACTCCACACTCTTTCCTCCTAGGAAAGAAAATTGTCTTTTTATGGATTCTCAGCCACGTCGGCATCCCTAGCAACGAGAGAGCCGACACAGCTGTCACCAAAGCTCTGTCAAGTAAAACATCTCTTCTTTACCTATTCCACACTCAGACCTTCGTCTCTCCATCTTTAATTATGAACAAAACCTGGCAAAACTCCTCGAATTACGAAACCAGTAATAAACTTCTCACCATCAAACCCAAAGTTAGGACCAACACCCCTCTGCATAGTCGCAACCGCAGGGAAGACATAGTTGTCACCTGCATCCGCCCCGGCCACTCCTCTCTTACTCACTCCCATCTCTTATCCAGCTCCTCTGCCCCTCTCTGCCCCACTTGCAACATCAATCTCTCCATCAAGCATATTTTCTTAACCTGTCCCCTATACCAAAACTCCAGATCTCTTCTCTCCTCACTCTCCTCAATCTCGGACCTATTCGAAAACAATTCTTCCTCAAACATCATTCAACTTCCTCCGCAACAAGAACCTCTTCCACCACATATAATCTCCTCCCTTCCTCCCTTTCTACACCTAACCCTACACACCCCTTTCTTTTTACCTACATTTTTCTCTCACATTCAGCTTTTCCCCTTTATCTCCATTTCAAACCTTTAATCTCCTCATTATCCTAACTCTTACACCATTTTTTATTAACACCCTTTTGGTATATTTGACTGACTGTCGTGGTGCCGTTAAACATCAACAAACCAAACCAAAGCAGAAAGTAAGAGCAATACGTTTTTAGTGAAAAAGATGTTTGTGGTTAACAAATCTTATTTCTTAGAAACCCTACCCGTTATAGGTTCATGTCCCTCTGCATGATATATGGTGGTGGCATGTCACTACCAAGAAATAATCTTCATGATCTTTGTA
Source organism: Chiridota heheva (assembly GCA_020152595.1). Lineage (NCBI taxonomy): Eukaryota > Metazoa > Echinodermata > Holothuroidea > Apodida > Chiridotidae > Chiridota > Chiridota heheva. Next base: position 296,489 of record JAIGNY010001008.1, read on the forward strand.
AAGTAATCACTTGTTTTCTAATTAGAATAATTATTAATCTACAGTAGTTATTTTGCTGAGGATCCCTTTTAATGGATCATTATTAATCTACAGTAGCTAGTTTGCTGAGGATCCCTTTTAATGGATCAAGTGTTCACAGGCTACTGGTGTAGCCAACCTTTCAGATTAGTGAGGTCACAGACGGTGAACATGCTGATGGCCTAAAGTATTTTGGAAAATTCTGTAGAAATAACAGTAATTGTTTAGAGGCTACCTGAAGAGCAATACTCAAATTGTGGACCTTTTAGCATATTTTCTAGATTTTTTACTTCTTTGGGGGGTCATAATATCCCGTGGGCTACACCCATGGGTAAGAAATGTTTATGGTTTGCTCGAGAGAAAAACAACAAACAGAATTTTGAAGAAAGTACTTCAATATCTTTTTTCTTAAGAGAAATTGACTCTTTAAGTATTTCCATATCAATTGTACAGGAGTTTTTGGACATTTTTGGTTCCGATGCGATAGCATCAGACCTATGTGGTCATGATGGCGTGTGTGTGTGTGTGTATGTATGTATGTAGGTGTGTGTATGTGACAGCCAGGTCGTAAATGCGATATCTCAAGAACAGTATTTTAACAATTACATGTCTGTTTTTTTATATTTGGCCTAATTATAATGTTAGCTGGTGTGTACATGTTCATGATGAAAAACAGTGAATTTCATTAATATGCATAGTGGCAGCGTTCAACAAATCACCTGTCCGGATGCCTGGGGCAACTAATATTTATGTTCGGGCAAGTTGATTTACAAGTTGATATGCCCGCCGGGCAACCATAAATTGAATTGATCCAAGCTAATTCAGTGAATTTCCCTTTAAACTATATTCATTACACAGATTATACTTACTACAATATAACTGATGGAATTGCCCAGATATAACTTAAATCAAACTTATGATTTCATTTATTTGGAGCCTTTTTTTTTGTTTTGTTACAAAATGATCTTAAACCTCACCATAACATCATCATAAACGCACCCATACATAAGACGTAAACATATATCGCACACACACAAAACATATATTGTACAAAACATATATTGGTCACTGAAGCTGGTTGAACTTGTGCACAATGCATGCTGTTTTGCATACTAGCGAGGCTTTCTGCTTTTAACCAATCATATCTCGCGTAAACAATCTCATGCATATTTATATCCAGTCACTGTTTCTTGCTGAGGTCTGTTCTGCTGTGGTAATACACCACATGCAATGGATCCAATACCCGTTCCATGTACACATACAGTATCGTACAGGGCATACCGTATGCTGTATATACTGTACTGTTACATGGCAAATTTTACCTGCCTTTGCCATGCCACTTGTTTACGCAAAAGTTTATTAAACTTTCCTGTTTCTTTTTTGATTATATGGAGCCTGTTATTGCTTTATATTTGTAGAGGATATATGGATTACAATTTCCACTTTTTTTTGTTAAGTGCAAGTCTTTTATTATTTATACAGCATTCTCAGTAAATATTGCTGTAAGAAATATTTTACCATAACGTGCATCACTTCATCCAATATTATCGTGATTATTGTCGGACATGTGGATTTTGCTTCCGGGCAAGCATTTTCTCATGTGTCTGCCTGGCGGGCAAGTAATACTGGATTCACGTAATATCTGGTACACAGATAGCCCGTATATTGATGATGATGTCATACATAATAATGAGTAGGCGGGGCTTAAAGTGAAAATCTTGAAATGTTCATTTTTTAACAACCACATGTCTGTTTTGTTCATGTTTGGTATAATTATGGTGTTAACTGGTGTGTGCATGTTCATGATGTAGAAAATTTGAATTTCATTAATATACATAGTGGACGGGACTTAATATGATTTTGCCGAAAAGAGCTTGTAAACATGATATTTTAAGAACAGTAAAACTGGAGTAATGTAATAATAATAATACATAAATTTATATAGTGCTAATTTTGTAAAAACATTCAAAAGCGCTTTACATACGAAGAAATTAGATACGAAAACAAAAATGAAAATATAGAAATGACAACATAAATAGAAATACAATGGATCAAGCTGCACATTAGATTAATGTCTTTTTAAACAAAAAAGTTTTAAGCTTAGTTTTGAAGGAGGTCAGGGATACATTATCAATACATTTGAGAACAGTTGGGAGTGAATTCCACAACCGAGGACCTTTATAAGCAAAGGCCCTTTCGCCAAGAGTTTTAAGCTTAATACGGGGAACAAATAGGGACTTGAAACGAAAGTCATAGCGGGATGGTTTTTTAACTACCATTTCTAATAAATATTTTGGAGCAAGGCCTTTAATGCACTTAAAAACTTGTAAAATAATTTTATAATCAATTCTTTGTTTAACTGGTAACCAGTGAAGGGACTTCAAAACAGCATTAATGTGAGAAAATTTTGGGAGTCTGAAAATCAACCGAGCAGCACCATTAAGTATTCTTTGAATTCTGTAAAGTTTATAATCAGGTAGTCCAACAAGAAGTAAATTACAATAATCAATGTGACTTATAACAAAAGCATTAATAAGGGTTTTCACGGAATCTACATTAAGATATTTGGCAATCTAACAAATGTTATAAAGACCGTGATAAGCTTTGGAACAAACTTTCCCCAATATGAATATTCATAGACATGTGATTGTTAAAATAAACACCTAAATTTTTTACACTAACAGATGGTTTTATTTCAGCATCACCAACTTTGATGGATTGGACTCCAGCTTTAGCTAATGGCTGACGAGTGCCAATTAGAAGAAATTCAGTCTTGGAGTCATTGATCATGAGATTATTCTTGACCATCCAAGACCTTATTTCAGCAATAAGAGACTCATTGCTCAACTGCCTCTTTCTCTGAGATAGAGCTGGCAGTTAATGAGCTGTAAAGCTGAGTATCATCAGCATAGCTATGGGCTTGTGGAATACGCTTTGACACAATACTGAAGAGTTGAGAAACATAACACAAGAATAATATGGGACTCAAGCAGCTGCCTTGAGGTGTGCCACAGTTCACAGAAAGTTTTTGGATCTAGCACCTTTAACAAAAACATGTTGCTTTCTAGACAATAGATAGGATATGAGCCATTGTTGGATGTCACCAGCAATTCCAAACTGAGAGTGAAGCGTGTTGAGGAGAGTGCTGTGGTTTACGGTATCAAATGCCGCACTCAGTTTCAAAAATAACAAGAGTGTGCATCGTTGTTTGTCCATATTTAACATAATATCGCTGTGAATTTTCACCAAGGATGTCTCTGTGGAGTAGTTTTTTCTGTAAGCAGACTGACAGTCTGGAAGGAGAGCATGTTGTGAGCAGTAAGAAACAATCTGGTCAACTACCGCCCGCTCGACCAATTTTGATACGAAGGTCAAATTACTCACAGGTTTGTAGTTGGAAAATGAACACTCCAATCCTGCTTTCTTTAGCAGAGGGACAATAGTTGCATTTTTCCAACTATTAGGTACTGCACCATCTCTGAGAGATAAATGTACACAGATAGATAGTACACAAATAGATAGCCGGTGGTCTGCAGCTATGGCCCAATGTTTGTGGTGGTGATGGTATTAATAAGTGGGCAGGCTTAAAGTGAAAATTTTGCAAAAGTGATAAATGAGCAACTTTATGTCCGTTTTGCTTCATATAGGGCATGATGATATTGTTGGTTATTGTGTACATGCTTATGCTATCAACAGGTGTCATTAATATGCATGGTGGGTGTTGCTTAATGTGAAAGTGTGTAATGATATATCAGATTCATGCTATATGTGGTGCACAGATGGGTCATGGTCTGTATGTTCTAATGTTGTGGTAGTGATGTCATGAATGCTACTGTAATGAGTAGGTGGGTCTTGCTGACAAATTCTTAAAATAGGATATATGAGCAATTGTTTATGCATCATACTTGCTTTGAGAATGTTGTTAATTATTATGCAAATGCTAATGTTGTCAACATTTTTATTGATCTGCATGGTGGATGTGGCTTATGAATAAATATGGAACAAATATTTTATGATATGCAATTACATGACAGTTAATACAAATTTTGCAAATCAATCAGCTTATGAAAAAGCATTGGAACCACAAAACCTTTTGGTTCTGGTTTTGTATATATGTATATTGCAAAAAATGTGGAAATAAACTACAATAAGTTTGTTTAAAGATGATGTCCATACTGTGTACATATTTTCTTTACATTGTTTATGTATTTTCTAGAAAGTTAATTAAAAGTTTTTTGACAATTTTACTAGTTGGCTATATTCTTCAGAGGGAATCATTTCTCAGTTTGCTTTCTTTGTATTGCCTAATTTTCTAACCTACAGGAACTTCTGGTTGTTGGCAAGTAAACAAACAAACAAAATGTTAAAAAAATACAGATTCCTTCAAGGGATATTGACTCTTAAGGATATTTATATCAATTGTACAATAGTTTTCGGACATTTTCTCTGTATATATTGTATATTGCAAAAATGTGGAAATAAACTTCAATAAGTATGTTAAAAGATGATGTTATTCTGTGTACATACCTTTACATTGTTTATGTATTTTGTAAAAAATTAATTAAAATTTTCTGGCAATTTTACTAGTTGGCTATATCCTTCAGATGGAATCATGTCTCAGTTTGCTTTCTTTGTATTGCCTAATCTTCTAACCTACAGGAACTTCTGGTTGTTGGCGAGTAAACAAAAAAAAATGTTAAAAAAATACAGATTCCCTCAAGGGATATTGACTCTTAAGGATATTTATATCAATTGTACAATAGTCTTCGGACATTTTCTCTGTATATATTGTATATTGCAAAAATGTGGAAATAAACTTCAATAAGTATGTTAAAAGATGTCCATACTGTGTACATACCTTTACATTGTTTATGTATTTTGTAGAAAGTTAATTAAAATTTTCTGACAATTTTACTAGTTGGCTATATCCTTAAGATGGAATTATGTCTCAGTTTGCTTTCTTTGTATTGCGTAATCTTTAGCTACAGGAACTTATGGTTGTAGGCAAGTAAACAAACAAAAAATGTAAAAAATATAAAAAATACAGATTCAGGAGTAATGTAAGACTGCACTGTCACATATAATCTTATAAAATTAATTTGTACAAATACTGTATCTCCGTTTTGGAATTAAGTTTGATTATTTCGTTACCCTTTTGTTCCTGTGAGTTTGTCATGTTAGATGAACAAGCTTGACCTATAAACTCGTCTTTTAAAGATCTTTGTTTGTTTACATGAACCTCCCTCATAGAAACTTGGCAGTACCAGCTCTGGGCAGGACTCATTTATGGGGTACTGATGCCAAGCTAGAACAGATGCTGGCTACAACAACTGCCAGTCTTGTGTGCCATACACACAACATTTTGTGTATGTTATTTGGGGATTGCAGATGGCAAACCACAACCCACATAAGTAAGCTACAAATTTATGTCAGATCTGGAATCGAACCAACAATCTCATGGTTGGGAAGATGCAGATTATACCACTGAGCCACACTGTTCCAATATCTTTGCTTTTGAATCTAATGAAAACCATAAAATAGCCAAACAAAAAAATCCATTAACGTCTGCTAAAACTTGACAATTGTAAGCTTTGTTAATTTTTAGGTACTATCATGTTACACATTCTTCTGTAACAGAATTACTATGCAGAGAAATGTGTCTTTTGTGAGCTCTTAGCTATTGAAAGCTATAAGCAAGTACATGAAGCATTATCCTTTCTTAGGAGAAATGGTCCGTCATTCATTCACAGTTAATGCACACATCACCTCAGGCATAAATTACTCAACTATTTTTGTCACCAGTTTGCAAACAAATTTCTCCCACTAAGACACCTAACACTGATGAATGATTTCAATCACAAAAGTCCCCTGATTACTCAGCGCTGGCTATCTGTTATCTTATACACACAAATAACCTTGGGCTACTTGACTGTGGTATGCATGGGAATGGCAGATAAAACAATCATTGTTTGGAGTGGAAACAATACACTGAACTGGAAGTCGGTTTGGTAATTGCCTTACCTGAGTTTTCGTGATTACATGTAACTCAGGTGTTGGGTGCGGGTAGGCTTAAAGAAAAAGTTTTCGACATGTATCTCTTTTTAAAGGCAAAATAAGTGTCCTTTATTGAACAGTAAAACTGTTGTCTTTGATAGGTAAAAATTTTGCAGAGAAAATGGATCAGTGTATTGTCATTCTCATGCTTTTGTCGGAATGGACTAAGGCCAGGGTTAAGAAATTGGTAGTTTGAAGTATCTCATCTTATTTTGAAAAATTGGGTCAGTAAACAATTTTGTTTTAGCCAAATTCAAGCTTTTTTATACCTTTTACACACTAAAGTGCTATCAATAAAATAATTGAGTTAGGTAAGGGTTGGGTAGGTAGGGTTGCTCAAAACAAACAAGGAGGGCCCTAGGGAATAATAGCAATAACCATGATCCTTCTATTTGCTCTACTTTCTATGTGATCTTAAGAATAAATGGAAATACTGTACAATGGTTGGTATGAAATTTCATCTGAAAAATTAAAGAGCTTTGGTTTATATTGAAAGTGTGTTTGTTGTGTTGATATTTAACTCTGGAAAACAAGAGCAGGTGAAACTGATATATTTTAGACTAAATAAGATACTTATGGTAACACAATTACACCTGTTCAATGAAAGAAAATATGCAGAAAATGTATTTTTTTCTATTGTGAGCTTCCAATAGAATGTTGAAGGGGATGAGACTTGATAGTATGTCTAACATCATATATAATGCATTATTATGATGGTCCAATATCTGTGAATAACATACTTTTTGTATTGCTATAACTATAAGTTGAATTATCAATAAAGCTAAACTTTTTGCAGAAGTACTTTGTGGAACATGCTTAGATCATTTGTTTATAATAGAGATTTATTAAAGCATCTTAAATGGATTGACACCCTGACTCAAGTTAGTTGATGACATGGACTGTTCATGTGACTTTTCAACTCCACTGTCTGAGAAATCTATAGTTTGGGGTATATAAACCAGGCTGCTTCAAGCAAGGAATAGATTCCCTGGTTCAAGCAATGCTATTATGTAAGGAATTTAATTTATCCTTTCATCTTTAGGTGTAGAAGAAAAACTGATAAAAAGGTGAGCTTACCCCACTCCTTTATGTTGGTAATACCAATTTCTCCATAAATCCAGACAGGAAGCAAAAGGAACAATAAATAATAATAATGTCAGTTTCTTGTGTACAATATCACAATTACATCTGTCCACCTAGACCTCTCCACTTATAACAAAACTCAAACTCACCCTAATCTCTTCATCAATCTCCACAACCAAATCAAAGACCAACTCTCAAATTACACCTCTATCTATACTGATGGCTCCAAGGAAGGCAACAAGACAGCTGCTGCTGCCATCATCCAAGACATCACCCTCGGTAGCAGACTTCCTGACCACTCATCCATCTTTTCAGCCGAGGCTAAGGCCATTCTCCTCGCCCTCAACTTTATTGAGTACTCTCCTCTTAGTCACTTTGCCATTTTCTCTGACTCAAAGGCTGTTCTTACTTCATTACTCAATCTTAAATGGGATAACCTCACCTGCCACCTCCTCCTCCAGAAACTCTTTTCTCCCACCCTCTGCAGGAAAAGTGTTCTTTTCTTCTGGATACCCAGCCATGTTGGCATCCCTGGCAATGACAGGGCTGATACAGCCGCTAAGCTTGCCCTTAACCTCCTCCCTTCCCCTTTTCCCAAAACCCTCTCTGACATCAAACCGCTTATCGCTTCTCTTGTTCGTGACCGCTGGCAAACCTTATGGAACTTCCAAATTGATAACAAACTCCATGTTATCCAGCCCACAATCCCGATCAAATCCACCATCAACAACCTTTCTCGTATTGACAACGTTCATATTACCCGTCTTAGAATTGGTCACACCCACCTCACTCACTCCCACCTCCTTATTGGTTCCCCCAACCCCTCTGTAACAATTGCCACTGCATCCTTACAATCCAACACGTTCTCCTTGCTTGCCCCCTGTACAACCTTCCCAGAGCTTCTCTCGCTCCCCACAACTCAATTGCTGAGTTCTTCCAAAAATCCTCCAGATAAAATAGTCTCCTTCCTTCAGCATGCATCCCTCTACAACCATATTTAATCCTCCTCTTCCACCCCCTCTCTACTCTGTTTTTAGTTTTACCCATGCACCTCCTCTCTCGATCACAGCTTTCTGGCTTTTGTTCTTGAATTTCTCTCATTCTTCCCCTGGTCTCTTTCCTTACTACCTCTAAAATGATCTGACCTCTCAGGCACAATTTGACCTTCGTTGTCGTGGTGCCGTTAAGACCTCATCAAACAAACAAACAAACACAATTACATTATTTCCTTGCGCGCCAGTCAAGTTCTCTGACTGCCAGATGAGTCGGTGCACAGGAATTTGACCAGACCAGGATGGGAAATGAATGAGCACCGTGTTTTTATGCTTCTCTTTTCGAATAGCATTCAGAGAACCAGGTAGGATGTTACTGTTAAGCCATCGGGACTGACGGCTTAATGTCCACTTCGAGTGACGGTGTACATTATTCAACCATTGCCATTTCTCTCAACAGCTGAGCTGCAGTGCTCTGCCAACTGAGCTAGTCGTGTGCTCTGCCAACTGAGCTAGTCGTGTGCTCTGCCAACTGAGCTAGTCGTGTGCTCTGCCAACTGAGCTAGTCGTGTGCTCTGCCAACTGAGCTAGTCGTGTGCTCTGCCAACTGAGCTAGTCGTGTGCTCTGCCAACTGAGCTAGTCGTGCGCTCTGCCAATTGAGCTAGTCTTGCACTCTGCCAACTGAGCTAGTCGTGCGCTCTGCCAACTAAGCTAGACGTGCGCTTTGCCAACTGAGCTAGTCCTGCGCTCTGCCAACTGAGCTAGTCCTGCGCTCTGCCAACTGAGCTAGTCGTGCGATCTGCCAACTGAGCTAGTCGTGCGTTCTGCCAACTGAGCTAGTCGTGTGCTCTGCCAACTGAGCTACCTTCTGCACTACCTTTACAGGAGCTACAGTGGTAGAAGAATCCTGAAAATCATGCATGCATGAAAACATAATTTGGGTGTGAAGTTAATTTGTCGTCAAAATATTGTGGCTGATAATTCAACAGAAATCAGCATTCTAAGCATCCAAGTCCTCATACCCCTGCATTCAGCATACTGGGGCATCCAAGTCCTCATACCCCTGCATTCAGCATACTGGGGCATCCCAAGTCCTCATACCCCTGCATTCAGCATACTGGGGCATCCAAGTCCTCATACCCCTGCATTCAGCATACTGGGGCATTCAAGTCCTAATACCCCTGCATTCAGCATACTGGGGCATCCAAGTCCTCATACCACTGTAATCAACATACTGGGGCATCCAAGTCCTCACACCCCTGCATTCAGCATACTGGGGCATCCAAATCCTCATACCCCTGCATCCAGCATACTGGGGCATCCACGTCCTCATACCCCTGCATCCAGCATACTGAAGCATCCAAGTCCTCATACTTCTGCATCCAGCATACTGGGGCATCCAAGTCCTCATACCCCTGCATCCAGCATACTGGGGCATCCAAGTCCTCATACCCCTGCATTCAGCATACTGGGGCATCCAAGTCCTCATACCCCTGCATTCAGCATACTGGGGCATCACAAACCCTCACACCCCTGTTTAGCATACTGGGGCATCACAAGTCCTCATACCACTGCAATCAGCATACTGGGACATCCAAGTCCTCATACCACTGCATTCAGCTGACTGGGGCATTCAAGTCCTCATACCCCTGCATTCAGCATACTGGGGCATCACAAGTCCTCATACCCCTGCATTCAGCATGCTGGGACATCCAAGTCTTCATTCCCCTGCATTCAGTGCACTGGGGCATCCAAGTCCTCGTACCCATTCATTTAGCATACTGGGGCATCCATGTCCTCATACCCCTGTATTCAGCATACTAAGGCATCTGAGTCCTCATACCCCTGCATTCAGCATACTGGGGCATCCAAGTTGTCATACCCCTGCATTCGGCATCCCAGTCCTCATGCCCCTGCATTCAGCATACTGGGGCATCCCAAGTCCTCATACCCCTGCATTCAGCATACTGGGGCATCCAAGTCCTCATACCCCTGCATTCAGCATACTGGGGCATTCAAGTCCTAATACCCCTGCATTCAGCATACTGGGGCATCCAAGTCCTCATACCACTGTAATCAACATACTGGGGCATCCAAGTCCTCACACCCCTGCATTCAGTGCACTGGGGCATCCAAATCCTCATATCCCTGCATCCAGCATACTGGGGCATCCAAGTCCTCATACCCCTGCATCCAGCATACTGAAGCATCCAAGTCCTCATACTTCTGCATCCAGCATACTGGGGCATCAAGTCCTCATACCCCTGCATCCAGCATACTGGGGCATCCAGTCCTCATACCCCTGCATTCAGCATACTGGGGCATCCAAGTCCTCACACCCCTGCATTCAGCATACTGGGGCATCACAAGTCCTCATACCCTACATTCAGCATACTGGGGCATCCAAGTCCTCATACCACTGCATTCAGCTGACTGGGGCATTCAAGTCCTTATACCCCTGCATTCAGCATACTGGGACATCAAGTCTTCATTCCCCTGCATTCAGTGCACTGGGGCATCCAAGTCCTCGTACCCATTCATTTAGCATACTGGGGCATCCACGTCCTCATACCCCTGTATGCAGCATACTAAGGCATCCGAGTCCTCATACCCCTGCATTCAGCATACTGGGGCATCCAAGTTGTCATACCCCTGCATTCAGCATACTGGGGCATCCCAGTCCTCATGCCCCTGCATTCAGCAAACTGGGGCATCCAAGTCCTCACACCCCTGTATTCAGCATACTGGGGCATCCAAGTCCTCATACCCCTGCATTCAGCATACTGGGGCATCCCAGTCCTCATGCCCCTGCATTCAGCAAACTGGGGCATCCAAGTCCTCACACCCCTGTATTAAGCATACTGGGGCATCCAAGTCCTCATACCCCTGCATTCAGCATACTGGGGCATCCAAGTCCTCATACCTCTGCATTCAGCATACAGTGGCATCCAAGTCCTCATACCCCTGCAATCAGCATACTGGGGCATCCAAGTCCTCATACCCTTACATTCAGCATACTGGGGCATCCAAGTCCTCATACCCCTGCATTCAGCATATACTGATGCATCCAAGTTCTCATACCACTGCATTCAGCATACTGGGGTGTCCAAGTCCTCATACCCCTACATTCAGCATACTGGGGTGTCCAAGTCCTCATACCCTTACATTCAGCATACTGGGGCACCTAAGTCCTCATACCACTGCATTCAGCACACTGGGTCATCCAAGTCCTCATACCACTGTATCCAGCATACTGGGGCATCCAAGTCCTCATACCCCTGCATTTAGCTTACTGGGGCATCACAAGTCCTCATACCCCTGCATTCAGCATACTGGGACATCCAATTCCTCATAACCCTGCATTCAGCACACTGGGGCATCCAAGTCCTAATACCCCTGCATTCAGCATACTGGGACATCCAATTCCTCATACCCCTGCATTCAGCATACTGGGGCATTCAAGTCCTAATACCCCTGCATTCAGCATACTGGGGCATCCAAGTCCTCATACCACTGTAATCAACATACTGGGGCATCCAAGTCCTCACACCCCTGCATTCAGCATACTGGGGCATCCAAATCCTCATACCCCTGCATCCAGCATACTGGGGCATCCACGTCCTCATACCCCTGCATCCAGCATACTGAAGCATCCAAGTCCTCATACTTCTGCATCCAGCATACTGAGGCATCCAAGTCCTCATACCACTGCATCCAGCATACTGGGGCATCCAAGTCCTCATACCCCTGCATTCAGCATACTGGGGCATCCAAGTCCTCATACCCCTGCATTCAGCATACTGGGGCATCCAATTCCTCATACCCCAGCATTCAGTTACTGGGACATCCAAGTCCTCATACCACTGCAATCAGCATACTGGGACATCCAAGTCCTCATACCACTGCATTCAGCAAACTGGGGAATCCAAGTCTTCATACCCCTGCATTCAGCATACTGGGGCATCTAAGTCCTCATACCCCTGCATTCAGCATACTGGGTCCTCCAAGTCTTCATTCCCCTACATTCAGTATACTGGGGCATCCAAGTCCTCGTACCCCTTCATTCAGCATACTGGGGCATCCAAGTCCTCATACCCCTGTATTCAGCATACTAAGGCATCTGAGTCCTCATACCCCTGCATTCAGCATACTGGGGCATCAAGTTGTCATACCCCTGCATTCGGCATCCCAGTCCTCATGCCCCTGCATTCAGCACTGGGGCATCCCAAGTCCTCATACCCCTGCATTCAGCATACTGGGGCATTCAAGTCCTAATACCCCTGCATTCAGCATACTGGGGCATCCAAGTCCTCATACCACTGTAATCAACATACTGGGGCATCCAAGTCCTCACACCCCTGCATTCAGTGCACTGGGGCATCCAAATCCTCATATCCCTGCATCCAGCATACTGGGGCATCCAAGTCCTCATACCCCTGCATCCAGCATACTGAAGCATCCAAGTCCTCATACTTCTGCATCCAGCATACTGGGGCATCCAAGTCCTCATACCCCTGCATCCAGCATACTGGGGCATCCAAGTCCTCATACCCCTGCATTCAGCATACTGGGGCATCCAAGTCCTCACACCCCTGCATTCAGCATACTGGGGCATCACAAGTCCTCATACCCCTACATTCAGCATACTGGGGCATCCAAGTCCTCATACCACTGCATTCAGCTGACTGGGGCATTCAAGTCCTCATACCCCTGCATTCAGCATACTGGGACATCCAAGTCTTCATTCCCCTGCATTCAGTGCACTGGGGCATCCAAGTCCTCGTACCCATTCATTTAGCATACTGGGGCATCCACGTCCTCATACCCCTGTATTCAGCATACTAAGGCATCCAAGTCCTCATACCCCTGCATTCAGCATACTGGGGCATCCAAGTTGTCATACCCCTGCATTCAGCATACTGGGGCATCCCAGTCCTCATGCCCCTGCATTCAGCAAACTGGGGGCATCCAAGTCCTCACACCCCTGTATTAAGCATACTGGGGCATCCAAGTTGCCATACCCCTGCATTCAGCATACTGGGGCATCCCAGTCCTCATGCCCCTGCATTCAGCAAACTGGGGGCATCCAAGTCCTCACACCCCTGTATTAAGCATACTGGGGCATCCAAGTCCTCATACCCCTGCATTCAGCATACTGGGGCATCCAAGTCCTCATACCTCTGCATTCAGCATACAGTGGCATCCAAGTCCTCATACCCCTGCAATCAGCATACTGGGGCATCCAAGTCCTCATACCCTTACATTCAGCATACTGGGGCATCCAAGTCCTCATACCCCTGCATTCAGCATACTGATGCATCCAAGTCCTCATACCACTGCATTCAGCATACTGGGGCATCCAAGTCCTCATACCCTGCATTCAGCATACTGGGGTGTCCAAGTCCTCATACCCTTACATTCAGCATACTGGGGCACCTAAGTCCTCATACCACTGCATTCAGCACATTGGGTCATCCAAGTCCTCATACCACTGTATCCAGCATACTGGGGCATCCAAGTCCTCACACCCCTGCATTCAGCATACTGGGGCATCCAAGTCCTCATACCCCTGCATTTAGCTTACTGGGGCATCACAAGTCCTCATACCCCTGCATTCAGCATACTGGGACATCCAATTCCTCATAACCCTGCATTCAGCACACTGGGGCATCCAAGTCCTAATACCCCTGCATTCAGCATACTGGGACATCCAATTCCTCATAACCCTGCATTCAGCATACTGGGGCACCTAAGTCCTCATACCCCTGCATTCAGCATACTGATGCATCCAAGTTCTCATACCACTGCATTCAGCATACTGGGGTGTCCAAGTCCTCATACCCTTACATTCAGCATACTGGAACACTAAGTCCTCATACCACTGCATTCAGCACACTGGGTCATTTAAGTCCTCATACCATTGCATTCAGCACACTGGGTTATCCAAGTCCTCATACCCCTGCATTCAGCATACTGTTGCATCCAAGTCCTCATGCCACTGCATTCAGCATACTGGGGCATCCAAGTCCTCATACCACTGCATTCAGCACACTGGGGCATCCAAGTCCTCATACCACTGCATTCAGCATACTGGGGCATCCAAGTCCTCATACCACTGCATTCAGCATACTGGGGCATCCAAGTCCTCATACCACTGCATTCTGCATTCTGGGGCATACAAGTCTCCACATTCCTGAAATCAGCATTCTGGGGCATACACGTCTCCCTACCCCTGAAATCAGCATTCTGGGGCATACAAGTCTCATCAACCCTGCAATCAGCATTCTGGGGCATACAAGTCTCATCAACCCTGCAATCAGCATTCTGGGGCATACAAGTCTCATCAACCCTGCAATCAGCATTCTGGGGCATACAAGTCTCCCTATCTGAAACCAGCATTCTGGGGCATACAAGTCTCCCCACCTAAAATCAGCATTCTGGGGCATACAAGTCTCCCTATCTGAAACCAGCATCATGAGGCATACAAGTATCATCAACCCTGAAATCAGCATTCTGGGGCATACAAGTCTCATCAACCCTGAAATCAGCATTCTGGGGCATACAAGTCTCCCTACCTAAAATCAGCATTCTGGGGCATACAAGTCTCATCAACCTTGAAATCAGCATTCTGGGGCATACAAGTCTCATCAACCCTAAAATCAGCATTCTGGGGCATACGAGTCTCATCAACCCTGAAATCAGCATTCTGGGGCATACAAGTCTCATCAACCCTGAAATCAGCTTTCTGGGGCATACAAGTCTCCACATTCCTGAAATCAGCACTCTGGGGCATACACGTCTCCCTACCCCTGTAATCAGCATTCTGGGGCATACAAGTCTCATCAACCCTGAAATCAGCATTCTGGGGCATACAAGTCTGCCTACCTAAAATCAGCATTCTGGGGCATACAAGTCTCCCTATCTGAAACCAGCATTCTGGGGCATACAAGTCTCCCTACCTGAAACCAGCATACTGGGGTATACAAGTCTCCCTACCTGAAATCAGCATACTGGGCCATACAAGTCTCCTTACCCCTGAAATCTGCACACTGGGGTATAAGTCTCCTCCTCCCTTTTAAGCATCAGGCCCCTTGTGAAATTTCCCTTATTCTAAAAAAAAAGAAGCATCTGGATTTGCTTCTAATAAATATGCAGTAGTATAAAAGTGTGACAGGTTTTTGCTTGAAGTGACAAAGTAAAAGGAGACCTAGTGTGAAGGCCCAGTGTGTTCCTTTATTTCCCTACATCAAATGGCTAAAAAAATGTAAACATCATTCTCTTTCCCCCTCTCCCTTTCAGTGTTGGGCAAGAAACCTTGGAAAATACAACTTTCAACCACATTAGCAGACCATTTTGACTGGGGAATTTATTAGACCATTTTGACAGGGGGTGGGTGTAAAATATAAGATTTACTATTGATCTCAAATCACGATGATGCTTGGGTTTGATTAGAAGAAATTTGTGTTTCTTGGTAGAAAGGTTGTTTTTAATAAGCAGTTAGGTCTCACCTTGAGTATGCTATTCAGGCTTGGAGTCCCTTTTGTGAGAAGTGATGATTTTGACTTCTTCTTGCATGTTTCAACTAATCCTCATGTGACACTTGGTAACAGTGAATTTCGCCAGAGTTCTCACGCATAGATATTCGGCGTTTTAGCTTTTCACAAAGAGTTGTTATTGAGTGGGATGGTTTGCCTGATTGGGTGGTTAGCTTCAATTCTGATCATAATTTTAAAGTTAACATAATTCTAGGTGTCTTTGTGATGTTAGTTTGGGATTTCTATGGGGGTGACTTAACCCTTCTTAGCCCATCATCTTGTTATGTTAACATACATCCTATTTCAAAAGAAACTGCTTCCCTAAAGGATTTACCAGCTTTTCGGTTGCATGCTTTCTCCCCCATTTTGGAGACAAAATTTTGAAGACTTTTGAAGAACTTTTTTTTAAAGAATGATTTTTTAAAGAAAAATTCCCCAAAATTAGCAAACAATTTTATTGAAAATGGAGGAAGTTTTCTGACAATTGAAAGAAAATTTTCTGAATTAAAAAATTGCCCGGAAAAGGATGAAAATTTTGAAGGTGGCGAAGTTGCACACAAATTGCTTAATTTTCCAGTAACCATTGCTGCTAATCAAAAATATCCTGCAATTTTCGGGAAAAGTTGCCAAATTTTACACATATTTCCAATAATTTTATCAAATTTCTCTTCAATATTACCGACTTCCAATTTGACCTCCCAACCAGAAGATTAAGAAAGCATCCGACCGAGTCTCCAATTTGACCTCCCAATTTGCTTTGTATAGAATTAGGACTAGGAGCAATTTGCGCTGCTTTGTATAGCCTTAGGACTAGAGCAATTTGTGTGCTGCTTCGTATAGCCTTAGGACTGTAAGAGCAATTTGTGTGCTGCTTCATATAGCCTTGGGACTAGGAGCAATTTGTGCGTTGCTTCGTATAGCCTTAGGACTAGGAGCAATTTGTGTGCTACTTCGCATAGCCTTAGGACTGTAGAAGCAATTTGCGCTGCTTCGTATAGCCTTAGGAGCAATTTGTGTGCTGCTTTATATAGCCTTAGGACTGGGAGCAATTTGTGCGCTGCTTTATATAGCCTTAGGACTGGAAGCAATTTGTGCGCTGCTTCATATAGCCTTAGGACTAGGAGCAATTTGTGCGCTGCTTCATATAGCCTCAGGACTGTAGGAGCAATTTGTGTGCTGCTTCATATAGCCTTAGGACTAGGAGCAATTTGTGTGCTGCTTCATATAGCCTTAGGACTGGAAGCAATTTGTGCGCTGCTTCATATAGCCTTAGGACTAGGAGCAATTTGTGCGCTGCTTCATATAGCCTCAGGACTGTAGGAGCAATTTGTGTGCTGCTTCGTATAGCCTTAGAACTGTGGGGGCAATTTGTGCGCTGCTTCGTATAGCCTTAAACCTGTGGGGGCAATTTGTGTGCTGCTTCGTATAGGCTTAGGACCAGGAGCAATTTGTGAAAAGCTTCATTTAATCTTAGGACTGTAGGAGCAATTTGTGTGCTGCTTCATATAGCCTTAGGACTGTAGGAGCAATTTGTGTGCTGCTTCGTATAGGCTTAGGACCAGGAGCAATTTGTGCGTTGCTTCATATAGCCTTAGGACTGTGGGGGCAATTTGTGTGCTGCTTCGTATAGCCTTAGGACTGTAGGAGCAATTTGTGTGCTGCTTCGTATAGCCTTAGGACTGTAGGAGCAATTTGTGTGCTGCTTCGTATAGCCTTAGGACTGTAGGAGCAATTTGTGTGCTGCTTCATATAATCTTAGGACTGTAGGAGCAATTTGTGTGCTGCTTCATATAATCTTAGGACTAGGAGCAATTTGTGTGCTGCTTCATATAATCTTAGGACTGTAGGAGCAATTTGTGCGCTGCTTCATACAGCCTTAGGACTAGGAGCAATTTGTGCGCTGCTTCGTATAGCCTTAGGACTGTAGGAGCAATTTGTGTGCTGCTTCGTATAGCCTTAGGACTGTAGGAGCAATTTGTGTGCTGCTTCATATAATCTTAGGACTGTAGGAGCAATTTGTGTGCTGCTTCATATAGCCTTAGGACTGTAGGAGCAATTTGTGTGCTGCTTCATATAATCTTAGGACTGTAGAAGCATTTTGTGTGCTGCTTCGTATAGCCTTAGGACTGTAGGAGCAATTTGTGTGCTGCTTCGTATAGGCTTAGGACCAGGAGCAATTTTTGTGCGTTGACTGTAGGAGCAATTTGTAGTAGGACTGTAGGAGCAATTTGTGCTGTATAGCCTTAGGACTGTAGGAGCAATTTGTGTGCTGCTTCATATAGCCTTAGGACTAGGAGCAATTTGTGTTGCTTCATATAGCCTTAAACCTGTGGGGGCAATTTTGTGCTGCTTCATATAGCCTTTAAACTGTAGGGGCAAGTATAGCCTTAGGACTGTAGGAGCAATTTGTGTGCTGCTTCATGGGGGCAATAGCCTTAAAGGACTGTAAAGGGGCAATTTGTGTGCTGCTTCGTATAGCCTTAAATGGGGGCAATCGTATAGCCTTAGGACTGTAGCCTTAAAGCAATTTTTGTGTGCTGCTTCGTATAGCCTTAAACCTGTGGGGGCAATTTGTGTGCTGCTTCATAGCCTTAAATCTTAGGACTGTAGAAAACCTGTGGGGGGCATTTTGTGTGCTGCTTCAGTATAGCCTTAGGACTCAATTAGCCTTAAACCTGTGGGGGCAATTTGTGTGCTGAGCCTTAAATTTGCTTCATATGCTTAAACCTGCAATTTGTGTGCTGCCAGTATAGCCTTAGGACTGTAGGCTTAAAGGGGATTTGTGTGCAAGCCTTAAGGACTGTGCAATTTGTGTGCTGCTTCAGATAGCCTTAGGACTGTAGGAGCAATTTGTGTGCTGCTTCAGATAGCCTTAAATAATCTTAGGACTAGGACTGTAGGAGCAATTTGTGTGCTGCTTCGTATAGCCTTAAACCTGTGGGGGCAATTTGTGTGCTGCTTCATATAGCCTTAGGACTAGGAGCAATTTGTGTGCTGCTTCATATAATCTTAGGACTGTAGAAGCATTTTGTGTGCTGCTTTATATAGCCTTAGGACTGTAGGAGCAATTTGTGTTCGTTATAGCCTTAGGACTAGGAGCAATTTGTGCGCTGCTTCGTATAGGCTTAGGACTAGGAGCAATTTGTGAGCTGCTTCGTATAGTCTAAGGAATTAGGAGCAAGAAAAACCAAAATCGGTAAACCAATTGGCAACTTGGCTGACTAAACTCTTTGTTTCGTATATTCTAAACCTGACATTTTACCGACCCGATACCAAATTTACCGACTAATCTTGAATTTTATCGATGAGTATTTACGCCCCTGCTTTCAGCACTGACTTAAGGGAGAGGGAATTTGTTACCTTTGGTAACGATTTTACGGTCTTACTTATACACCCCCTGACACATAGATTTCCTCAAAGCTTTATTTCAACAAGAAGATGCAAAAAGAAAATGAGTAAGACAATCACGACTCTTAGAAGGCTTTAATTGAAAATTAGCAACAAATGAACTTGTCACATTCCAAGTTAATAATTTTGTCACAAATTGAAACTTAACATTCATGTTAAAAGCAGACATTGTGAGGTATTGTACAAAGATTGGGATAATAGTTAAAACAGCACTTCATAAATTCTTGTTACATTGGGATAGAAAATATAACTCTTTTGCCAAGATTTGGCCCATTATCAAACATAATATTTTTTTAAACTATATGACACATAAAACAGAAATTTTCCATCAACCATTTAAGACACTTAATAGCAAAAAAAAAAAAATTGTATAAAAAGAAATTTACATTTGGTATAAAATAATTTGTTTTCTTTACCATGCACCGTATGATGAGGAATAGTACAAGTTCTTATCAGGTTAAGTTTCTCAACTCGAATTCTACAAAACATACATTTTTATAAATTCAAATAATATTCTATGCCTTATGTATTACAATAATTATGTGAAACAAAGGGATGGGGGTTGGAGGCTGGGGAGGGGGAGAGATTTTTAGGATGGGTAGGGGAGTGAGTAGGAGTACATGAGAGGTTGCTTTGCTAAAGTGACGACCTCTTATTTCTCTCCAATCTTGTTTTGAGCCCCACCATTGCAATGGATGACACACAAGAACAGACTCTTATAGGTATCAAGCCCCACCATTGCAATGGCTGACAAACAAGAACAGACTCGTGTAGTATCAAGCCCCACCATTGCAATGTATATCAATGGCTGACACACAAGAACAAACTCGTGTAGTATCAAGCCCCACCATTGCAATGTATATCAATGGCTGACACACAAGAACAAACTCGTGTAGTATCAAGCCCCACCATTGCAATGTATATCAATGGCTGACACACAAGAACAAACTCGTGTAGTATCAAGCCCCACCATTGCAATGTATATCAATGGCTGACACACAAGAACACTCTTGTAGGTATTAAGCCCCACCATTGCAATGGCTGACACACAAGAACAGACTCGTGTAGTATCAAGCCCCACCATTGCAATGTATATCAATGGCTGACACACAAGAACAGACTCTTGTAGTATCAAGCCCCACCATTGCATTGGCTGACACACAAGAACAAACTCGTGTAGTATCAAGCCCCACCATTGCAATGTATATCAATAGCTGACACACAAGAACACTCTTGTAGGTATTAAGCCCCACCATTGGAATGGCTGACACACAAGAACAGACTCGTGTAGTATCAAGCCCCACCATTGCAATGTATATCAATGGCTGACACACAGGAACAAACTCGTGTAGTATCAAGCCCCACCATTGCAATGGCTGACACACAAGAACAAACTCGTGTAGTATCAAGCCCCACCATTGCAATGTATATCAATGGCTGACACACAAGAACACTCTTGTAGGTATTAAGCCCCACCATTGCAATGGCTGACACACAAGAACAAACTCTTGTAGTATCAAGCCCCACCATTGCAATGTATATCAATGGCTGACACACAAGAACACTCTTGTAGGTATTAAGCCCCACCATTGCAATGGCTGACACACAAGAACAGACTCGTGTAGTATCAAGCCCCACCATTGCATTGGCTGACACACAAGAACAGACTCGTGTAGTATCAAGCCCCACCATTGCAATGTATATCAATGGCTGACACACAAGAACAGACTCTTGTAGTATCAAGCCCCACCATTGCAATGGCTGACACACAAGAACAGACTCGTGTAGTATCAAGCCCCACCATTGCAATGTATATCAATGGCTGACACACAAGAACAGACTCTTGTAGTATCAAGCCCCACCATTGCATTGGCTGACACACAAGAACAAACTCGTGTAGTATCAAGCCCCACCATTGCAATGTATATCAATGGCTGACACACAAGAACACTCTTGTAGGTATTAAGCCCCACCATTGCAATGGCTGACACACAAGAACAAACTGGCTGACACACAAGAACACTTGTAGTATCAAGCCCCACCATTGCAATGTATATCAATGGCTGACACACAAGAACACTCTTGTAGGTATTAAGCCCCACCATTGCAATGGCTGACACACAAGAACAGACTCGTGTAGTATCAAGCCCCACCATTGCAATG
This sequence comes from Chiridota heheva, assembly GCA_020152595.1. NCBI lineage: Eukaryota > Metazoa > Echinodermata > Holothuroidea > Apodida > Chiridotidae > Chiridota > Chiridota heheva. The sequence goes on from JAIGNY010001008.1 coordinate 317,743, forward strand.
TATATCAATGGCTGACACACAAGGACAGACTCTTGTAGGTTTTAAGCCCCACTATTGCAATGGCTGACACACAAGAACAGACTCGTGTAGTATCAAGCCCCACCATTGCAATGGCTGACACACAAGAACAGACTTTTGTAGTATCAAGCCCCACCATTGCAATGTATATCAATGGCTGACACACAAGAACAGACTCTTGTAGTATCAAGCCCCACCATTGCAATGTTTATCAATGGCTGACACACAAGGACAGACTCTTGTAGGTTTTAAGCCCCACTATTGCAATGGCTGACACACAAGAACAAACTCGTGTAGTATCAAGCCCCACCATTGCAATGTATATCAATGGCTGACACACAAGAACAGACTCTTGTAGTATCAAGCCCCACCATTGCAATGGCTGACACACAAGAACAGACTTTTGTAGTATCAAGCCCCACCATTGCAATGTATATCAATGGCTGACACACAAGAACAGACTCTTGTAGTATCAAGCCCCACCATTGCAATGGCTGACACACAAGAACAAACTCTTGTAGTATCAAGCCCCACCATTGCAATGTATATCAATGGCTGACACACAAGAACACTCTTGTAGGTATTAAGCCCCACCATTGCAATGGCTGACACACAAGAACAGACTCGTGTAGTATCAAGCCCCACCATTGCAATGGCTGACACACAAGAACAGACTCTTGTAGTATCAAGCCCCACCATTGCCACACAAGAACAGACTTTGTAGTATCAAGCCCCACCATTGAACAATGGCATTGCAATGGCTGACACAAGAACAGACTCGTGTAGTATCAAGCCCCACCATTGCAATGGCTGACACACAAGAACAGACTCGTGTAGTATCAAGCCCCACCATTGCATTGGCTGACACACAAGAACATACTCATGTAGTATCAAGCCCCACCATTGCAATGTTTATCAATGGCTGACACACAAGGACAGACTCTTGTAGGTATCAAGCCCCACCATTGCGATGGCTGACACACAAGAACAGACTTTTGTAGTATCAAGCCCCACCATTGCAATGTATATCAATGGCTTGTAGTATCAAGCCCCACCATTGCAATGTATATCAATGGCTGACACACAAGAACAGACTTTGTAGTATCAAGCCCCACCATTGCAATGTTTATCAATGGCTGACACACAAGAACAGACTCTTGTAGGTATCAAGCCCCACTATTGCAATGGCTGACACACAAGAACAGACTCGTGTAGTATCAAGCCCCACCATTGCAATGGATGACACATTGGTGCATAGCAAGTTTCCTGCTGATGTCCTGTTTTTATGATTTCAGACACAGAGTCTGGACAAGGTAGACCACTGATGCTACTACATTCCATCCTTAAGGAAGACTTCCTTTTTAAACTCATATGAATGATTTCACCTGCATGGAGAAGATTTTAGTTCAAGTTGATGGAAGGTTTGGAATAAGTAGGGAGTATAGAAGGGTTATACAATTCAACTGGAATTTTTATTTTAAAGTCTGGTCCAATAAAAGAAGAAAAGCTTTCTTGATTCTAAAAATCAAGTTCAAGCTAAGAAGTTTTAAATACATGGTGTGTATAAAAGACAGAAAAGCAATGCAGCTTTAACCCGAGTGTTACAATGTTTAACTGACAACTCCCCGGTTGCAAACTTGAAAAAAAATCAAGTAAAAGATATCAGAAATACTAATCATGTGTTTAAAAAGTCTGCAAGCAATTCAACAAACAGAAAAATATGACCTAAAATATGATACAAAAATTGGACTGCGCCATCACATATGTCAATTATAATATTACTGTAACATTTCTGTGCATTATTGACCTATGACCAGTCATATCTGCTGCTACAAGAAGCTAGAAATACAAAAGATGAAAGACTTAACAAACAAAATGGAGAATTTCATTATGAGAGGAAAAATGGAAAAAACAGGTCTTTTTCTTGGTCATGATACTCTTACACACTTTCTGCTTCCTGTGATAAAATGAAGCATTTTATCTACTATTATGTTACATTATAGGATGCTTGATACCATTGGGTTGCAGTGAGATCTTGGCTTTAAATTTTGCTTTTCTTGGGTAAAATCTCAACTTTTTATTTTTTATTGTAGCTAACTAAATCATGACAGAGAGAAATTTGTGATCCTTCTTAACCGAAGATATGTGATTGGAATAAAATGTCAGCTACTTTTGACTGTTTGCTTCTAAAAGTTTCACTCATGAACATGTACATGAGCAAAATTCAAATCTGAGTATATCTTATCCTGCACATACCTTAAATATAATATAGTTGATATTTCCTGAATGGGACAAGAAATCAAAGTTGATATCTCATGAACGGAACAAGAAATCAAAGTTGATATTTCCTAAACGGAACAAAAAATCAAAGTTGATATCTCCGAACGGAACAAAAAATCAAAGTTAATATCTCCGAACGGAACAAAAAAAAATCAAAGTTGATATCTTATGAATGGAACAAGATATCAAAGTTGATATCTCCTGAACAGAACAAAAATCAAAGTTGATATCTCCTGAACAGGACAAGAAATCAAAGTTGATATCTCCTGAACAGAACAAGAAATCAAAGTATATGCTTTCTTTATGCAGGTTAGACGCTTGACATATCTAAATATATCATATGCCGTGTGCACACTCATGATGCAAGACAGCCAGTATCTACTATTTGTCAAACAATTTAAAGTGGTTTAGCATAATCGTTTCAGAGTAAACGACAACTGAGTTTCAAATGAGACAAATTTGTTAAATTGCATTCAAAATCATTGTAAACATTAAGCAATTAAAATGGGTTACCATTACAGCATTAAAAAATGGGTCACCATTACAGCAATCAAAATGGGTTACCATTACAGCAATCAAAATGGGCTACCATTAATTACAGCAATCAATGGGTTACCATTACAGTATTAAAAAATGGGTTACCATTACAGCAATCAAAATGGGTTACCATTACAGCAATCATGGGTTACCATTACAGCAATCAAAATGAGTTACCATTACAGCATTCAAAATGGGTTACCATTATAGCAATCAAAAATGGGTTACCATTACAAGCAAATGCTAGTTTGTAATTTTCCAATATGAATTTTATTTTCTAATTTGATTTAATCTTGATTTGATCTTGTCATGGTGCTGGGAAATACATCTGACCTTGTATAGGCAATGAATAAGAAAAGCTTTGTAGCAGTCCATGGACATTTATAAGGCTACTATATTGCTAAATATAACTACCTTTGCTTCTTTTGTGTGAAATCTAAATGCAATGTCTTTGTCTACATCCATGTGACCATCATAGGGGTGCATCAACTTAGAGGGAAATATACAAGATTTAAGAAATACTGTACCCAATGGCACACATAAAAGTACTGAATGAGAGATCCTTCTGTTCTGCCTCAGGTTTGGCAAAAGGTCCAATTACATAGATATTTGTACAACTTTTTTATGATCATTGTTACCATGCACTCTTTTACAAATTGCAAAAATATAACATAACTTTACAAAAGATTAGCTATATATTTCTTTTTTTCAAAAAAAAAAATGTATATAATATAACTAAAAAGATTAAGAATCAACATATATTTAATAATACTTAAAATTATGTTCTCATCAATTATAATTGTATGCAGTCATGTGACCAAATATCTACTGTGTAACAACATTGAACTTGTTATTTTTCTCAATACTTTCAAGTCATACTTTATGTTCTGGTCTTTAAATTCTTCCATTTACATTCTCTAATGGTAACATCATCCCCCACTTCTTAATATTGGGCCACAATATTTTCTTCATTCTACCTACATTTAATTACACGATGAAGGACTAGTGACAGGTTATGGCATTAGCAGCTAGATTGTTTGACACAAAAAATCATGAAAATGCCCAGAAAACCCTGTCGACATTCCTTTGAAATTTACCAGCATACAGCTTTTGACATTTCAGGCTTAATAATTCAAGCATGTATACAAATTTGTGATGTCATAAAATGAATACCTTTCCCTTTACTATTCCAGTTCGTACTCCCAATTGGGAAAAAACTTCAAGAGATACTTTATGGAAATATCCCACAATGCATCAATCCAAATTCAAATTTTGAATATAATTATATAAGAATCACACATTTTGAGCGCGGGAAACCCAACCACTGCAAAGGGTTCATATTTTTCTTTAAGATATAAAGTAATGGCATATGAATTACCTGTTCACCGTGCCCTTTTAAAATTTACCGTGAAATTGGAAGAAACTTGGTGACTTTTTTTTACATGTAATTATATGTTACATAGAGGTGCAGTGGTTAAGAAGTCCAGCTTGTACTTGAAAGGTACCGGGGTTCAATTCTTGCATAAGCGTTGCATTGTGTCCTTGAGCAAGACACTTTACTTGCTTCAGTCCACTCAGCTGTGAAAAATGAGTACCAGCACTGCTGGGGAGTTAATATGCAATGGAATGGCATCCCGTCCAGGCGGAGTCGTGTACTCTCATCCGCTTGCGCCACGGAAACCAGGGATTAGCACCAGCTCTGTGAACCTAATGGCTCGATGAAATAAGCTTTTTTTTAAATTATTCATTATATGTTATTGCTAGACAGTCACGCTTTAATGGGATTGTCTAAAAAAAACATTCTGAAATTTGGTTCGGGAGTTATTTTTGACTTGCGTTAGAATAAATATTATTAAGTCTAATCACACTTTTGTATCATCATTTTATTTGAATAAAATGAAGCTTTTAGAAATAATAAACACATAAAGCAACTACACCAAAGACTATGGCGAAGCCTTAGTATTGAATAGACTCATACTGCACATGTCCAGATCTGCCAAACAGCCAAACTCTGAGGTCTCCCGATCGGGAGCATAAACTGGACTGTTTATTGATGTAAATCATATTTTAGCTATGAACAGTTTGAAGGAGTTGACTTTGACAAAGACATTGTAACTTTGCCATATTTCCAATCAATGTAGCTGGGAAAGTGTCATCAATCGTTGAGTTTGAATAGCTCTGGAACAGAACTCCATGGAGATGTATGTACGGCCTTTAATAACCTATATCTTAACCTTTTTATATCTAAAAAAAAAAAAAATCTGAAATTGAATCAGTTATGACTATTTTGATCAGTCATGACTTGAAGGATAAACAAAATGTCTACATACTGCATTAAAGATGTTTTTGCTTAGAATCGAAAGATTTTCTCAAATAATGTCTTATGTCTCATCCATCAATTACTGTACCTTCTGTAACTTGATTGACATGCCCCTCTTTTAAATCTGTAATTTTGTAATTTTTTATGAACTTTGCCAAAATTACTATAAGATTTCAAAACTACAATTCACTTGTCTTATGTAATACTATGGCTGTGTATGATAGAAAATAAGCTAAAAATAAAATTAAGATATTCTTTCTATTTAAAGATAGTTTAAGTATATGTAGAAATAGAAACCAAGTTCCCTAATGTTAGTCGTCTTAAGTTGCAGCCACTGCAAAAGTTCAAGAGGAAAATATAATTTCTGGGTAATGTAACTTCTTTCTCCTTGTTTAGACAGGAGCTATGAAAGTGACGCTACCTTGGTAGTTTCACAGCATAACACCAACTCTTTTAACCACATTGACTACAGGAGTAAATGATTTGTAAACAAGCCCTCATAGAGGAAGTTACTATACCTTACAATTTCATTAACTCTTCGTTTTTTCTACTTCTATTACCAAAACCTCTAGTCCGGGAGTGGGAGCCAAAAAAATGGCTCTATCTGGAGAAAAAAAAAATGGTAGAGAAGCTATTTTGGTGTCAATGGAAGCAGAATTTTGTTTAGCATAACATACTTAAAATCTGTTTGGGGAAAAAGTTTGAAGGGCGTTTGAATATTTGAAATTTAAGTGCTCTTTTGAATGGACGAATTTCAAGGTCACACAAAATTTAGAGTTTTCAATGCCTTGTAGAAGCTGCAACTATAGGACAGAACTTAAATTTCTGAGTGTAATAAAGTGGTTATTACAACAGGGCCATCTAATCTTATATAATGGGTGCCCCTTCCCATTTCCCCAGTCAGCAAGGGAAAGAAACGATGGGCCAATTTCCTAATAAGAAATGTTCAATCGCTGTGACATAACATAACCATGAATGAAGATGAAAGATACACTGTAATAGTAACATAAGCCTTGGGGTAATTTTCAACATTTTAACTACTCAGGGTGTGGGGAGCTCAAAGGGTTATAAGTTATACAAATGATATTAATTGTTGTTATGAAGAAAACGTGTTGTTCTTCCATTTAGTGAGCAATACACTGTAATAGTAACATAAGCCTTAGGGTAAATTTCAACATTTTAACTACTCAGGATGTGGGGAGCTAAGAGGGTTATAAGTTAAACAAATTATATTAATTGTTGTTATGAAGAAAACGTGTTGTTCTTCCATTTAGTGAGCAATTACAGCAACATGGTTGGTGAACCAGATTTTATCAACCCCACCCCCTCCCTCCCTTCTATCACCAAGCTCTTCTGGAAAATCCCACCACAAAATTCCTATCCTTCTTGCAGCACATCAAATACTACAATGACATCTGACCCCCTCACGCCCTCCTACGGTTATAACCATCTCACTATATACTCTCGCCCTTTCCTCCTTTGCTGATCTAAGTTAACATCTCTGGCACATTTTGAGCATTGATGTCACGGTGCAGTTAGACCTCATCAACATGCATGTCTTTGCTGCACGATACCTCATTGTGTTACGCGCCTTAAAATTGCCACTCCTTGGCCCTACGGCAAGCCACCCTAACTTTAGAATAAATCTTCTTGCTTGTCACCATATGGGATATCAAATAATCAAGGTCATGGTGCAACAAAAGTGTAATGGTATGCAAACCCCTAGAATCTAAGAAACATTTTGCTTTGTTTACCAGAGCAATAACACTGTGAAATGGCCCAAACGTCTAACGCACAGGCCTCAAAGACCCTGTGCCACTGTTTTGAATGACTCACACTGGGGATGGAAAATTCATGTCAATGCATGTGCGCCAGCCTCCAGCCATTTACCAATCTCATTCGGCCTCCAGCCATGACCGTTCTCATTCAGCCCCCAGCCATGACCGATCTCATTCAGCCCCCAGCCATGACCGATCTCATTCAGCCCCCAGCCATGACTGATCTCATTTAGACCCCAGCCATGACCGATCTCATTCAGCCCCCAGCCATTCTGATCTCATTCAGCCCCAGCCATGACCAATCTCATTCAGCCCCAGCCATGACCGATCTCATTCAGCCCCCAGCCATGACCGCATTCAGCCCCAGCCATGACTGATCTCATTTAGCCCCCAGCCATGACCGATCCATTCAGCCCCAGCCCGATCTCATTCAGCTCCCAGCCATGACCGATCTCATTCAGCCCCCAGCCATGACTGATCTCATTTAGACTCATAATGTGCGCTATGGTCTAGCAGCAAGGAGTTGATATTGGGGTGATGCATTATTCTGTGGACTAATTGTATGGTGTATAGTATGGAGGAGGCAACCTTTAGTTTTTTAATAATGTAACAAGTACGTCAATTATGCTACAAAATTAATGTATATTCTAGGGTAACAAGTACGTCAATTATGCTACAAAATTAATGTATATTTTAGGCTATATACATTTCACCATAATATTTCCGCAAATTAGTATTACCTCTTATCACTTATAAGTTTAACCATCTAAGGCTCTGTCCCCCCACACCCTGGGGAGTTTAGTTATTGAAAAAAACCCAATCCCAAGGCTTATGTGTCATCTATCGTCATTCTTCATCCAGACTCAAATGTTCTCGCAATATAGAATTTATTCTTCAGAAATTGTACTGTAAATCTCTGTGGCTCCTTCCTAGCTGCTAGGTCATTTGAATGACCTTGAAATCCTTCTATGCAAATTTTAAACAATGTCAAAATATTTCGGACTGCACATTTGATAAGATTATATGGCCCTGATGTAATATAACTACTTAATTATATAAATCTTCATTAAGTTCTAGCAATAACTGGGGTTTCATTATGCTATTAGTAGGCATTTTAACTCTCCAATTTGAATGACATTGAAATCCTTCTATGCAAAAGTGCACACAAATTTTAAACACCGTCAAAACTTTTCCCCAACACTGATTTTGGATCTGTTATTCTACAAAAATTCCACGTCCAATGATAGAAAAATCACTTCTCTACTATTTTTTCCTGGTTAACACTTTCAACTACCGACTATTCAGTGACAGAACAAATCTATGCAAAAATCCACCATGTAAAGAATTTAGCAGAGATTTGTCCACAGTCTAGTTATGACTCATGTCAGTCACACTGATATCAAACCAACCCATCGGTGCTTTCAGAAGTGGAGGATTGAAGCTCTGAAATATTTTCATCTTCAAAATATGTTACATAAACAGGACTTCAGCAAAAAGGCCAGTGCCTCCTGCTTCTAGCCTAAATAGGCCAGTGCCCCCTGCTTCCAGCCTAATTAGGCCAGTGCCCCCTGCTTCCAGCCTAATTAGGCCAGTGCCCCCTGCTTCCAGCCTAAATTTCACACAACAGAAGCTACCATTATAAATCAAATCCAGATCTTTCTTCACCACAGGCCTTGATTCTTTCAAATTCCGTTAATATCTCCTCTTATAGAAACAAATACTAAAACATTAGCACCAGCCAAATAAGTACAGAGACCAAATAAAGTCAATCTCTGGTCTCGGACACCAATCAATTGCCAGACTCCTCTTCCTCTCGTATCAAATGTGTCAACTCTTCAAGAAGTTTTCGAGCTATTTTGAGATTATTTTGTGACATGTCGAGAGCTTTGACGACGGCATCCTTCTTGAAACCTTCCTGTACCAGTATGTCTATTTTTGATGGGGGCTGCGTGATGCCATTGCTGGCCACTGAGGGTGGAACTGGTGGAGATGATGCGGGAGGTGGGGGTGATCCTGATGATGAGGATGTGTCATCATTTTGTGCGGTACCAAACTAAGGAACAAAATCAAGGAAGCATTTGTGAAAAAAGGAAGGTCAGAATGGTTTATTTACCTCCTAATTTGATCTTTATCAAAAGGCATATAACCTAACAGAGGGTATAAGGTTATACAATTAATCAGATTTCTAATCAGTTTTGTGCTTAAAAATACCTTAATACCTCAAGTATGATATTCATAAGTGAAAGTTTTGAACTGAAAAACTTGTATATGAGTCCTAAACTTGGACATTCACGAACTTAACAAGGTACTCACAAACTTATTAAACAAGCTACTAACAAACTTTACAAGCTACACACAAACTAACCTCACTTACTGTAGCGGGGATATTCACAAGAGTTATACTTACCTTCCATGCTATAAATATGCAATCTGGTTTAATGACCTGATTCTAACGCACTTTTAACTGAACTTAAAAACATAGTTACCAACCCAGCCCTAACCTCCATAATACCTCTAACATCCCTCACTTAACATTCCACCAAGGCCTGAACGAGAGGGGAGGTGGTCCAGGATGCATGAAAGGTAAGTATAACTCTTGTAAATATCCCCGCTACCGTAAGCAAGGTAAATTTACTTCAAGTTATATCTTACTTTCCATGCTATAAATATGCAATCAGATTGCAACCGAGGATCGGAAGGAAGGAAGTTCAGGTTGAAGCCCATACAGAAGGCTGGTCCTAATACTCGCACCAGTTTAATCCTACTTAAAGGATTAGATTCCTTATCCTCTTAAAACGAAAAACCTTTGAATAGGAATTACTAAACAATAGTAAAATACTTCTCGTTATACTGAAGGAAGAGGGAACAACCTGTTAGTAATAAGTGAAGTAAAACGTTGAATGAACATGGGATAGTCGCCTGAAAAAACATGTTAACAGAAAGGTGTTAGTGAACAGCATCAAACTGTAAACAATGCTCAATACGTCATGGTGAAAACTTACAAGGTTCGCCAGAGGACTATGGCAGCTTTGCTAAACACGAGAGAAACAAACCGTCAGTAAAAGTAAACAAAATAGAAATTGCCTGAACAACGGCAAAATTTTGTTAGTAAATTTAAACAAAATAGAAAGTGCCCGAACAATGGCAAAATTTTGTTAGTAAAGTAAAACAAATTATAACGTGCCTGAACAATGGCCAGAATTCATTAGTAAACGATCAAGAAGTTAATAAATTAACGGATGAATTGTAACTGAAACGAGAGAATGTGAATAAAAGGCGAAGATATTCATCCATGGAAGGGATGGTCCTCTTCTTGAAAGAACGGCCCTTACACACCCGCCTTGATAGTTTGGCATGTCCTTTAGATATGCGGAGACAAACTTGGCTGGTGTTTTCCATACAGCAGCACTAAGAATCTCGTTGAGGGGAACCCCACACCAAAAAGCACAATTGAAGTGGCTATGCCTCACAACTGATGTGCCTTAACTGATTGTTCTATGAACAATGCAGATTGTACGTGATTGCCTGAACAATCCATCACGAAATCGTATCACTAGAATCAGCGCAATGCGGATTTTGTGAAGGGCATGAATAAAGCTTTTACATCGTTCCGTAAAGATTGCGTACATTTAATGTAGTTAGTACCTGTGACATCGAGAGCAACGAAAGGAAAATCGTTTCTGGTAGAAACTCTAAAGTCTGATTTTTGGCCAAGAAGGCTGTGTTGGGCACAAGCTGCAACCCCCAGATTTGAAGCGAACATGGCCTTCTTTAAAAGAAAGCATGTGAATGGCACCTCTGCATCTGGCAGAGGCCGCGGAGAGTAGTAAAACCGTTTTGATCGTCAGTTCTTTAAGCAGACATGCAGACATCGGCTCGAATGGAGCCTATGCTGGTGTCTCGAGAACTACTTGCATGTCCCACGGGGAAGCAAGGTTCCGAACTGAAGGTATTTGTAAGAACATTCTAATCTTTGCAAAGGCCGTGCGTCAGTGACGGTTGTCCCTTCTAGAACGCACGATGTATAGCTGCTATGGCTGTCCAAAAACCCTTGACTGTATTGATGGATTTGTTCAGATTAAACTGACACAAGTCACCAAGAGTATGTGGAGAAACAGATCTACTCTGGCACCAGTCTCGGAACATTCCAAGTCTGGCAGAATACATCCCCAAACTGGAGGGTCTCCAACTTTGGGCTTGAACAGCTTCCTCAGAAAGGCCCGGTGACACCAAGGATTCATGGATAAAGGCCATAGAGTCAAATGGAGTGCTTTTGGATTGTGATCCAGTTTGCCAAAGCCCAGAATTGAGACTAAGTCGTCCCTGACCGGAAGCTCATACAGGACACCTTGGATTAGATTGAGCAGGTGAGGGAAACACAGTTGGCCGGTCCAATCGGGAGCTACCAGAGGCAACATGTGACACTGATGGTATGTCACCTTGTCTAGTACTCTTGGTACTAGCATGAATGGCGGAAAGGCATAGCCCATGAAGTGGGTCCACTTGATTGTGAATGCGTCAACTCTCCAGACTCTCGGGTCAGGGCACAAAATGTTGGTAGCTTGTGGTTGTCCAAGATGCGAACAGGTCTATGTCCGGGAAACTGAAAGTCAGCCAAATCGCAATGGCCACCTGTGGAAGGCAAGAGAACAGGTCCGCCATCGTGTTCTCCTTGCCTGGTAGGTGGACCACCTGAAAGCTGACCTTGTTTGTCATGCACCAAGACAGAAGGGATTTGGCAAGCTTCCAGCGTCTCCTGGATCTCGTGCCTCCCTGTCTGTCGATATAAGCCACTACCGTGGTGTTGTTGGTGCGTATTAGAACAGTCTTGTTCCGTACCTGTGGTAGAAAATGAACAAGTGCCTGGTGCACTGCCTCTAGTTTCAACATAATGATGTGCTGTCCCAGAATACCGCGACTTGGGACCACGCTAAATGTGCTACCCACCCCGTCAAAGACACGTCTATCACCACTGACTGTGAAGGTCTGACAAGTGGGAATATCGCTCCCTGTCAGGTGTGAGTGGACGCACCACCATAATATGTGGGGGACCACTGCCTCTGTATAGGGGACAGGAACACTAAGGTCCCTCCTGGATGGGAGGAAATGATCCAGTAGGTTGAATTGTAGGTCTCGCATGTGTAACCTGCACATTGGGACTACATCTAACAGACTGGCTAAGTATGCTAGGAATACCAGCCACGCTTTGCCGAAGATGCCGGCTGCGAGAGGAGGACATCGGCTCCTGCCTTCACAGCAAGGATCTGTTCCTCTGTCGGTTGTATGCAATCTTGTGTGAAATCCAGAACTGCTCCCAGAAAAGTGGGAGTCTGTGAAGGAACTAGACTGGACTTGGTGAGGTTGATAATCCATCTTAAGTCCTGAGCCACTTTATGACTATGCTTGTGTGTTCTGCGATGGTGGCTGCGTCTTCTGCGATGATAAGCTAGTTATCGAGATACATAAAGATTCTTATGCCTTGCTTTCGTAGAAAGGCCGCGAGAACCCTTGTTATCTGAGTGAAGACCTAAAGGGTAAAACCATGAACGTGTACATGACTCCATCGCATTGGAATTCCAGGAAGCGCCTGTGTTCCTCTTGCATTGGCACGTGCAGATACGGGTCTGCGAGGTTGACAGAGGTGGCCCACAGGCTCTTCATCAGCTGAGGGAGGATGGAGTGCAGCATCTCTATCTTGAATTTCAGCGGATGAATGAATTTGTTGAGTGGTCTTAGGTTGATGATTGGGCGCCACTTGTTCCTGGATAGATTAGAGATCAAGGTGATGGCATTCTTTTCCAGCAGCTCCCTGATCTCTGTCCTTAACAACTTGGCGTGACTGCCCAAGCAAGGAGTGGGGGTAGGGCAAAAGACCCCTCCCTAAGGCAGGGGGTTGTGAAGTCTGGACAATAACCCTACCGATAGTTTCTCAGCACCCACATGTCTGTGGTCACCTTTCCCCACACCTCAGTGAATTTCCCAGATGCTCTCTCCCGATCTCATGGGCGGGTCAAAGGCGCTGCCCCCTTGCCTTTCCCCACCTTCGTGAGGCACAGGCAACTGCTCTGCATGCAGAGGGGAGGAGCGTTGACCGCTCTCTGCCACATTTACTCTGCTGGACCACAAAGTGGACCCCTGGTGAGTGGAAGAAGCTGTGTCGGCTTCACCGCTGCCGTATGACGACGTGAAGCCTGCCTCTGGGCAGTGGTGCCTTAGCCTCTCGCGGAAGCTGGGGTCCGGCGGCGTGCGGGTTGGAGGACACAGGCTTCGCTTTTGCTAACAGCCTCTTGGTGTGCCTAAGATCATCCTGTCAGCCAGCCTGGCGCGACAAGACAACTTGAAAGCGACCTGCGAAGAGGTCTAGGCCTTCCATGGGCAACCGCTGAAGGTCAGTCTGTGTGGCTTCAGAGACGCAAAGGAGGGGGAGGACATTCTCATGCATCTCCATGGCCACCTTTGTAGAAGCTCAGGTGAGTTGGTCGACTATCACTTCCATTAAGTCGACAGCCCAGCTAGCAAGGTGTGGTCATTAGGATGACATAGACTGGCAGATGTCTGTGCAGGACAGAGTCCAGCCCCTCAGTTACCGATACAGCAAGAGCTTGAAACTTATAGCCCCGTCGTATGGCCTGGTCAACAACTTTGAGGGAATCTTCCCTCCACTGGACTGCACAGTCAATAAACTTATTGGCCCTGGTCGCAGAGCTTGACAACGCTGTAGTGCTGCTCACAGGCTGGCGGAGGAGTTGCCATACTCCATTCAGGATTCAAGGGGTGCCTACTAGCGCCTGGTAGGCTGCTGGCTGGACGCGAGTGGCCTGTTCAACCTCTTTGTTGTAGGCTGTCCAGTCCTTGGTGGGGGTCCTGGCCCAATGCTGTACCCAGGTCACCAGGGAAGGAAGCATCAATGAGAAACTGCTTAGCCGCTGGCTTAGGGTCCCTTTGAGCTGTAGTGAGTAGTCTGCGCTGAGACTGGGCGCGTGCCTCTGCAGGAGGTGCATCCACTACATCAGCTTTATCTCCTGTGCCAGGAAATCCAGGAGCTAGGAAACTTGCTCCCCCTGTAGCAGGGGGTGCACCTGTGGGGGCGGCGGGAACAGGACCTCATCCAGTACCCTACAGGGTATGGGGGTCCTATCTAGTGCAGTCTGCATCAAGGAGGCAGCACTAGGGGCAACTTGGACAGGGGCAGCGGGAGGCTTTCCCCCATTCTGGAGGATGGTTCAGTGCCCTAGGAGTGTCTGGAGGCTTCGCAGGTTTTAGGGTCCCTTTGAGCTGTAGTGAGCAGTCTGCGCTGAGACTGCGCGCGTGCCTCTGCAGGAGGTGCATCCACTACATCCAGCTTTATCTCCTGCGCCAGGAAATCCAGGAGCTGGGAGACACGCTCCCCCTGTAGCAGGGGGTACACTGGTGGGGGCGGCGGAAACAGAACCTCGTCCAGTACCCTACAGGGTATGGGGATCCTATCTAGTGCAGCCTGCGTCAAGGAGGCGGCACTAGGGGCAACTTAGACAGGGGCAGCGGGAGGCTTTCCTCCATTCCGGGGGATGGTTCGGTGCCCTAGGAGTGTGTGGAGGCTTCGCAGGTAGGTCCAAATCGTCCATGAGGTTAACATCTTCCCCCGAAGGGTAAAAGTCAAGGGCATCGTCCTCCAAGACCGCGTTGTCATGGGGTTGCCTCACCATGGCAGCTGCAGCTGCTGGGCGGTGGAGTGCGGCTGCCTTTGCTCCACTACCTGGAAAACCCATGTCTCAAGCTTCTGCTTGAGTGCATCCATGAAGGAAGCATCCTCCAGGGGGTTTCCCCTATGTCTTTTCCTCTGCCTCCGCCTGGGCTCAGGGGAGGGTGAGGAAGAAGAAAGAGAGGACTTGTAGCGTTGACCCCTCCTTCTGCACTTACTACCCAGCTCCCTGTCCCTCGTCCAGGGCCTGCCTTGCTTAGGAGGTAAGGACAGTACCGGCAAGACGGAAGCCTGGGAAGTGCTGGGCACTGCCGCAGTGTTCGGCGGAAAAGGCGTACATTTGAGTATACCCCTACTCAGCTGCAGGGGCTCATCATCAGGCGCCCTGCTGAGTGTAGGTAATGGTCTCGCCTTCCTGGCGGGAGGGTGCTACTGCTGCTGCTTAGACTTGGGCGGCGGTGGTGGAGGGGAGAGGACGATGACAGTCTATCCCACCATTGCTTCTGGGGACGCCCTCTTCTTGGGGTAGGGGTTGGAGAGGGTGTGGCAAATACGAACTTGGAACTGCCTAGATGAGAGGAAGTTTTGAATAAAGATGGGGAGGTGGCCTCGAGGCTGATGGTGTGAAGTTTGCGGGTAATGCTGTACTTCCAAGCAGTGTCGAAAGCTTTCTCGAGGTTAAAAAAAAGGCAATGAGGTGTTCGTTTTTTGCAAAGGATTCCCAGATAGTGGTGTCAAGCATGATTAACTGGTCCAGGGTATTGTGATGTTTCTGGAAGCTGCTTTGGTGAGAGGAGAAGATTCTGTTGGTCTCAAGGAACCACTTTAGTCTCTAGTTAATGATCCTTTCTAAAAATCATGGGGAGGTAGCTGGAGGGGTCAGTAATATCCTTCCCCGGTTTGGGGATGGGGGTGATGATAGCTGTCCTCCAGATAGGGGGAAAGGAGTGTGAGGACCAAATGTGGTTGAGGATGGTGAGTAGGGTAGTGGTGGCCTTGTTGGAGAGGTGTTCCAGGAACTGGTAGCGTATGTTATCTGGGCCCTTGAGAGGTGCAGCCAGCATCATGGATGGTTCCTTTGTCTTAGTGCTAGACATATGTACTCATGCTATTCAGATGACTAGAAAAAACTAGAAGAGTGCCAAACAGCATAAAAACCTTCATTGTAGGAGCTGCAAGGAAGATAAATGTTAGAAAAAGGTGAAAATTTGAAGAAATTTTGTGACCAGTCTCAGCGATGTTGTGCCAGCAATGCGCTGAAAAGAAGTGAGGGATGTTAGAGGTATTATGGAGGTTAGCTTTGGGTTTATAACTACAATTTCAAGTTCGGTAAGAAGTGCGTTAGAATCAGGTCATTGGACCAGATTGCATATCTATAGCATGGAAGGTAAGATATAACTTGAAGTATATTTAACAAGCTACTCACAAACTTAACAAACTACTCACAAACATAACAAGCTACTCACAAACTTTACAAACTACTCACAAACTCAACAAGCTACTCACAAACTCAACAAGCTACTCACAAACTTAACAAGCTACTCACAAACATAACAAATTACTTACAAACTCAACAAGCTACTCACAAACTCAACAAGCTACTTACAAACTCAACAAGCTACTTACAAACTCAACAAGCTACTCACAAACTCAACAAGCTACTCACAAACTAAACAAGCTACTAACAAACTCAACAAGCTACTCACAAACTCAACAAGCTACTCACAAACTTTACAATCTACACACAAATTCAACAAGCTACTCACAAACTGCAAAAGCTACTCACACATTCAACAAGCTATTCACAAACTTTACATTATACACACAAATTCAACAAGCTACTCACAAACTTTACAAACTACACACAAATTCAACAAGCTACTCACAAACTTAACACGCTTTTAACAATAAAGAGATAAACAATCAAAGTAAATCAGAAATTAATATTCTTTCATTCCGGCAATCAAACTTAAAAACCTCTGCAATTTACTTAACCTGTAATGTTGTGGGTATGATGTGACCCAGACATAAATTATGATGCATTGCCCCAAAGATACTGGTACTTACTGTTCTTGATCAAAATACATGTTGTGAAGGCATATTTGGAATGAGGTGAAGTGCCACAAAAAATTTCTTCTGAAACTTTACACAAGGCAACAAAAGTTATAAATTTTGATCAGCCTTCATGTATAAAATAAATCTCTTATTCTACAAGTATCAAAAGTGTTCATTGAACGCCGTGTCTTAAAAGCGAGTGTCAGTACTCTTTGAGAAATGATGTAAAACTGAATATAATCCATTTAGTGCTAATGATGAATGAACTCCATGGTGGTCATAAAACGAACTAACATGTTATTAACTCCCAGTGTTCTGCAACTGCTTTTCAAAGATGTCTTGGTATACTAATCTAACAAGAGGGCTTTCTAAACATAAAACTCAGTAAACTACAACAACTCACCATAAGAGGCTGATGGGGGTCTACTGGGGGAGCAGTTCTGAGTGGGAGTGGTGGCACGTCGTAGTCACTCATTCCAGAGCCTGCAAAAAGAGCAAATATCCAAACACTCACAAATGCCAACAAAACTATTTTGGTATTTGATCTAGCTGAGCTGTCTTACTACCATACTTTCCCTACGTAAAGTAAATACTGAGGGACTTTCCCAGTATCTTAACCCATGTGGTGATATTATCGCCGTTTCAAACCACCTTTTTCTAAAATAAAATCGGGACCTTACGAAAGTCCTATAGGAGTAATCTTAGAATCATTTTAAAGTACTCAAACATTTCTTTCACAAAATGTAACTTTTTTTTTTTATAGGAGTCACACCACAAAATTCTGAGAAAAAGTAGCTTAAAAATCAGAAAAACAAAAAAATTGCACAAAAACAATTGACAAAAAATGTTTTTTCTTTTAAATCTTACGATAACTTCAAGATCACATTTTTGCTTCAAAATCAAACATGCAATTCCTAAGACATGATATTATTGATTTCTGGTCTAATTTTTAAAATCTCTACCTTCAATCTTTTGTTCTGGAGAAATTTCTTCAAAATTTCATGAATTTCTGCCATTTTTGAAGAAAAAAAATTTCATGTACCAAAACCGTACATCACACATGCTTTGTTAAACCGCTGTTTAAAACTATTTGGATCCACTGCTATAATAACTAAATTTGACCACAGCATTTTGGATGATTACATAGTGTAATGGATATGAACGCTACTAGCATGCGAGCGCACCAGGTTCGATTACCGCTGAGACTAACTACTGCACTATAATTTTTCTTCTGCAGTTTTCAGAAGTCATTTAACTAAAATCATTTTGAGTGTTTTTTTATCTTTCCCTTTTTGCCAAAAATTATAGATTAGCATCATTGCAAAAGGACATTTCATAAAGAATCTAAATATGTGACACAAATCTCTATTTTCAATCTTCACAAGAAATTACACTCGTGTGAAGATTGATCCATATGTTGACCAATTTTAGCCACAAATTGCTTAATTTGCAAATTTTTGTCAAATTGTTCCTAATTTAGCTTTCATTTACTCCAAAGATCAATATATCTAAGCTTAATTTTAAACCGAATTTGTACTGAAAGAAAACGAAAGGAGAGTTGTCAAAAATAAATATAAAAAAAAGTTACGAAAATAGGGCTCGCATTTTTCAAACCCCAAGGGTTAAAAGTCAGTCAAATTACGAAGTTGGTCCAAGCAGAATGTATATGATCAGTTTTCATTTTCCATAAATATGTCTCATACAACAAATCAATTCAGCAATAACAAAACATGTCTCATACAACAAATCAATTCAGCAATAACAAAACATGTCTCATACAACAAATCAATTCAACAATAACAAAACATGTTTCATACAACAAAACAATTCAGCAATAACAAAACAAGCCTCATACAACAAATCAATTCAGCAATAACAAAACTTGACAATATCTTCTGCCACTCATTCTTTTATCCCTATGAAATTTTGGCCAAACCTTTCATTTTCTCCTCCTATATTCATCCCTCCTTACCCTCCAAACAAGAAGTAAAGATTTTCCTATTAGGCAGGTTAATATACCATCAGACCCCCAACAAACTCCAACAAAAGGTCTGTTAACGGTTTTGGGGCCTATTGGATGTTGTGAGTGACAGAAAAAAGTCTAATCAAAATCTGACACTCAGAAGTGGGTTAAAACTGGGTTACATCCAAGATTGCCTCCACAGACCATGAAAATTGGGTGTATGGCTGTAGCCTCCTAAATATTTGTGATAGAACTATGAGCTTTTGTTTCACTCTATGGTATTAAGGGTCAAGCAACTCATTGCTGCAAAATAAATTGTGACCTGACCCCCGGAAATGGGTTATAACTGGATCAAATCCAAGATGGCTGCCACGGCCCGGAACCCTGAAAGTCGGGTAAACGGCTGTAACTTCCTTAATATTTGTGACAGAAAAATGAGTTTTGGCTCTACTCCATGGTTTTATGGGTCAAGCAACTCAAAGCTGCTTTAAAAATTTTAAGTTGGGACTCCCAGAAGTGGGTTAAAACTGGGTCAAATCCAAGATGGCTTCAGCGGAAGCTGGCCCGGGACCCTGAAAATAGGATAAATGGCCCCAACTTCCTTAATATTTATGATACAACAATAAGTTTTGGTTCTACTCCATGGTTTTATGGGTCAAGCAACTCATTGCTGCAGAAAGAATTGTGACGTGACCCCAGAAGTGGGTTAAAACTGGGTCAAATCCAACAGGGCTGCCACCGCCTAAACCTGAAAATATAATAAACGACTGCAACTTCCTCAATATTTGTGATAGAACAATGAGTTTTGGTTCTGATTCATGGTTTAAAGAGTCAAACAACTCATTTCTGCTGAAACAATTATGACCTGAACCTGGAAAGTGGGCTAAAACTGGGTTAAAATCCAACATGGCTGCCGCGGACGCTGGCTGCGGCCCCTGAAATTGAGGCAAACAGCTGTAACTTCCTTAATATTTGTGATATAACAATGGTTTTCAACTTACTCTATGGTTTTAAAAATCGAGCACTTCATAGCTGCAGAAAGATTTATAGTTCACTCCCAAAAGTGGATTTAAACTGGGTCAAATCCAACATGGCTGCTGTGGACGCTGGCCCGGGACCCTGAAAATTAAGAAAATGGCTCTAAATTCCCTAATATTAGGCATAGAACAATACTTTTTGTTCCACTCTATGGATTTAAAGAGTCAAACAACTCATTTCAGCTGAAAGAATTATGACTAAGCCTCGGAAGTTGGTTATAACTAAGTCAAATCCAAGATGGCTGCCACGGACGCTGGCCCCAGACCCTGAAATTAGGGCAAACAGCTGTATATAACTTCCTTAATATTTGGGATAGAACAATCATCTTTCTTTCTACTCCATGGGTTTGATATTCATTGCTTCCAATAGAATTCTGACCTGACCATTCAAACCTTAAATCAAGGAAGGCAGCCAATAATCGTAATAAAATGAAGTCACCCGTATGGCACCAACTCCCTTTGGATTTGACACAAGGCAACAGTATTTATTTCATATGATTCCTATTGTTTGCCATGAAAATATTCACGAGAGATAATTGCAACAACCTGAACAGTTTCTTTAAGAGTAAACTTTATTTACATTGTTCAAAACCATGAAAGCCAAGACTAGATTAAAATATTTAATGTGTAACCACACATAACTGTGAAATAACATCATTAACCCATTTACACATGTTAGTGTTAGGCAAAACGGATGTGTTGGATGCCCTTTATAGGTGTGTCTATATTGAACAGCTGGATTTGTTAACCATGCTTTGATTGTTTTCATGGTCTCTGGTGTTGTGGCCAAGCTCTCATGGCCAAGGGGCCCCTTGGTTGTCTTCCAGACCTTCTCTCTGATTGTTGGGGCATTGCCAGTTCAATGGGGGTGATAGCAGCCCAGATTTCTTCTTGAACAGGTTCAATCAGATTTGAGGACATATCACACACTACCGCAGATCTCTGATGAAACTCCACCTTCACCTGTTCACAGCGGAATTGGGGGTCATCTTCTTGCCCTGAGCTACATAATTGTGATTTCCATAATCAATTTGTCATCTTCATAGATTCAAGACTAGTCTCAAAATTGGGATGATCCAGCTGTGCATATGATTTTGATGACCCATCCATGCATATAATTTTGATTGGGATGACCCAGCCGTGCATATGATTTTGATTGGGATGACCCAGCCGTGCATATGATTTTGATTGGGATGACCCATCCATGCATATAATTTTGATTGGGATGACCCAGCCGTGCATATGATTTTGATTGGGATGACCCAGCCGTGCATATGATTTTGATTGGGATGACCCAGCCGTGCATATGATTTTGATTGGGATAACCCAGCCGTGCATATGATTTTGTTTGGGATGACCCAGCCGTGCATTTGATTTTGATTGGGATGCCCCAGCCGTGCATATGATTTTGATTGGGATGACCAAGCGGTGCATATGATTTTGATTGGAATGACCCAGCCCTGCATATGATTTTGATTGGGATGACCCGGCCGTGCATATAATTTTGATTGGGATGACCCAGCCGTGCATACGCTTTTGATTGGGATGACCCGGCCGTGCATGCAATTTTGATTGGAGTGACCCAGCCGTGCATATGATTTTGATTGGGATGACCCAGCCGTGCATATGATTTTGATTGGGATGACCCATCCCTGCATATAATTTTGATTGGGATAACCCAGCCGTGCATATGATTTTGATTGGGATGACCCAGCCCTGCATATGATTTTGATTGGGATGACCCAGCCCTGCATATGATTTTGATTGGGATGACCCAGCCGTGCAAATGATTTTGATTGGGATGACCCAGCCGTGCATATGATTTTGATTGGGATGACCCAGCCCTGCATATGATTTTGATTGCGATGACCCAGCCGTGCATATGATTTTGATTGGGATGACCCAGCCATGCATATGATTTTGATTGGGATGACCCAGCTGTGCATATGATTTTGATTGGGATGACCCAGCTGTGCATATGATTTTGATTGGGATGACCCAGCCGTGCATATGATTTTGATTGGGATAACCCAGCCGTGCATATGATTTTGATTGGGATGACCCAGCCCTGCATATGATTTTGATTGGGATGACCCAGCCGTGCATATGATTTTGATTGGGATGACCCAGCCGTGCATATGATTTTGATTGGGATGACCCAGCCGTGCATACGATTTTGATTGGGATGACCCAGCCGTGCATACGATTTTGATTGGGATGACCCAGCCGTGCATATGATTTTGATTGGGATGACCCAGCCGTGCATATGATTTTGATTGGGATGACCCAGCCGTGCATATGATTTTGATTGGGATGACCCAGCCGTGCATATGATTTTGAAAGGGATGACCCAGCCGTGCATATGATTTTGATTGGGATGACCCAGCCGTGCATATGATTTTGATTGGGATGACCCAGCCGTGCATATGATTTTGATTGGGATGACCCAGCCGTGCATATGATTTTGATTGGGATGACCCAGCCGTGCATATGATTTTGATTGGGATGACCCAGCCGTGCATATGATTTTGATTGGGATGACCCAGCCGTGCATATGATTTTGATTGGGATGACCCAGCTGTGCATATGATTTTGATTGGGATAACCCAGCCGTGCATATGATTTTGATTGGGATGACCCAGCCGTGCATATGATTTTGATTGGGATGACCCAGCCGTGCATATGATTTTGATTGGGATGACCCAGCCGTGCATATGATTCTGAATGGGCTGAACACCCTGCATGAGCAGCAGCAGGGTGTTTTCTTCTACTGAGTTGCGGGCCGCATGCATGTTCAGGTTAGTGGAGGATGGTGATGCTGCTAAAAAGCTTTGGACTTCAATCCAACACCTCTTTTCTTGCCTTACGCAGGCGATTTGGAGCTCTCAAGCCGCAGACAAAGTTTTATCTTTTAACCCCTAGGTTGTCCACAGCAGTGCTCACCACGGGCTCTCATGGCAGGAGGAGGTTAACAAATCCAGCTGTTCGATGCTATTTGGACACACCTAAAGGACATCTGACACATCTGTTTTGCTCAAATATTACATGTCTATTATTACATGTTAAAAATGTTCTTCGACACTTATTAGTTTGTACACTTATTATGTATCAGATTTGTCATTAAATCTTTCAGTTTAATCTTAGAATGTATTATTATGAAAAATGTAAATACAGTTTCAAACTGAACCTGTTCAGAGTTGTTGCAATTATCTCTTGTCAACATTTGGCCATCCTGCTTATTGTTAATTATTATCTCTGGTCAACATTTGGCCATCCTGCTTATTGTTAATTATTATCTCCTGCTTATTGTTAATTATTATCTCTGGTCAACATTTGGCCATCCTGCTTATTGTTAATTATTATCTCCTGCTTATTGTTAATTATTATCTCTGGTCAACATTTGGCCATCCTGCTTATTGTTAATTATTATCTCCTGCTTATTGTTAATAACTATCTCTGGTCAACATTTGGCCATCCTGCTTATTGTTAATAATTATCTCCTGCTTATTGTTAATTATTATCTCCTGCTTATTGTTAATAACTATCTCTGGTCAACATTTGGCCATCCTGCTTATTGTTAATTATTATCTCTGGTCAACATTTGGCCATCCTGCTTATTGTTAATAACTATCTCTGGTCAACATTTGGCCATCCTGCTTATTGTTAATAACTATCTCTGGTCAACATTTGGCCATCCTGCTTATTGTTAATTATTATCTCTGGTCAACATTTGGCCATCCTGCTTATTGTTTATAACTATCTCTGGTCAACATTTGGCCATCCTGCTTATTGTTTATAATTATCTCTGGTCAACATTTGGCCATCCTGCTCATTGTTTATAACTATCTCTGGTCAACATTTGGCCATCCTGCTTATTGTTCATAATTATCTCTGGTCAACATTTGGCCATCCTGCTATTGTTTATAACTATCTCTGGTCAACATTTGGCCATCCTGCTTATTGTTTATAACTATCTCTGGTCAACATTTGGCCATCCTGCTCATTGTTTATAACTATCTCTGGTCAACATTTGGCCATCCTGCTCATAACTATCTCTGGTCAACATTTGGCCATCCTGCTCATTGTTTATAACTATCTCTGGTCAACATTTGGCCATCCTGCTTATTGTTTATAACTATCTCTGGTCAACATTTGGCCATCCTGCTCATTGTTTATAACTATCTCTGGTCAACATTTGGCCATCCTGCTCATTGTTTATAACTATCTCTGGTCAACATTTGGCCATCCTGCTCATTGTTTATAACTATCTCTGGTCAACATTTGGCCATCCTGCTCATTGTTTATAACTATCTCTGGTCAACATTTGGCCATCCTGCTCATTGTTTATAACTATCTCTGGTCAACATTTGGCCATCCTGCTTATTGTTTATAACTATCTCTGGTCAACATTTGGCCATCCTGCTCATTGTTTATAACTATCTCTGGTCAACATTTGGCCATCCTGCTCATTGTTTATAACTATCTCTGGTCAACATTTGGCCATCCTGCTCATTGTTTATAACTATCTCTGGTCAACATTTGGCCATCCTGCTCATTGTTTATAACTATCTCTGGTCAACATTTGGCCATCCTGCTTATTGTTTATAACTATCTCTGGTCAACATTTGGCCATCCTGCTTATTGTTTATAACTATCTCTGGTCAACATTTGGCCATCCTGCTCATTGTTTATAACTATCTCTGGTCAACATTTGGCCATCCTGCTTATTGTTAATAATTATCTCTTGTCAACATTTGGCCATCCTGCTTATTGTTAATAATTATCTCTGGTCAACATTTGGCCATCCTGCTCATTGTTTATAACTATCTCTGGTCAACATTTGGCCATCCTGCTTATTGTTAATAATTATCTCTTGTCAACATTTGGCCATCCTGCTTATTGTTAATAATTATCTTTGGTCAACATTTGGTCATCCTGCTTATTGTTAATAATTATCTCTGGTCAACATTTGGCCATCCTGCTTATTGTTAATAATTATCTCTTGCCAACATTTGGCCATCCTGTTCATTGTTAATAATTATCTCTGGTCAACATTTGGCCATCCTGCTTATTGTTAATAATTATCTCTGGTCAACATTTGGCCATCCTGCTTATTGTTAATAATTATCTCTGGTCTACATTTGGCCATCCTGCTTATTGTTAATAATTATCTCTGGTCAACATTTGGCCATCCTGTTTATTGTTAATAATTATCTCTGGTCAACATTTGGCCATCCTGCTCATTGTTAATAATCATCTCTGGTCAACATTTGGCCATACTCCCCATTGTTAATAAATATCTCTGGTCAACATTTGGCCATCCTGCTTATTGTTAATAATTATCTCTTGTCAACATTTGGCCTTCCTGCTTATTGTTAATAATTATCTCTGGTCAACATTTGGCCATCCTGTTCATTGTTAATAATTATCTCTGGTCAACATTTGGCCATCCTGCTTATTCTTAATACTGCTTATTTGTTAATAATTATCTCTAGTCAACATTTGGCCATCCTGTTTATTGTTAATAATTATCTCTGGTCAACATTTGGCCATCCTGCTCATTGTTAATAATCATCTCTGGTCAACATTTGGCCATACTCCCCATTGTTAATAAATATCTCTGGTCAACATTTGGCCATCCTGCTTATTGTTAATAATTATCTCTTGTCAACATTTGGCCTTCCTGCTTATTGTTAATAATTATCTCTGGTCAACATTTGGCCATCCTGTTCATTGTTAATAATTATCTCTGGTCAACATTTGGCCATCCTGCTTATTCTTAATACTTATCTCTAGTCAACATTTGGCCATCCTGCTTATTGTTAATAATCATCTCTGGTCAACATTTGGCCATCCTGCTCATTGTTAATAATTATCTCTGGTCAACATTTGGCCATCCCGTTTATTGTCAACAATTATCTCTGGTCAGCATTTAGCCATCCTGTTCATTGTTAATAATTATCTATGGTCAACATTTGGCCGTCCTGCTTATTGTTAATAAATAAAGAATTGTGTTATTATTGCATTTTTGGCTCCTGAATCTATTTATACATGTAAGAAGCAAATACTGTGGTCTTATTATCTGCCAATGTCAAAAAGAATGGGAGTTATTGGTACCGTACTGATGCGTTTACATTTTTAAAGATGCTGACGGCCATATTGACCGCCACCTTTGATTTACCTGTTTAAGGTTTGAATCGTCAGGTCATAATTCTATTGGCAGCAATGAATTGAAAACCACTGAGTAGAGACAAAAGTTATTGCTCTTTTCCAAATATTAAGGAAGTTATAACCGTTTACCCTATTTTCAGGGTCCGGCGGTGGCAGCCATCTTGGAATTGACCCAGTTTTTACCAACTTCCAAGGGTCAGGTCACAATTCTCTCTGCAGCAATGAGTTGTTTGACCCTTAAAACCATGGATAGAACAAAACCTATTGTTCTATCACAAATGTTGAGGAAATTACAGCCTTTTACCTGTTTTTTCCAGGTCGACAGTGGCCATCTTGCATGTGACCCAGTTTTAACCCAGTTCCGGGAGGCAAAAATTGATAATTTGTTTTTCTGACACTCAAAGCGTAGGTTCAAAAACCACTGTAAAACCCGTTTGTTGGAATTACTTGGGGGGGCTAGGTGGTTTTTTCACATAAATTGACCCGCCTACATCCCAAAAGGAACAGAATTACAAGAAAACACAAATAAAATATTACTTTCAATTGCACCTGTGGTTAGCGGGCTCATGTTCCGACTTGCACCTGTGGTTAGCGGACTTGTGTTCTGAGTTGCACCTGTGGCTGGAGGGCTGTTTGCCATCCTGGGAACTGGAGGCCGGTCATATAAATCTTCAGGAGAGGAATCTGCACAACAAAGTAACAAATATTTAATCTTGTTTTGCTTCCAGTGATTATAAATAATGTTTGTAATGTTTTTTGTCTGTGACAAAAAACCTTTTGTCCTCAATCACATTAGCTCTGACTCTCCTTAAAATTCTGTTCCAGCCAGTCCAAACCACAAACCTAAGTATTGTGACTAGTATAACCAATTATCCTCCCTAAAATAAACCTCTCACTAAATGATTGACAGTTCATATGGCATGCATGTAATGAAACACCTTGTTTAATTAAAAGGTCAGTTAGGGTAATCAAAGAAAACAATGGTTCCCTTATTGCCAGAACTAGTTACAACTACTGTGTGAACTTTTATGAACTGTATTTACTGTGTGCAATTATCTTTGGACATGTGGGTGTAATTTGAGTAACTGGTGTCTGAAATATTATCAGCGAGTGGAACCTGAGCTTAAACGCTTGTGGTTTCATAATAAGAAAAAAGATAGAAAACTGATAGGGAAATGTCTGGCCCGATCTGCCTAACTTTGACATCGGGTCTGAATGTTTATTTTTTTAAGGACAGGACCAGCTAATGATGAACTCAACACTTATTCAATCGACTACCAGGAACACAACGTAATATGAAAACAGATATTTATATATATATATATATATAAAATCAATTTCATAAATTGATCAAATTAAGTTAAGATAAATTAAAATGCCAACTATGGAAGATTTTATGATACTTCACACCTTATTGCTTGAAACATTACATCCTGATGATAATATTCCAATTACTTGTGGTTTTTAATGTATAAGCTGTATTAGCTATCAATAACACAATAAGTGGGATTTACAGAGTGCCGAAGCTTAGCGACACGAGAAACAGCACATCTGATGAAGCTTGGGATTTCACTCCATTTCTTAGGACAAGAACAAGATACATCGGCAAACAAACAGATGTCTAGGTTCAATAACTTGAGCTGAAAATGCAGAAGATCAGGAGGTATTGGGGTAAATTGTAATGAGCAGCATGGGAGCATGTTTGAGAACAGCTTTATAGACCATGAAAAGTAATACACTGCTGAATGAATTGCTGTGTTACATGTATCCAAACATGCCCTCAAGCTTCCATACAAATAAAGATGATGTAACTCTTAGATATGATTCTGCAAAGCAACACATTTACATCAAATGACTGCATGAAATTTAGGCAGGTAGGCAATAAGTGAACAAAACATTTGAAGAAATGAGATGTTTGTTTCTGAAACTTAAAAAAAAAAAATCAAATACAGAAGAAAATAAACACAAGGGGTAAAGACACAAAGTTAACAATCCTACTTATGAAACCTTGCTGCTCACCAAATAATGCAATGCACCCTCAAAATGTATGCATGCTACATGTTATATAACATCAACCTGATTGCTTCACGATGTGAATACTCGTATATATTTGACCAAAGGTTGATTTTCCACCAGTTTATTACACCTTCATATATAATCATCACCTCTTGCAAACCAAACAATGCAAAGCTCCCAAAAGTGCATCAATGCGATGATATATCATACCAAATCTTATAGGCCAGTTCATGGTAACAATAATATGTATTGCGCAATGCAGGTCAAGAGGTCAATTTAGACTGTCTTGCCGTAAGCATCACTGACACTCATTGAATAAGATCGGTACTTACCGATTTTTTCCGTTTAATATTTGAGTGGATTTGGTGCCTTACATGTATGTATTTGTGCTTTCGGAATGGATGTTCCTTCCATTAGGGACATCGTGTGGGGTGCCATGTGGGACAACTGGGTTAGATGCCATGTGGGACAACTGGGTTGGATGCCATGTGGGACAACTGGGTTGGATGCCATTTGGGACAACTGGGTTGGATGCTATGTGGGACAACTGGGTTGGATGACATGTGGGACAACTGGGTTGGATGCCACGTGGGACAAGGTTGGGATGCAATTTGGGACATACATTAGGGTGGGATTCCATGTGGGACATAAATATGAACATAGAATGGGGATGACATTTGAGACATATGGATGGAAGCCATGTAGGATATAAGAATATGCCATGTGGGTCATAGAGAGGGATGCCATGTGGCACATAGCGAGGAACGCCATGTGTAACAAAGGGTGGGATATCATGTGAAACATAGATATGGATGCCATCTGGAGCATCTAAAACAACAGGATGCCATGTTAGATATAGGAAGGAGCAAAATTTGGGACATAGGGAGGGATTACATGTGGGACATAGGGAGGGACGCTATGTGTGACATAAGGAGGGATGACATGTGGAACATAGGGTGGGATGCCACATGTATATAACAATATTAAATCATACTAGAACGATAAATACCGTCACTGCTCGCATACTGATTAAAATTGACACACATATCACAAGTCCAATTATAAAAACATCCCACTATTTACCCCACCCATGTCCCATCTGACATCTCACCCTATATCTCACATATCATCCCACCCCTACTCCACATGACATCCATCTCTATGTCCCACACGGCATCCCTACCCATGTGCCACATGTCATTCCTCCTTATGCCCCACATGGAATTCTTCTCTTTGTCCCACATGACATCCCTCACCATGTCTTACCCTCCTATGTTCCACATGGCATCCATCTATATGTCCCACATGGTGTCTCATCCTAAAGATGTACCAAATGGCATCCCATGCACTCATATGCCCCATATGCCATCCCACCCTAAGTACCATAAGGCATCCTTTCCTGTGCCCACCTGGCATCCATCGATGACATCCATCTCTATGTCCCACATGGCATATCTACCTATGTGCCACATGTCATTCCTCCATATGCCCACATGGAATCCCTCCCTCTGTCCCACATGGCATGTCCCGCATTCATATGTCCCATTCATATGTTCCACAAGCCATTCATCCCTATGTGTCCCACATGTCATCCATCTCTAGGTCCCACATGAAACGTCACAAAGCCACCCTGTGGTAGAATTAACACAGAGGTTTACATATGATCAGACCGTACCGCGCTGATTGTTATTATCACTTGACCTGACACCACAATCAGTTCCGGGCATGCGCGTTCGTTACCATGAACTGGCTTATTGCTTTAATACGTGAATAATGTTACCACCTGCTTTATCCCTACCAAAATTTCTACGAAGAACATTCTACGAAGATAACACACCATTCACCTACCCACAATATCCCATGACATATAGAGAACATTCTATGAAGATAACACACCATTCACCTACCCTGCAATATCCCATGACATATAGAGAACATTCTATGAAGATAACACACCATTCACCTACCCTGCAATATCCCATGACATATAGAGAACATTCTATGAAGATAACACACCATCCACCTACCCTGCAATATCCCATGACATAAAGAGAACATTCTATGAAGATAACACACCATTCACCTACCCCACAATATCCCATGACATATAGAGAACATTAAAGATCCACCTACACACCATCCACCTACCCTACCCTGCAATATCCCATGACATAAAGACATAAAGAGAACATTCTATGAAGATAACACACCATTCACCTACCCTGCAATATCCCATGACATATAGAGAACATTCTACAAAGATAACACCCATTCACCTACCCTGCAATATCCCATGACATATAGAGAACATTATACAAAGATAACACACCATTCACATTCTATGAAGATAACACACCATTACCCTGCAATATCCCATGACATATAGAGAACATTCTATGAAGATAACACACCATCCACCTACCCTGCAATATCCCATGACATAAAGAGAACATTCTATGAAGATAACACACCATTCACCTACCCTGCAATATCCCATGACATATAGAGAACATTCTATGAAGATAACACACCATTCACCTACCCTGCAATATCCCATGACATATAGAGAACATTCTATGAAGATAACACACCATTCACCTACCCTGCAATATCCCATGACATAAAGAGAACATTCTACAAAGATAACACACCATTCACCTACCCTGCAATATCCCATGACATATAGAGAACATTCTACAAAGATAACACACCATTCACCTACCCTGCAATATCCTATGACATATAGAGAACATTCTACAAAGATAACACACCATTTACCTACCCTGCAATATCCCATGACATATAGAGAACATTCTATGAAGATAACACACCATTCACCTACCCTGCAATATCCTATGACATATAGAGAACATTCTATGAAGATAACACACCATTCACCTACCCTGCAATATCCCCATATAGAGCAAAGATAACACACCATTCATATCCCATATGACATATAGAGAACATTCTACAAAGATAACACACCATTCACCTACCCCACAATATCCCATGACATATAGAGAACAGTCTATGAAGATAACACACCATTCACCTACCCCACAATATCCCATGACATATAGAGAACATTCTACAAAGATAACACACCATTCACCTACCCTGCAATATCCCATGACATATAGAGAACATTCTATGAAGATAACACACCATTCACCTACCCTGCAATATCCCATGACATATAGAGAACATTCTACAAAGATAACACACCATTTACCTACCCTGCAATATCCCATGACATATAGAGAACATTCTATGAAGATAACACACCATTCACCTACCCCGCAATATCCCATGACATATAGAGAACATTCTATGAAGATAACACACCATTCACTTACCCTGCAATATCCCATGACATATAGAGAACATTCTATGAAGATAACACACCATTCACCTACCCTGCAATATCCTATGACATATAGAGAAGATTCTATGAAGATAAGACACCATTCACCTACCCTGCAATATCCTATGACATATAGAGAACATTCTATGAAGATAACACACTATTCACCAACCCTGCAATATCCCATGACATAAAGAGAACATTCTACAAAGATAACACACCATTCACCTACCCTGCAATATCCCATGACATATAGAGAACATTCTATGAAGATAACACACCATTCACCTACCCTGCAATATCCCATGACATATAGAGAACATTCTATGAAGATAACACACCATTCACCTACCCTGCAATATCCCATGACATATAGAGAACATTCTATGAAGATAACACACCATTCACCTACCCTGCAATATCCCATGACATATAGAGAACATTCTACAAAGATAACACACCATTCACCAACCCTGCAATATCCCATGACATATAGAGAACATTCTACAAAGATAACACACCATTCACCTACCCTGCAATATCCCATGACATATAGAGAACATTCTACAAAGATAACACACCATTCACCTACCCTGCAATATCCCATGACATACAGAGAACATTCTACAAAGATAACACACCATTCACCTATCCCGCAATATCCATGACATATAGAGAACATTCTATGAAGATGACACACCATTCACCTACCCTGCAATATCCCATAACATATAGAGAAGATTTTACGAAGATAACACACCATTCACTTACCCTGCAATATCCCATGACATATAGAGAACATTCTACAAAGATCATACACCATTCACCTACCCTGCAATATCCCATGACATATAGAGAACAGTCTATGAAGATAACACACCATTCACCTACCCTGCAATATCCCATGACATATAAAGAACATTCTATGAAGATAAGACACCATTCACCTACCCTGCAATATCCCATGACATATAGCTTAACATTCTACATAAGATAACACACCATTCACCTACCCTGCAATATCCCATGACATAAAGAGAACATTCTACAAAGATAACACACCATTCACCAACCCTGCAATATCCCATGACATATAGAGAACATTCTACGAAGATAACACACCATTCACCTACCCTGCCATATCCCATGACATATAGAGAACATTCTACGAAGATAACACACCATTCACCTACCCTGCCATATCCCATGACATATAGAGAACATTCTATGAAGATAACACACCATTCACCTACCCCACAATATCCCATGACATATAGAGAACATTATACGAAGATAACACACTATTCACCTACCCTGCAATATCCCATGACATATAGAGAACATTCTACAAAGATAACACCCATTCACCTACCCTGCAATATCCCATGACATATAGAGAACATTATACAAAGATAACACACCATTCACTTACTCTGCAATATCCCATGACATATAGCGAACATTCTACGAAGATAACACACCATTCACCTACCCTGCAATATCCCATGACATAAAGAGAACATTCTACGAAGATAACACACCATTCACTTACCCTGCAATATCCCATGACATATAGCGAACATTCTACGAAGATAACACACCATTCACCTACCCTGCAATATCCCATGACATATAGAGAACATTCTATGAAGATAACACCCATTCACCTACCCTGCAATATCCCATGACATATAGAGAACATTCTACAAAGATAACACACCATTCACCTACCCTGCAATATCCCATGACATATAGAGAACATTCTACAAAGATAACACACCATTCACCTACCCTGCAATATCCTATGACATATAGAGAACATTCTACAAAGATAACACACCATTTACCTACCCTGCAATATCCCATGACATATAGAGAACATTCTATGAAGATAACACACCATTCACCTACCCTGCAATATCCTATGACATATAGAGAACATTCTATGAAGATAACACACCATTCACCTATCCCGCAATATCCCATGACATATAGAGAACATTCTATGAAGATAACACACCATTCACCTACCCTGCAATATCCCATGACATATAGAGAACATTCTATGAAGATAACACACCATTCACCTATCCCACAATATCCCATGACATATAGAGAACATTCTACGAAGAAACACACCATTCACCTATCCCGCAATATCCCATGACATATAGAGAACATTCTATGAAGATAACACACCATTCACCTACCCCGCAATATCCCATGACATATAGAGAACATTCTACAAAGATAACACACCATTTACCTACCCTGCAATATCCCATGACATATAGAGAACATTCTACAAAGATAACACACCATTCACCTACCCCGCAATATCCCATGACATATAGAGAACAGTCTATGAAGATAACACACCATTCACTTACCCTGCAATATCCCATGACATGACATAGAGAACATTCTATGAAGATAACACACCATTCACCTACCCTGCAATATCCTATGACATATAGAGAAGATTCTATGAAGATAAGACACCATTCACCTACCCTGCAATATCCTGACATGACATATAGAGAACATTCTACGAAGATAACACACCATTCACCAACCCTGCAATATCCCATGACATATAGAGAACATTCTACAAAGATAACACACCATTCACCTACCCTGCAATATCCCATGACATATAGAGAACATTCTACGAAGATAACACACCATTCACCTACCCCACAATATCCCATGACATATAGAGAACAGTCTATGAAGATAACACACCATTCACCTACCCTGCAATATCCCATGACATATAGAGAACATTCTACGAAGATAACACACCATTCACCTACCCTGCAATATCCCATGACATATAGAGAACATTCTACGAAGATAACACACCATTCACCAACCCTGCAATATCCCATGACATATAGAGAACATTCTACAAAGATAACACACCATTCACCTACCCTGCAATATCCCATGACATATAGAGAACATTCTACGAAGATAACACACCATTCACCTACCCTGCAATATCCCATGACATGACATATAGAGAACATTCTACAAAGATAACACACCATTCACCTATCCCTGCAATATCCATGACATATAGAGAACATTCTATGAAGATGACACACCATTCACCTACCCCTGCAATATCCCATAACATATAGAGAAGATTCTACGAAGATAACACACCATTCACTTACCCTGCAATATCCCATGACATATAGAGAACATTCTACAAAGATCATACACCATTCACCTACCCTGCAATATCCCATGACATATAGAGAACAGTCTATGAAGATAACACACCATTCACCTACCCTGCAATATCCCATGACATATAAAGAACATTCTATGAAGATAAGACACCATTCACCTACCCTGCAATATCCCATGACATATAGCGAACATTCTACGAAGATAACACACCATTCACCTACCCTGCAATATCCCATGACATATAGAGAACATTATACGAAGATAACACACCATTCACCAACCCTGCAATATCCCATGACATATAGAGAACATTCTACGAAGATAACACACCATTCACCTACCCTGCAATATCCCATGACATAAAGAGAACATTCTACAAAGATAACACACCATTCACTTACCCTGCAATATCCCATGACATAAAGAGAACATTCTACAAAGATAACACACCATTCACCTACCCTGCAATATCCCATGACATATAGAGAACATTCTATGAAGATAACACCCATTCACCTACCCTGCAATATCCCATGACATATAGAGAACATTCTACAAAGATAACACACCATTCACCTACCCTGCAATATCCCATGACATATAGAGAACATTCTACAAAGATAACACACCATTCACCTACCCTGCAATATCCCATGACATATAGAGAACATTCTACAAAGATAACACACCATTCACCTACCCTGCAATATCCCATGACATATAGAGAACATTCTATGAAGATAACACACCATTCACCTACCCTGCAATATCCCATGACATATAGAGAACATTCTATGAAGATAACACACCATTCACCTATCCCGCAATATCCCATGACATATAGAGAACATTCTATGAAGATAACACACCATTCACCTACCCTGCAATATCCTATGACATATAGAGAACATTCTACAAAGATAACACACCATTCACCTACCCTGCAATATCCCATGACATATAGAGAACATTCTACGAATATAACACACTATTCACCTACCCTGCAATATCCCATGACATACAGAGAACATTCTACAAAGATAACACACCATTCACCTACCTTGCAATATCCTATGACATATAGAGAACATTCTATGAAGATAACACACCATTCACCAACCCTGCAATATCCCATGACATATAGAGAACATTCTACAAAGATAACACACCATTCACCTACCCTGCAATATCCCATGACATATAGAGAACATTCTACGAAGATAACACACCATTCACCTACCCTGCAATATCCCATGACATACAGAGAACATTCTACAAAGATAACACACCATTCACCTATCCCGCAATATCCCATGACATATAGAGAACATTCTATGAAGATAACACACCATTCACCTACCCTGCAATATCCCATGACATATAGAGAACATTCTATGAAGATGACACACCATTCATCTACCCTGCAATATCCCATAACATATAGAGAAGATTCTACGAAGATAACACACCATTCACTTACCCTGCAATATCCCATGACATATAGAGAACATTCTACAAAGATCATACACCATTCACCTACCCTGCAATATCCCATGACATATAGAGAACAGTCTATGAAGATAACACACCATTCACCTACCCTGCCATATCCCATGACATAAAGAGAACATTCTACAAAGATAACACACCATTCACCAACCCTGCAATATCCCATGACATATAGAGAACATTCTACAAAGATAACACACCATTAACCTACCCTGCAATATCCTATGACATATAGAGAACATTCTACAAAGATAACACACCATTCACCTATCCCGCAATATCCCATGACATAAAGAGAACATTCTACGAAGATAACACACCATTCACCTATCCCGCAATATCCCATGACATATAAAGAACATTCTCTGACATAAAGAGAACATTCTACAAAGATAACACACCATTCACCAACCCTGCAATATCCCATGACATATAGAGAACATTCTACAAAAGATAACACACCATTCACCTATCCCATGACAATATCCCATGACATATAGAGAACATTCTACAAAGAAACACACCATTCACCTACCCCCATATAGAGAACATTCTACAAAGATAACACACCATTCACCTACCCTGCAATATCCCATGACATATAGAGAACATTCTACAAAGATAACACACCATTCACCTACCCTACAAAGCAATATCCCATGACATATAGAGAACATTCTACAAAGATAACACACTATTCACCTACCCTGCAATATCCCATAACATAAAGAGAACATTCTACAAAGATAACACACCATTCACCTACCCTGCAATATCCCATGACATATAGAGAACATTCTACAAAGATAACACACCATTTACCTACCCCGCAATATCCCATGACATATAGAGAACATTCTACAAAGATAACACACTATTCACCTACCCTGCAATACCCCATGACATATAGAGAACATTCTACGAAGATAACACACCATTCACCTACCCTGCAATATCCCATGACATATAGAGAACATTCTACAAAGATCATACACCATTCACCTACCCTGCCATATCCCATGACATATAGAGAACATTCTACAAAGATAACACACCATTCACCTACCCTGCAATATCCCATGACATATAGAGAACATTCTATGAAGATAACACACCATTCACCTACCCTGCAATATCCCATGACATATAGAGAACATTCTATGAAGATAACACACCATTCACCTACCCCGCAATATCCCATGACATATAGAGAACAGTCTATGAAAATAACACACCATTCACCTACCCTGCAATATCCCATGACATATAGAGAACATTCTACAAAGATAACACACCATTCACCTATCCCGCAATATCCCATGACATATAGAGAACATTCTACAAAGATAACACACCATTCACCTATCCCTGCAATATCCCATGACATATAGAGAACATTCTACAAAGATAACACACCATTCACCTACCCCACAATATCCCATGACATATAGAGAACAGTCTATGAAGATAACACACCATTCACCTACCCTGCAATATCCCATGACATATAGAGAACAGTCTATAAATGAAAACTTTACATGAGTAAGAAAACAAAATTACATTAATGAGTGTGTGTAATAAATGGTTGCCTCTTATTATGAGGTTACACATACATTCTTTATGTGGTCATTTTTTGATTTACCTCATATCTTTATATTTTGATTCAATATTCCTTGTCTACACAAAATGTAAAGAAAATGTTCTTAT
The DNA here is from genome assembly GCA_020152595.1 of Chiridota heheva. Classification (NCBI taxonomy): domain Eukaryota; kingdom Metazoa; phylum Echinodermata; class Holothuroidea; order Apodida; family Chiridotidae; genus Chiridota; species Chiridota heheva. Next base: position 355,383 of record JAIGNY010001008.1, read on the forward strand.
ACTAAAATTGTGCTAGCTAAGTAATGAAAAAAATGATCTTTTTTGGATCAGAACTTGACATTAAAGCTGTTTAAGGTTGGTTTTTGATGGTGCTTGCAATGATAAGAATCTTTGTTTTGGGGAGAAAATGATGAAGAGAATATAAAATTGATAACCAGTGATGCTTCTTTTCTTGAGCATGAAGGGATGAAAATGGTGCAAAGAGCATTTTTTAGCACAGACTAATTTCCAGCTTAAACAAAGCAATGTGAGTATGACTGATCAGCATCTTGACATGTTCCAAAACATGATTTTGTATTCTACATAATATTGTAATGACACCTGTGGCAGTTCCATTTAAATATTCACATACTGAAAAACTTTTTCACACAAGTTTCCTTCAACTTGACATTATTCTTTATTCCCTATCTTTTTGTTTTCTTGATTTGTAACTTCTTGGAATGCTTTACAACCTTTTAGAAAAGGTGCTATATAAATGTAAATACCTACGTACCATCTTTATACATATATCATACAATTTGAATAATTTTCAAAGAAAGTTTCTACACACTAAAAATGTATGGGTGAAAAGTATTTATCTATGAGCTTTAAACATGCTTTTAGAATCAGAGATAGTTACCAAGAGACACATACAATACTAAAGAGAAGAGAGGGTCAAAGGTTGGCTCAGGAGTCATGCATATTAATGTTCTATGACAGTGGGTAGTTAAAAGAGTCAGAACTAGAAAGAAAGTAATCTTTTTTGTTTCAGGAGATACTAAAGTTTAAATCTTGAACAAATTTGTCTGGAAATGATTTTATCAGACTGAAACTGCCATCAACATTCTGAAAGTTTTTTTAATTTTGGAGCTCTATGGGGAGTAAGCAATCGTAAGTAGTCTTAAATACATCAAAAAGTATTTTTTACTTAGATGAAATAACAATTGCACAAAAAGTGATTTTACTCTCAAGAGCAGACCAGTCATTTCCACACAAATGTGCACCATCTATAAATTTGAGCATCAATGGAAAAAGAAATCACAGGAGTGTTCCGTTTCTCGTTTTCTACTATGGACATGTGACCACTAAACGAATCCTACCATGAAAAAGTGACCACTAAACGAATCCTTTAACTCACTATGTCACAAAACATGCAATGATGATGAGATGTTCCGAAACGTTAATCACCCAAAAACTATTGTTAAGTCCTCACATGGTATATTTTACCAATTGAAAAGAGTTTTTCCACTGTTATAAGTATAATTCATCTACAAAAATAAATAATAAGGATAAAAAAAAGTTGGCAGGAACATCAATTTTGTATATATCCTGTAGCTGAATGAATTTAGCATCAATGCTTACAAGAATTGGGTTTTGCACATGAATGACTGATCTTGCACACAACAAATTATGTGTCAATTTTGTGATAAATATAACAACTTTTTAAACTTTAAGAGTGCAATTGTAACTGTGTTAGTTATACAGTGGTGAGGTTAAAAAAGCTCATCTAGCTACCTTGTGAAGCTGAAGACATGGAGTGAAGATTTTCATACAAAGCAGTTGACTTCTGACCCCTGTTTTCATGAGACTTGACCGTTGAATTGTCAGCTGTTAGTTGTGCATGAGGCAAAGAAGGGGGCAGAGGGGGTGCCATTGGGCCAAGCATGTCAGGACTATTTTGGTAGTGGGAGCTTAAGTTTGAGAAACTAGCATCTACAGATTCGTCATGAAATGGGAAAGGATTGTGTTGCTGAGAATGAGTGGATGCCCCGAAAGGCATGTCTGCAGAAGCAGCAAAATCTGACTGAAGGTTAGGCCACTGACCACTGGAAGATGACCGCTCTAATGGTGCGTCTCTCAGGAATGGATTGGTAGACTGATGGCTGAGTGAGTAATCCTGGGTCTGCGCATCACTTAATCTATCATACAGTGGATTTGTATGGCCTGGTTCTTCGTTTCCAAGGAGCATGGCCTGATCTGCTGCCCTCTGTTGATGGTGAAGGGGTTGAGATGGTTGTGAGTTGAAACCAGAGTTGACAGATGGACTGTCAGAGAGAAGAGAGCCTGAGAAGGTAGAGAAAAAGAAGGAAGAATGATTAGTGGCACAAACAAGATTAAACAATAAACAGCATCAGGGGTATAGATGGATAGATATAACAGGGTCATGGGTTAGAGGACCAAACGATTACTAGAAAGAGAGGTTTGTGTCTTACATACAGCAAATAAGAATTGAGACACGATCAAAATAATACAAATTAAATCCCTACATATTGCATATTTGAGAAGAAACTATGTCAAATACAACAGATATAGGAAAAGTCGATTTACCCTCTTTCAAGGGAACATATACCTAGACTTAGGATCTTGATCTATGGCAATAAGGATTAAAAGCGACTATAGGCAACCTACGCAAGATTGTCTGTGAGTTAAATGGTTTCAAATTGAACATTTTACAGTGTTTTTGAATGTGAATCAGCTTTCAGTTGTATAATCATACCAGTCATACTGCTCTCCTCAATGAATCCAAGTAGTACTTTACTGTTTACTGGCCTCTGTCATACCAGATGGATGCATCTGACCACTTAATTATTTTACTGTTGCCCTTTTACTGGTCTCTGTCATACCAGATGGATGCATCTGACCACTTAATTATTTTACTGTTGCCCTTTTACTAGCCTCTGTCATACCAGATGGATGCATCTGACCACTTAATTATTTTACTCTTACCTTTTACTGGACTCTGTCATACCAGATGGATGAGTCTGACCACTCAATTATTTTATTGTGCCCTTTTACTGGCCTCTGACACACCAGATGGATGAGTCTGACCACTCAATTATTTCATTGTGCTTTTTTACTGGCCTCTGTCATACCAGATGGATGAGTCTGACCACTTAATTATTTTACTGTGCCCTTTTACTGGCCTCTGACACACCAGATGGATGAGTCTGACCACTTAATTATTTTACTGTTGCCCTTTTACTGGCCTCTGTCATACCAGATGGATGCATCTAACCACTTAATTATTTTACTCTTACCTTTTACTGGACTCTGTCATACCAAATGGATGAGTCTGACCACTCAATTATTTTATTGTGCCCTTTTACGGGCCTCTGTCATACCAGATGGATGAGTCTGACCACTTAATTATTTTACTGTTGCCCTTTTACTGGCCTCTGTCATACCAGATGGATGCATCTGACCACTTAAATATTTTACTGTTGCCCTTTTACTGGCCTCTGTCATACCATATGGATGCATCTGACCACTTAATTATTTTACTGTTGCCCATTTACTGACCTCTGTCATACCAGATGGATGCATCTGACCACTTAATTATTTCACTGTTGCCCTTTTACTGGCCTCTGTCATACCAGATGGATGCATCTGACCACTTAATCATTTCACTGTTGCCCTTTTACTGGCCTCTGTCATACCAGATGATGCATCTGACCACTTAATTATTTTACTGTTACCTTTTACTGCCCTCTGTCATACCAGATGATGCATCTGACCACTTAATTATTTTACTGTTGCCCTTTTACTGGCCTCTGTCATACCAGATGATGCATCTGACCACTTAATTATTTTACTGTTGCCCTTTTACTGGCCTCTGTCATACCAGATGGATGCATCTGACCACTTAATCATTTTACTGTTACCTTTTACTGGCCTCTGTCATACCAGATGATGCATCTGACCACTTAATTATTTTACTGTTGCCCTTTTACTGCCCTCTGTCATTTCTTCATCATTTTGCTCCATATACTGCACTCTATCACATAGGCTGAGTATATACACATGCTTAGCTATAAAACCTGTAGAACAGGGGGTGCATCCTTAGGAGCCATTCATTCACTCACCAGTATTTCTGTATCCATTTCCGTCCGACGAATTTCCCGTAAATTCCATCAAGCGACTTTCTTCCTCATAGTTTCTTGGTGGGAGAGAAGGCACATTATGTGGGGCTGCTGGGACAGGTCTGGGTGGGGGTTCAGCATGGGGCACTGCATTTGGCTGCTCTGGTACTGTAGTAACCGGTGAGACGGACCTCTGTGGAGGTACCAGGGGAAGAGGAATTTTCTGTCTGATGTTGGGGCCACCTTTTTCCCGTGAGGAGATGCGTACACCGGGTCCTTGAACTTGGGTGGAAGTGGGGCATGCTGTTTTAATTTCAAAAACAAAAATACAATAACTGAAGTTGCTCAAATTCAATCCAATTCAAATAGCATTCAATTCATTTTTGTGAACATATGACCAAAACAGAGTTTGATAAATTCATGCCACAAAATTTTGGGAAGAATAAGTTTGCATTCAAATACAGTATAAAAGTAAAAAATTCAACACAATAAACTAAACTAACATTAACTTTTGCCCATAAGCTATAAGATTTTCTGGTATATATAGGATTTTGATGAGCGACCATCTGATGCTCTAATCAGGGAGATGCCCTGCTCTGATTAACAACCCAGGTAACCAGAAACTGAAAGATGTGATGCAATCCATCAACAACTGACTGTCTGTAATATGTTGAGGTGCTTGACACTTGTTTCAAATCTGATAAAAGTTGTTTTTCACTTTCATTTAGCTCAACAAACAATACATATTGTAAATGCATAATGCACAAGAGGAACGGACATGCAACACGTCACAAAACAATACAGATCCCTTCCCCACAGCTCTTAATGACACTCTTCCTTTCACAATAGCTTCCATTTTACAATCAAGGCCCTGCTTCCAATTGTTCTAATCAAGCTCTCTATTCCCCTCACAGCAATCATTCCTGTCTACATGCCCATCAAACTCTCTATCCCCATCACAGGAATCATTCCTACCCATCAAGCTCTCTATCCCCATCACAAAATCATTCCTACCCATCAAGCTCTCTATCCCCTCACAGCAATCATTCCTACCCATCAAGCTCTTTATCCCCCTCACAGCAATCATTCCTACCCATCAAGCTCTCTATCCCCCTCACAGCAATCATTCCAACCCATCAAGCTCTCTATCCCCCTCACAGCAATTATTCCTACCCATCAAGCTCTCTATCCCTCTCAAAGCAATCATTCCTACCCATCAAGCTCTCTATCCCCTCACAGCAATCATTCCTACCCATCAAGCTCTCTATCCCCCTCACAGCAATCATTCCTACCCATCAAGCTCTCTATCCCCCTCACAGCAATCATTCCTACCCATCAAAGCTCTCTACTCCCCTCACAGCAATCATTCCTACCCATCAAGCTCTCTATCCCCTCACAGCAATCATTCCTACCCATCAAGCTCTCTATCCCCCTCACAGCAATCATTCCTACCCATCAAAGCTCTCTATCCCCCTCACAGCAATCATTCCAACCCATCAAGCTCTCTATCCCCTCACAGCAATCATTCCAACCCATCAAGCTCTCTATCCCCTCACAGCAATCATTCCTACCCATCAAGCTCTCCATCCCCACAGCAATCATTCCTACCCATCAAAGCTCTCTATCCCCTCACAGCAATCATTCCAACCCATCAAGCTCTCTATCCCCTCACAGCAATCATTCCAACCCATCAAGCTCTCTATCCCCTCACAGCAATCATTCCTACCCATCAAGCTCTCTATCCCCTCACAGCAATCATTCCTACCCATCAAAGCTCTCTATCCCCTCACAGCAATCATTCCAACCCATCAAGCTCTCTATCCCACTCACAGCAATCATTCCAACCCATCAAGCTCTCTATCCCCTCACAGCAATCATTTCTACCCATCAAGCTCTCTATCCCCCTCACAGCAATCATTCCTACCCATCAAAGCTCTCTATCCCCCTCACAGCAATCATTCCTACCCATCAAGCTCTCTATCCCCTCACAACAATCATTCCTACCCATCAAGCTCTCTATCCCCTCACAACAATCATTCCTACCCATCAAGCTCTCTATCCCCCTCACAGCAATCATTCCTACCCATCAAAGCTCTCTATCCCCTCATAGCAATCATTCCTACCCATCAAGCTCTCTATCCCCTCACAGCAATCATTCCTACCCATCAAGCTCTCTATCCCCCTCACAGCAATCATTCCTACCCATCAAGCTCTCTATCCCCCTCACAGCAATCATTCCTACCCATCAAGCTCTCTATCCCCCTCACAGCAATCATTCCTACCCATCAAGCTCTCTATCCCCCTCACAGCAATCATTCCAACCCATCAAGCTCCATTCCCATCATACACATTCCTGTCCATCCCACCTACTTATACCCTCCCTTGTAATAAAACTTCCTCATATTTGATGTATAAGCAACTGAAATTAAAATTCTACTTCATTTCTTTCAATAAATCCTTCTGACATTCATATGCCGAGAACCCCTATGAGGTCATTTCTATATTTAGAAACAGTTCTTACATCTTTGGGGATGTCATCTGTATCAGAATCTTTATCCTCATCTGTGTCTTTCCCATCCTGAGGTTTGAACGGGTAGATGATGACTGATTCAGTGCCCTTGATCTCACATCTACAAAATGGACATCTCTGCCCATCACTGTCTTTACTGTTGTTGGACTGCATCTGTAGTCATAAGGACAAAAACAAAAGGTGAGTGAATGGAAATACAGTGTATGACTACGTTTATGATGCTCGACCCCTACCCATTGAAAATAAGACAAGTTTATTAGTCAACTCGACTCCTACCCATGAAAATAGGACAAGTTTATTAGTCAACAGGTCAATTACGTTCATGCTATACAAAAGAGGACAATAAAATTATCCAAATGGTCTAATAATTTTCTGTTTCAGAAATTTTCAAGTTTTTCAATTTAAACTGTGCAAAAATGACTGAAGTCCTGCTAGAATTGACATCACAACCAAAATTTTCAAAACCTATGCATGTAATTTAAGAGATTTGTGATTTAGAATATGTCAAGGTGATATAAAACAATAGTTTTGTGAAATAAAATTGATTTTCCATCTGAAGACACAAACAAAGAATATTTTCAGTCACAGGAAAAAAATATAAATTAATAATATTCAAGCTACTGTGGGTGTGAGAGAACCCTTCTGCTATAGACTTCCTATGCCAATCATTTTTAAACTTGTGAAATCTTTTAGATTGAGCGGGAAAAGATATCTAAGAAGTTTCTTAACAGTTCTGTGCTTACTTTTGTCCCCTAAGATGCAGGATAAACATGCTGACACCTAAACTAACAGGATAGGAATGGCTGACAGCTAAACTAAATCTTTAAATCAAATGGCAATTTTTAGGTGAGAAATAGTAGTTCATTATATGAATAAAGTGTGTTGTGTTGCATCAAAGCTGCCATTCTCACATATAGAATAATTCTTGCAGGATGGTAAACATGTGTCACACAAAAAGCTGTCAAAAGACCTGACCTACTTTATAAACTAAGCTTCAATATGACCTGACCTACTTGATGAACTAAGCTTGACTATTAAGATTGATGAGATAAGTTGGCACATCAACATGAAAGGTTATATAGTGCCAGAGGAGTAAACCTTATAAACCATTCACCTACCATGAATGCATGAATGTGAAAGGAATGATGTGATCTTGAAACCATTTGACTACCATGAATGCATGAATGTGAAAGGAATGATGTGATCTTAAAACCATTCCACTAATATACATGTACAACAGGGGCTCCATTGGACTAATATATATGTGCAAGAGGGGGGTCTGTTGGACTCATATATATGTGCAACAGGGGCTGTTGGACTCATATATATGTGCAACAGGGGTCCAATGGACTAATATATATGTGCAACAGGGGTCCAATGGACTAATATATATGTGCAACAGGGGTCCAATGGACTAATATATATGTGCAACAGGGGGGTCCATTGGACTAATGTATATGTGCAACAGGGGTCCAATGGACTAATATATATGTGCAACAGGGGAGTCAATGGACTAATATATATGCAACAGGGGAGTAATATATATGTGCAACAGGGGGTCAATGGACTAATATATATGTGCAACAGGGGTCCAATGGACTAATATATATGTGCAACAGGGGGTCCAATGGACTAATATATATGTGCAACAGGGTCCTATGGACTAATATATATGTGCAACAGGGGTCCATTGGACTAATATATATGTGCAACAGGGGTCCAATGGACTAATATATATGTGCAACAGGGGTCCAATGGATTAATATATATGTGCAACAGGAAGGGGGTCCAATGGACTAATATATATGTGCAACAGGGGTCCAATGGATTAATATATATATATGTGCAACAGGGGTCCAATGGACTAATATATATGTGCAACAGGGGGGTCCATTGGACTAATATATATGTGCAACAGGGGTCCAATGGATTAATATATATGTGCAACAAGGGGGTCCATTGGACTAATATATATGTGCAACAGGGGAGGTTCAATGGACTAATATATATGTGCAACAGGGGGTCCAATATATATGTGCAACAGGGGGTCCAATGGACTAATATATATGTGCAAAAGGGGTTCAGTGGATTAATATATATGTGCAACAAGGGGTCCAATGGATTAATATATATGTGCAACAGGGTCCAATGGATTAATATATATGTGCAACAGGGGGTCCAACAGACTAATATATATGTGCAACAGGGGAGGTCCAATGGACTAATATATATGTGCAACAGGGGGGGGGGGAGGTCCAATGGACTAATATATATGTGCAACAGGGGGGGGTCCAATAGACTAATATATATGTGCAACAGAGGGGGTCCAATGGACTAATATATATATGTGCAACAGGGGAGGGGGGTCCAATGGACTAATATATATGTGCAACAGGGGTCCAATGGATTAATTCACAAAAACTTGGGAGGTATATACTTTAATGTGAGGCCAACTGGAGGGAGAAGGATAATATTTTGCATAGCTTGGTTACATGAATGATAATGGGTCTTTATGTGTGGTATACCAAATGGATAACGGAGAACTTATGTCACATAACTGAATACAAACTTCATCATGTGATCATATAAACACATTGAATGTTTTTTTCCCATTAAATTCAAAATGCAACATGAACATTGCGAAAAAGCAGCCTCTATATGAAAGTGGAAATAGCAGACAGCTCAAAGTGAAAGCACAGAAAGAAGTCAAAATGCATTCAATGTTTAATGCAAATAGTGTATACACATAGTGTACATACAGACTAAACATATTTTGAAAACTGAAAAGCCATCGTCAGTCCAATATCCCTCTCAAATAGCAAGAAATAATGTGGGATTAATGGCAGAGAACAAAGGTCAGGTTGTGAAGCACTACGCTATTAACAAAGCCTGTCCTAAACTCAGATCTCAAATGGACTTCCTGGTGTGGCAGAGATAAATGAAAAGACAAGCTCTAAAGGGCTCATCCCAGTTTGTAGAGTAATGTGACTTAACAAATAAGGGAAAGAAACTGGAGCTAGGATTAGTTGCCACATTTGTTAAATTAAGCATGAATTAATGCCAGTTTAAACCCTTCAGAGTCCTCAATACTTTATGACCTGACAGAGGTTAGAGGTGTTGAGTAGCTCAGCTCATTCCTAACACTTTTATGAAAGATTCCCATTAATCAAGAAACAATTACTCCTTATCATTTATGGTGATTATCGAGCAAAAATAGAAATATGATCAAAGTTTATTTTCATCTATGGGAAAGCCCAAGTTTTCTTGATTTCGCCAAACTTGCCTTTAATATTGAATCAGTAGTTTTTTAAGATATTTGAAACCATCCAAATAACATGGTGTACACACTACAAATAAAATTGACAAGAAGCTAAAATTGTATGGCTTTCGCAATGTCAAGCATCCAAAAGTTTCCTGTGTAGTTCCCTAACTTTGACAGTGTCAACCAAACCTTATACTTAAAGGTTTGTTTGTTTGTTTGTTTGATGAGAGTTTAACAGCACCACAACAACAAAGGTAAAATTGTGCCTGAGAGGTTAGATTATTCCAGAGGTAGGAAGGAGAGTAAACAGGGGAGGCTAAATCCTTCAGGGAGTGCAAAATGTCTTGAACAGCCTATGAATACAATAAAATCAATGGTTTATTTCCATACCTGCTTACTGTCATATATTTCTTGCAGTTAATATTTTTATTTATTGAATACGAAGTCCATACTTTTATTTCCCTGTCACCTTTTTCCCCAACATAAAATTTGGTTTTTAAAGTGAACTTTACTTGCGGGAATCAAGTTATTTTAGAAATTTTCAGAATGCTAGTACATGAACAATAAAAAATTGTTATGAAACCACTAAATCAAGCATAACCCAACTAGTTCAGTTCGTGTTCATAAAGGAAATATATAACATATGTTCTAACACTGAATAGCGAAGTTATTGCTTTTGTTACTTTCATACTTAAATAACTACTTAAGTCAAATCGATAATGAAACTGTACTCATGCAGTAAGTATGTTGTGAAAACTGAATCATCAGCAGCTACTGTTAAACAGAAACTCAGATCATGAAATCATAACAAAATATCAGAAAATAAATTGTGTTATTAAAATTGTGCTACTGTATGATGAGGCATCAGTACAATTAGTGTTGCAAAGCAGTAAACTTGTTTTGAAATTAGTTGAAAATCATGGGAAAAGAAAAGCCAAAAATATCCATCAAAGTTGGTTAAAAATTGGCCTTTTAGAGGTTTTGGAAGCTTTTAAGATAATATGCAGATATGTAATATTACTTCCCTCCTCCAAATGCAGAGCAGTTGTTATGGATACCTATAGATTATTGATGGCCTTGTGGAAAGAACTGGAAAATACGAGGACAAGGGTCTTTTAATTTCAAAAATAGTATTTCTAGTTGTGAATTATAGATTTGTCAATACTAGCCATTTATTTAATGACATCTACCATGGCTACCATTGGTGAAGCAACATCATCCATGGCTAACACTGGTGAGGCAACATCTACCATGGCTACCACTGGTGAAGCAACATCTACCATGGCTACCACTGGTAAAGCAACATCTACCACAGCTACCACTGGAGAAGCAACATCTACCACGGCTACCACTGGTGAAGCAACATCTACCATGGCTACCACTGGAGAAGCAACATCTACCATGGCTACCACTGGTAAAGTAACATCTACCATGGCTGCCACTGGTGAAGCAACATCTACCATGGCTACCACTGGTGAAGCAACATCTACCATGGCTACAACTGGTGAAGCAACATCTACCATGGCTACCACTGGTGAAGCAACATCTACCATGGCTACCACTGGTGAAGCAACATCTACCATGGCTACCATTGGTGAAACAACATCTACCTTGGCTACAACTGGTGAGAAAACATCTACCATGGCTACCACTGGTGAAGCAACATCTACTATGGCTACCATTGGTGAAGCTTGTGATGTTTTACTGCTCATTTCCATGACAATGTGCCTCAGGGTCTTCTTAATCCTGATCATGATTTGTGGTGATTAACAAGAACTGATAGAAGGATAGATTATAGATGGTGAGGTTTAACTACTGCGATAGTCAATTTGTGTCAGACAGATTAGATTAAGTCCGAGGTTGTGAGGAGACAGTGTGGTGAGAAGAAGGTAGGTAGGGAAATGAGCGGTTTAGATGTTGTAGTAGATGGTGTGATTCAGGATAGAGATGATTGCTTAGTGGAGAGTTTTTGTGAAAGACCTTAGTTATGAAGTTAAATGGGATGAGCCAAGCTTTGAGGAGGGAGAGGAGTAGGCAACCTATGAGGGTGTGGTGTGACTATTAAAGGTTTTGCAGGAGGGATGAAATTATACTCTGGCAATGCCTTCAACATCAGTTCAAACTTAAAACATTTGATTTTAGAGAAAAAGACAATAAGTAATCATTGGCATTACTATCATCAGTACTAATTTAAGCAGTTCTATCATTCAGGAATTAATATATGGAGTTTCCTACCTGCCATGCATTGAGACATGGAGTACATAACAAATGACCACATGGCTCCAACTTGACATCCTTGTTGTTCTCTACACAGATCTTACAGACTTCAAAGGTGAAGCCCATCTCAATGTATGGCTCATACTGCTCCTCTGATACGTGTATGTGTTCCTCGGGAGGTTTGGTGAGCACAGCAGAGAGGTCAGGGTTGTCTTCATCACCATCCGGATAAAGGTAACTACAGAAACAATGAATGAAAACATAACCATATATCTATATATATTATATATGAAAACATAAATGTAGCAAAATGTACTAGTGTTGCAGTTTGAAAAATCACTACAGAATAATTGAATGTTAGACACAGTACAGTAGCTCCATAATTCATATTTAGGACTAAATGGTACTACTTTGAAGTATTCATGGAACTTTGATTGCAATTTTCATTTGTTGGTTAAGATTGATAGATTTATTTGTATGATATAAAGCAAATGTAAAAGACAAATTGAGTTACTTGGCACTTCAAGGGTGTGAGTGCTAGACCAATTGAATTACTTGGCACTTCAAGGGTGTGAATGCTAGACCAATTGAGTTACTTGGCACTTCAAGGGTATGAATAGTAGACAAATTGAGCTACTTGGCACTTCAAGGGTGTGAGTACTAGACCAATTGAGTTACTTGGCACTTCAAGGGTGTGAATGCTAGAATAATTAAATTATTTGGCACTTCAAGGGTGTGAGTACTAAACCAATTGAATTACTTGGCACTTCAAGGGTGTGAATGCTAGACCAATTAAGTTACTTGGAACTTCAAGGGTTTGAATAGTAGACAAATTGAGCTACTTGGTACTTCAAGGGTGTAAATGCTAGGCAAATTGAGTTACTTAGCACTTCAAGGGTGTGAGTACTAGGCCAATTGAGTTACTTGGCACTTCAAGGGTGTGAGTGCTAGACAAATTGAGTTACTTGGCACTTCAAGGGTGTGAGTGCTAGACCAATTGAGTTACTTGGCACTTCAAGGGAGTGAGTGCTAAACCAATTGAGTTACTTGGCACTTCAAGGGTGTGAGTGCTAGACCAATTGAGGTACTTGGCACTTCAAGGGTGTGAGTGCTATAGAGGTAAACTAATACAACTGACGATGTCAACAGAGATTGAACAGGACACTAGAGCTCCCTGCTTGGGAGAAAGAGGTGAGAGTTGAAAATGCTACCAAAATGTGGTTTTCCGGCAAAGAAGAATTACAAATGGATGAAATTAACAGAGAGTGTGATAAGCTTAGAAGATATCATAACAATTTTAATATCTCAATTATTACTTAACTCGGTTTTAAATGCTATATTGTAATATTCAATTCATGAATAATCATACATTGTTCCGTTTTCTACTTTCATAGCATCTATAGAACAATCAAAGTGCTATTCTTCATTTCCTTGTCTATCATTACAAACTTACAGTATTTTGATACAGCTGACAAAAAGTCTATAAAAAGTGTAACTTGAAGCACAGGGTTTGCTGAAAGCACACATGACTTGTACAACACAAGCTCTAAACACTGCTTGTAATTGCTCTGAAGACTGGGAGTGATTCATTGATACCTGTATATGTCGGACTGTGGTCAGATCAAGCACGTTGTATATGTCGGACTGTGGTCAGATCAAGCACGTTGTATATGTCGGACTGTGGTCAGATCAAGCACGTTGTATATGTCGGACTGTGGTCAGATCAAGCATGCTGTATATGTCGGACTGTGGTCAGATCAAGCATGTTGTATATGTCGGACTGTGGTCAGATCAAGCATGTTGCATGTGTCGGACTGTGGGCAGATCAAACATGTTGTATATGTCGGACTGTGGTCAAATCAAGCATGTTGTATATGTCGGACTGTGGCAGATCAAGCATGTTGTATATGTCGGACTGTGGTCAGATCAAGCATCTTGTATACGTCGGACTGTGGGCAGATCAAGCATGTTGTATATGTCGGACTGTGGTCAGATCAAGCATGTTGTATATGTCAGACTGTGGTCAGATCAAGCATGTTGTATATGTCAGACTGTGGGCAGATCAAGCATGTTGCATATGTCGGACTGTGGTCAGATCAAGCATGTTGTATACGTCGGACTGTGGGCAGATCAAGCATGTTGTATATGTCGGACTGTGGTCAGATCAAGCATGTTGTATACGTCGGACTGTGGGCAGATCAAGCATGTTGTATATGTCGGACTGTGGTCAGATCAAGCATGTTGTATATGTCAGACTGTGGTCAGATCAAGCATGTTGTATATGTCGGACTGTGGGCAGATCAAGCTTGTTGTATATGTCGGACTGTGGGCAGATCAAGCATGTTGTATATGTCAGACTGTGGTCAGATCAAGCATGTTGTATATGTCGGACTGTGGGCAGATCAAGCATGTTGCATATGTCGGACTGTGGTCAGATCAAGCATCTTGTATATGTCGGACTGTGGTCAGATCAAGCACGTTGTATATGTCAGACTGTGGGCAGATCAAGCATGTTGTATATGTCGGACTGTGGTCAGATCAAGCATGTTGTATATGTCGGACTGTGGTCAGATCAAGCATGTTGTATATGTCGGACTGTGGTCAGATCAAGCATGTTGTATATGTCAGACTGTGGTCAGATCAAGCATGTTGTATATGTTGGACTGTGGTCAGATTAAGCATATTGTATATGTCGGGCTGTGGGCAGATCAAGTATGTTGGACCTTAAACAACACAGGCTTTAAGGGTTAAAGAGACTTGTTTCTCACAATGCAAACAAAAACTTGTATTACTGTCAGAATTCTTACTTAATGGCTCATCTTCAAAGGAAAATCCCTGGCAGGATCTGTACCTTACTAATAAAACATTCTTTATTAGTACTTTGATTTAAAAGAATAGAAATGTTGTGTTCAGGACAAAGCAGATACAGTTTGTACATTTTCACAGCCATCTTCAAGTGCTCTGAGAGTTCCATCGTCTACAAACAGGATACCAGATCTTGCATTCCAAGCTTGGAAAGGAAGATATCCCAAATCTGTGTCATAATCATCACTTACATCAGTATCACCAAAAGTATCATATTCACCTCCATTTTGCATCACCATCATTATAACCATCAGTTTTATCACCACCACTATCATTATAACCATCAGTTTCATCACCACCACTATCACTATAACCATCAGTTTCATCACCACAACTATCATTATAACCATTAGTTTCATCACCACCACTTTCATTATAACCATAGGTTTTATCACCACCACTATCACTATAACTATCAGTTTTATCACCACCACTTTTATCATAACCATCACTTTTATCATAACCATCAGTTTTATCACCACCACTATCACTATAACTATCAGTTTCATGCATCTTCTATGGCATGTTGCATTAATATCTTAAAGGGCTACCTCTAAGTTCAATAATTGTGTCTATCCGTTTGTTCATAGAGGCAATAATTTTATTGATGGTCGAAGTAGGTATTGCCTTTGAAGTCCGAATAACACATCTCCGAAATTGTTGAAAAGTTTCCGAAAAATGTATTGTGCTAATGCAGTGCTTCGAAGATTATCGTTTAGGATTTTGAACACATTCTCTATTGGATTAAAATCTGGACTCCTAGTGGGGATTGTAAATACTGTAAGTCCGAGCCTCGAAAATGCTGCTTTCGCTGCTTCACAATTTTGGCAGGGTCACCATCTTGAACAAAAGTTGGCATTTTTCACACCTCTTCATTACCCCTTTAGAGTGGGACCAACCCTGCCTTGGTTTACTAATAAGCACTGCAAGTAGAAGCAAAAACTAAGGAAAGCAGACAGGGTATACAAAGAATATCCACAGAAGTGAATCTGTCTTGTTACAAACAATTGAGAAACAAATATATCTTGAACTAAACAAAGCTCAGTAACAATACACAATGAAAAGATCAAATCAGCTGGTAAAAATCAAAAGGAACTATATGCAATAGTTAATGGCCTTTTAAATAGACATAAAGCAAACCCTCTTCCAGATTTTAAAAGTCCATGCTCCCTTGCAGACTCATTCAATTCTTTTTTGTGGACAAAATGATTAAAATACGTGAGGAACTGGATGGACTTGGCGTAGATTCAGCTGACATTGATAATACAAAGGAAACACCAGGTCTCTATGCTTTTGAGCCTCTGAATGAGGAGGAACTCAGTCAATGTTTTACAGGGGCCAAGCCCAAGCATTGATCATTGGATCCAGCTCCAACTACTATAGTTAAACAATGTTCTGATGTGTTAATGCCAGTAATTACAAAAATAGTAAACACCTCAAATACAGAAGGAAGATTTCCACATAAATGTAAAACATCAGTGATAACACCACTCCTTATTAAAGAAAGAAGGCCTACCAACAGTTTTCAGAAATTACAGACCAGTCATAAGAATAACAATCTGCCATTCTTATCCAAAACTAGCAAGAAGGCAGTCATTGTTCAATTGAATAGATACCTTGATAAGAACAATATGCTGCCTGATTACCAATCAGCTTATCAAGCTCATCACAGCACCGAAACAGCTCTTGTCTGGTTCAAGTCAGACCTGTTGATGGCTATGGACAATGGAATGATATCATTAGTGGTGATGCTGGACTTGAGTGCAGCTTTTGATACGGTGGACCAACCAACTATGCTGACAAAGCTCCGGTCCCAGTTTGGAATAACCCATGTGACACTTAAATGGTTTGAATCTTACTTATCAAATTGAAAGCAGAAAGTTATTGTGAATGGAGAATTTTCCAGAGAGGCACCCATAAATTTCTCAGTTCCTCAAGTTTCCTGCTGTAGCCCTGTGCTTTTTACCATATATCTTCTTCAATTTTCAGCCTCTCTACAAGCTCTCTACCAAAAAAAAAAAAAACTGTCTTCTAATCAAACCAAGCATCCTATTTGCCCTTGCAGCTGCTAAAGCACACTGTTTAGAAGGCTTCAGATTGCTAGTAATGACAACACCTAAATCCTTTCTTGATCAACACAACCAAGATTTAAACCATTCATGCAGTAATCAAAAGCCAAATTGCTCTGACCAAAATAAATAACTATGCATTTATCAACATTGAATGACATCTGCCACGTTTGGGACCAAGAAACTAACTTATACAGATCAGTTTGCAACAATGAAGAATCCCTAGCATTATCAACAATCCTGTACAGCTTAGTATTATCAGCAAATTTGCAAATCCTGAAGCCAAGGTAAACATCAATATCATTAATGAAGATTAAGAAAAGAAGCGGACCCAATACAGAACCCTGAGAAACACCACTTGTAACCTTTTTCCATGAAGAGACTTCACCATTCTTTGTGACCTGTCAATTAACCAAACGCTCTTGTTTTCAACATAAGCCTGCCTAACGGGACCTTCTTAAATGCTTTTTGGAAGCCTAAATAGTTTGTTTGTTTGTTTATTTGTTTGATGAGGGCTTAACGGCACCACTACAACGAGGCTCAAATTGTGCCTGAGAGGTCAGATCATTCTAGAAGTAGGAAAGAAAGGAACGGGGAGATTAGAGAGAAATACGAGAACTAAAATAGATAACATCCACATTATGACCAGAACAAACTAGTTTAGTAACATCATCATCATCATCATCATCATTAAAAAGAAATTCCAATAAATTAGAAACACAAGAACTCTTAGATAAGAACTTATGCTGGGACAAATTCAACAAACCATTGACCAGTAAATGATTTAGTACAACATCCTTAACAATGGACTCCATGACTTTGCACACAACACTAGTAAGACTCACTGGCCTATAGTTACAGGGCAAACTGTGGTCACCCTTTTTAAATATAGGAGTGACATTTGCAATTTTCCAATCACTAGACACAACACCAACATCAAAGCACTTTGAAAAGATAATACTTAGGAAACAGAAAGAACATCAGAACACTCACGTAAGACAGCAGGATATATACCATCTATACCGCGTGCTTTGTTTGAAATCAAACCCTTCAACTTTTTAGACATAACATCAACTGAAATATCAACATCCTTAATGGAAACTGGAGAGTGCACACTAAGATAATCCACAACATCATCAACAGGGGACTCATTAGTAAAAACAGACACAAAGTAGTCATTTAAAACCTCAGCCATATCCTTACCACTATTGATAGTAACACCATCATTACACTGAAGGAGACCAACAACGGCCAACAACTTGACCCGGCGTTGAGACCCCCAAAGTTACAGCTTTACTCAAAATTGATTGGGAGGGGAGTTTCATAATCTGTCAGAAATTTGTAGTAAAGACAAATATTCCCTCATGTTCTGACAGAAGGGTTAAAGTAGAAAATGGATTTACTTCTGTGTGGAAAATAAGCATTTTTAAGATGCAGGTATGTATCGACTGTATTCTTGTTCCCATTCAGACCTCACACTGGGTCACAATAGAGCAGGAGAATATCCATCTGTCGCATCTATCAGTTTAAGATGTTTCATGTGAATTGATGCCGGGTAAAGTCAGAGCCTTTGCAAGTGCACTTTGCAAGTGCAACAGCATCTTCAATGATCATACAGGTGAATCTAGCATGATGAAGGGCACCTGACTCATGCACCACTTCAAGTGATATCCTATCTGCCCATATCAATCTCTCTAATGCTATTCTGAAAATCAATTTCTCTACAAAATGCTTTGTTAACTACTGCATAAGGAGACCTTTTTCTAAAGGTAAAACATTCTTGAAGAAATAATGCTACAAAGAAGATGTTAAAGGAGGCTTAAACACTAATTCACAATCTTTTTCTGACATAACCAATCTTTGTATTTTTGTGCTGTATTTGATAATTGAAAAAATTAAAACTGAAAAAGTATTTACTTGCATTTGATAAAAAATCCAACCAATTTCAGTTTTAAAAATTATTTGCAAAATTACTGTCAGATATTAAAATTCAAAATTTTAGTGAACAATGAGTAGGGGTGAATCTTAGTGAACAATGAGTAGGGGTGGATCTTAGTGAACAATGAGTAGGGGTGGATCTTAGTAAACAATGAGTGGGGGTGGATCTTAGTGAACAATAAATAGGGGTGGATCTTAGTGAACAATGAGTAGGGGGTGGATCTTGGAGGAAGGCTATATTCCACAATTATCATCCTAAGTATTTTACAAATATGGGTCAAAATTACTGACAGTTGTTCGAAGATTTAATGAAATGTTGCTCTCAGATTGAAATTGATTTATTCAACTCATCCCATAAATCCCTTACATACTAAACCCCCACCTACTAAACCCCCACCTACTAAAGCCCCACCTACTAAACCCCCACCTAATCAACCCCCACCTACTCAATCCCCCACCTACTCAACCCCACCTACTCAACCCCCACCTACTCAACCCCACCTACTCAACCCCACCTACTCAACCACCAACCCAACAACCCCACCTCCTCAACCCCCACCATCTACCCAGACCCCCACCTACTCAACCCCACTTACCCGGACCCCACCTACCCAGACCACTCCACCTATTCCTACCCGGACCCCACCTACCCGGACCCCCACCTACCCGGACCCCACCTACCCGGACCCCACCTACCCGGACCCCCACCTACCGGACCCTCAACAACCCCCACCTATCAACCCCACCTCCTCAACCCCACCTACTCAGACCCCACCCCCATCTACCCAGACCTGGACCCCACCTACCCGGAGCCCAGACCCCACCTACCCAGACCCCCACCTACCTGACCCCCTTCCCCACCCCCGAACTCCCCACCTACTAATACTATTTACCCTCCTCAACCCGTCTTTAGTAATACTTTTTACACTCTTCAACCCCTTCTTCAGTAATACTATTTACCCTCTTCAACCCCTTTTTTTTTAGTAATACTATTTACCCTCTTTAACCCCTTCTTCAGTAGTACTATTTACCCTCTTTAACCCCCTTTTTCAGTAATACTATTTACCCTCTTTAACCCCTAGCTTCTTCAGTAATATTCTTCATGTGTCCTTTGCTTTAAAACATTTCACTACCTTCTATATAGTATTCCAGTAGAAAACTAAAATATAACCAAAACATCAATAACTATATAAAATGACAAACATTACAACTAAAAGCTTCCATTTTTAACTTCATGTGAAGGACAATTTACAGGCCAAATATCAAAGTTTGACAAATTTCAACAGAGATCTATATCTTGTCAAAAACACTCATCTAAACAGACAGAATTTGACATGCTTTCCAATAGGGATGTACCGGATATCCAGTCCGGCCGGATTTTGGGAAAAAATCCGGTTCCGGCCGGATTTTTTTCCAAATCTGGCCGGAACCGGATTTTTGGCAATTTTAACAATTAAAGATTTACTTTTTCCTCAATATTTCATTGTTTAGCTTGTTTATATGTTGCAGGATGTTTTGATTGGAGATGCTTTGTGTAAAGGTGAAGTACTAAAGTTCTTTGGCAGGGATCCTGGTTTTCCTCTCCTTATTCCTTTTTTGCACAAAATACATTCAGCAATTTCATCAGCTTGATCTTGGACAGTAAAATGTTTCCAAATGAATAAGGATGCCTTGTTCTTTTATGATGCCTATATTCAGTCTTTCCTCTGTATCACTGTAACTCTAATATGCATGAAACAACACTTCAAACCTCATATATACATGTAGAAAGAAATAGCATGAAATGCATTCACATATTGCCTCAAAAAGAACAATAGACCCTTTGTCTTGCAGACTTCCTGTCTGGTCTATAAATCATCAGCATCACATTGAGATTGGGATCACTGTTTTTCTTAAGTATCTTACTTGGCTGCAATGAAACTTAAACTTCTGAATGGTAAAATTTAGGTAGTAGGACCAATCCAGATGTCATTGAAATATTGAATGATGGCTGAAAGTTTTTAAACATTATCAAATGTTTTGAGATGCAATTTTAGTAAAGAGCCTAGGCTACAGCCTGTAGAAGCATGTATAACTTATTATACTTTTTTATTAGATGGGGAATTTAATCCCCTCACCCCACCCTCCTCCCCCAAAAAAAGTATTAAGTATGGCTTGAATTTTAACAGTCCATTTATGATGATAAATGAAGAAGATAGACAGTTCTCTTTGGGTGCACAGTAACTTTTGCCACAATTTTTAGACATTGCCCGTTGTTTTCATACTTTAATATCTTGATAGGGCTGAGACAATCACGCAAAATCACACTTTTCTTAAAACAGTACCCAGAATCTTTCCTTTTATTAATATCTTCAAATTTTGCCTGAATTTCCAAATTTGGTACATGTTAGCATTAATCCAGAACTTTCACTAATTTTGATTTGATTTCATCACAATATGCCCAATAATTGTTATTTTCCAAAAAAATTGGGTTGCTGGCCATTAGTAGCCAACTTGACAATTCCCTGCCCCCACCCCTTTCCCTTTGTTTCTTAAGATTATGAGAATTGTTGTAAGCAATGAAAAATCCGGTTCGGCCGGATTTTATCCGGCCGATTTCAACCTGGATCCGCAAAATCGGTTCGGCCGGATCCAAAAATTTGAATCCGGTACATCCCTACTTTCCAATTAATATTGATTCTTGCTCCAAAACAAATACAAAATGAATGATTATGTTGTTTTCTGTTGGAAATTACATTTTTGTAAAGTGCACAGACCCCTAGGATCATGCACCGTATAAGCTTTACTGGAGATTTCCCAAAATTATCAATCATAATTTTGAAAAAGAAAAGGCAATTTTGGGGAAATTCTATTGTCAGTTGCAGGATTGATCAAATGAGCAAATTGTGAGAAAATATTAATGAAGACCTTAGATGCAGTCATGTGCATGCACAAAGGTGAGATCCTTAGATGCAGTCATGTGCATGCATGCACAAAGGTGAAATCCTTAGATGCAGTCATGTGCATGCACAAAGGTGAGATCCTGCACAAAGGTGAGATCCTTATATGCAGTCATGTGCATGCACAAATGTGAGATCCTTAGATGCAGTCATGTGCATGCACAAAAGTGAGATCCTTAGATGCAGTCATGTGCATGCACAAAAGTGAGATCCTTAGATGCAGTCATGTGCATGCACAAATGTGAGATCCTTAGATGCAGTCATGTGCATGCACAAAGATAAGATCCTTAGATGCGGTCATGTGCATGCACAAATGTGAGATCCTTAGATGCAGTCATGTGCATGCACAAAGGTAAGATCCTTAGATGCAGTCATGTACATGCACAAAGGTGAGATCCTTAGATGCAGTCATGTGCATGCACAAAAGTGAGATCCTTAGATGCAGTCATGTGCATCCTCAAAGGTGAAATCTTTAGATGCAGTCATGTGCATGCACAAAGGTGAGATCCTTAGATGCAGTCATGTGAATGCACAAAGGTGAGATCCTTATATGCAGTCATGTGCATACACAAAGGTGAGATCCTTACATAAGTCATGTGTATGCACAAAGGTGAGATCCTTAGATGCAGTCATGTGCATGCACAAAGGTGAGATCTTTAGATGCAGTCATGTGCATGCACAAAGGTGATATCTGACATGTTGGTTTTCAAAGAAGTTTGGAAAAGACATACATCAGGTATTACACTGAAATGTACAAATAAAATGATTATAGGACTTCGCTAATCCAAACTGGGTCATTGACTCTTTGTCTACTTCTTGGATAAAGTACAGCATTACTTAACTCACTTCAATGATGAACTTCATGTGGTAAAACACTGTTATATCATAAGTACAAGGTAACATATAGTATTAGTACAAGGTATCATACAGCATTAGTACAAGGTATCATATAGTATTAGTATAAGGTATCATATAGTATTAGTACAATACATCATATAGTATTAGTACAAGGTATCACACAGTATTAGTACAAGGTATCATATAGTATTAGTACAAGGTACCATATAGTATTAGTACAAGGTACCATATAGTATTAGTACAAGGTACCATATAGTATTAGTACAAGGTACCATATATTATTAGTACAAGGTATCATATAGTAAATTATTTATAAAATCAATTGTTTCAGTAACCTATCAAATTAATTCATGCATGTTTGCCCCAAGTATCAAATTAATTTATGCATATTTGCCCTAATTCTTTACTCCAGCATGGTTGCTGTACTATTTCTTTTCCAGTGCCATTGTTTACCAATATTTTGGAACAAGAAACTATAGTTATTCATCTCAATGGTCAGAAATCAAGGATTTTATTCCTCCCATATCAAGTTGTTTTTGTTTTCCTTTTCTTAATACTTCTTTTCATGTTCTCTTGCTTTTGTCCTTGGTGCTGCTACGTAAATAATGATTTTCAAGAAGTTATGCTCATTGATGTTTATTATAAATAGACCAGAGAAAGTACAGTTGAATAGAATCATTCCCAGAATCAGTAGATACAGATGTTGTTTACCACATAGATGAGTACCTAGAGCAGGTATTCAGCAACTTCAGGTCTTATATTATAGATTATAAAAATATGAGTTGATTGAATATCAACTGCTGTCTTTGTTCATCAGATGGACAACTATTGGCTAATTTGGCTGTATCCAAGACATCATTTAAGGACTGTTCTACACAGAATATTCAACTCTTTTAATAGCAGAGGTTTCTGCACCTGTCCATGAACCTTTGTGTATACTTACAATCCTTCATTCTTGCCGTCTATCAAAGCCTGGCACAAAGATTTATTCTGAGGAATGGTTTGTAGGATGTTGCCATCATTTGTCACATATCCGATCGCCCACTGACCTAAACGAGTACAGCTCAGACGGAAAATGTAGCTGAAATGACAAAAATACAACCTTAGTGATCGCAGTTATTTTTTGGTAACTACAATTAAGTAGCTTACATTACTGTTATTTAACCTTTTGTCTTTTTCTTTTGTCGACATATTCCCAAATAAGACTGTAAGCCATTACTGTGATATATCAGTCACACAAGCAGACACACAAGCAGACACACAAGCAGACACACAAGCAGACGCACAAGCATACGCACAAGCAGACGCACAAGCAGACGCACAAGCAGACGCACAAGCAGATGCACAAGCAGACGCACAAGCAGACGCACAAGCAGACGCACAAGCAGACACACAAGCAGACACACAAGCAGACACACAAGCAGACACACAAGCAGACACACAAGCAGACACACAAGCAGACACACAAGCAGACACACAAGCAGACACACAAGCAGACACACAAGCAGACACACAAGCAGACATACAAGCAGACATACAAGCAGACACACAAGCAGACACACAAGCAGACACACAAGCAGACACACAAGCAGACACACAAGCAGACACACAAGCAGACACACAAGCAGACACACAAGCAGACACACAAGCAGACACACAAGCAGACACACAAGCAGACACACAAGCAGACACACAAGCAGACACACAAGCAGACACACAAGCAGACACACAAGCAGACACACAAGCAGACACACAAGCAGACACACAAGCAGACACACAAGCAGACATACAAGCAGACACACAAGCAGACACACAAGCAGACACACAAGCAGACACACAAGCAGACACACAAGCAGACACACAAGCAGACACACAAGCAGACACACAAGCAGACACACAAGCAGACATACAAGCAGACACACAAGCAGACACCTACTGTATCAAGCAACCTTTCCTACTGTACCTTTTTAGTTCTTTTCCTTGTGGGTCACTTGGTACAATACATGTACAGTAGTTAATACAATACATGTATGCTGTTTTTATTTTTTTCAAACAATAGGCACAGTTCAAAATAAATACCTGTTCTTGCATGTCAAGGTAGGGGCTAAATATGCATCCTGTTTATAGGGTAAAATATCAGTGCTGTCATCAAATTTCAATTAGTACTGATGACAATCAAATCTTTTTGACAACTTCAAACACACTTTTACAACATGACAGCTGTCCATGAGATTGACTGAGACCAGTTACAGATAAATCACTGTCAGGTAGTGCCAAAGAGGCAACACAAAATGATAAAACTCAAGAAAAAATTAAAAGGAGTAACAATACAGCCAGCAGAAGAAAGAGTAGAAAGTGGTGGAGGAGGGGAAAAGACTCAAGAAGGAAAGGCTTCCAGCCGACATAATCATTATCCGACACTCAAGATAATTCTTCAAGAAAATTTGAGGTTTCCAACAATACAGTGTGAGGCCACAGTGAAATTTGCCCCATAAACCCCCTCTCAGCCCTTAGGTCATGATGTATCTTCAGGAAGGATGTTCCCATGAACCCCCTCTCAGCCCTTGGGTCATGATGCATCTTCAGGAAGGATGTTCCCATGAACCCTCTCTCAGCCCTTGGGTCATGATGTATCTTCAGGAAGGATGATCCCATAAACCCCCTCTCAGCCCTTGGGTCATGATGTATCTTTAGAAGGATGTTCCCATGAACCCCCTCTCAGCCCTTGGGTCATGATGAATCTTTAGGAAGGATGTTTTCATAAACCCCCTCTCAGCCCTTGGGTCATGATGTATTTTCAGGAAGGATGTTCCCATGAACCCCCTCTCAGCCCTTGGGTCATGATGTATCTTCAGGAAGAAAATTCCTATTATGCAGACCTGGGGAAAATCTACAGTTAAAAACAAGAATTCGCAGGAAAAATTTTTGTCTTTAGATTTTTCTTAGATTTATATATAGATATATTTACTACTAAAATCAATATTATTTCTGTCACAATTTTTTACGGGAAGATTTTTGACACCTTTATGCAGAACCGTAGGAAATTGTATAATTAATTCCAACTCTGCCACTATGTCCCTGATAGTGATTCTACTGTAAATCAAACAGAGGGCAAAGTCTAATTCCTGAAACAGAATCTCGTCCTCCATTCCTTGTGAAAAACAACCTGAAAGGTATTCAACAAACAAACCTTTCCAGGTTAAATGATACAGCACGAAGCGCCTAAAGGGATAACTTTCCTCTTTAAAACGTAGCCTTTACTGTACTTGCGAACCGGTAAAACATAACACTCTTCATTCATTTTAATTGGTTAAAAGGCAAAAACTCAAAATGATTCAGAGTTGGAAATGAATTTACACAAGAAACAGTGACATCTTCGAAATAGAGAGCTGCTTTTACTGAATATATTGATAAAAGTAACAGACATGAATAAATATTACGAACGAATGTAACGTAAAACTACAAATGGGGAATATAATTTTGCAAATTCGACAAATTACACTTTAACAACTTGCCAGGGGTGTGATATACTGTGTGTTATTCTGGGAGCCCTAGAACAATGCTAGGACGCATCAGCAGTGCAGTCTGATATGAATATTCATATCACCTTTAACCTACAACATTCACTTGTTAGCACTTCTTGCTCTCAGCTTCTGATAGAAGTTGCACATGGCCATGAATGTTGAAAAATACTTGGCAAAAAGCTTGCACCGTTTTACCCTGATGTGAAACTGGTCGGTTTCCAAAACCAAAACCGGTTTTAATCGTAAAACCAGTTTTTCACTTGCAATGTAAACAAGCTTTGAACATAAAATGCATTACAGTAACTATAACTGCAGTGTACTGCACTGTTATGTGATAGCTACTTATGATGTTTGTGTCACAGTATTTTCTGTAATGTTGAAAATGATAAATGGAGGCATTGATCAATAAATTGTATCAATAAACTTTAATGTTGTTTGCGTGTAAATTGATTTTATATACCCCATTTGCCCCTCAATTAATGCCAATTTTACCCCTTTTCAGTCTAGGTCCCAAGGCAGTCATGTAAAAAAAGTTGTGAAAAAGGCCGTGTTGACAGGCCATCTATCTGCCCATATTTGCCCACGATTTCTAAATCATAGTTATGATTTCAATTTTCTTTCATATAAAAATATAAACTAGAACGGTAAATACCGTCATGGTTCGCATGCCCATGCAAATTGACACCCATATCATATGATCCGGCCAATTATAAAAATGGCATCTCACACTTAAGTCCCACATGGCATCCTATGTCCCACATGGCATCCCATCCCATGTCCCACATGGCATCCCACCCCATGTCCCACATGGCATCCCACCCCATGTCCCACATGGCATCCCACCCCATGTCCCACAAGGCATCCCACTCCATGTTCCACATGGCATCCCACCCCATGTCCCAGATGGCATCCCACTCCATGCCCCACATGGCATCCTACCCCATGTCCCACACGACATCCCATCCCATGTCCCACATGGCATTCCACCATATCTCCCACATGGCATCCCATCCCATGTCTCTCACCCCATGTCCCACATGACATCCCATGTCCCACATAGCATTCCATCATATGTCCCACAGGGCATCCCATCCTATGACCCACATGGCATCCCACCCCATGTCCCACATGGCATCCCACCCCATGTCCATGTCCCACCCCATGTCCCACATGGCATCCTACCCCATGTCCCACATGACATCCCATCCCATGTCCCACATGGCATTCCACCATATGTCCCACATGGCATCCCACCCCATGTCCCACATGGCATTCCACCATATCTCCCACATGGCATCCCACCCCATGTCCCACATGACATCCCATGTCCCACATGGCATTCCATCATATGTCCCACAGGGCATTCCACCATATCTCCCACATGGCATTTCAACACACAGTGTCTCACATGGCATATTCCACCATATGTCCCACATGGCATTCCACCATATGTCCCACACAGCATCCCATGCTATGACCCACATGGATCTCATCCTACATGAGTGTTCCACATTAATCCAACCATATGTACCACATGACATCCCTCTCTATGTCCCACATGGCATCCCTCCCTGTGTCCTGCATCAGTGGCTTCCCACCTGATGTCCCACATGGCATCCCACCATATGTTCCACATAGTATCCCTCCCAATGTCCCAATGACATCCTACTTTGTGCACCACATGTCATCACATCCCATGTTCCCATGGCCTCCCACCCTATATCCCACATAGCCTCCTACCCTATGTCACACATGGCATCCTACCTTATGTCACACATGGCACCCTACCTTGTCACACATGGCATCACAACCTATGTCACACTCTGTCTTACTCTAGCATCCCACCATGTCCCACATGGCATTCTACCCTGTTCCACATGGCATCCCACCTCATGTCCCACATGGGTCCCACCGTATGTCCCACATGACATCCCATAGGCTCCATAAGAAGTCTCATCCTAGCTATCACAGTCACTGATTGAGCATACTATGTATGAAAGTGTCAGTTCATACAATAACTTATATGCAAATGACTTGTTGAAATGGGGTGGGACGCCATGTCCCACATGACATCCCATGTTCTACATGACATTCCATCCCATGGCAATCCACCCTATGTCCTGCATGGCATTCCACCACATATCCTACGTGGCATTCCACCCTGTTCCACATGGCATCCCACCCCATGTCCCATATGGTATCCCTACCCATGTCCCACATGGCATCCCACATGTCATCCCACCCTATGTCTCACATGACATCCCATAAGCTCTATAAGAAGTCTCATCCTAGCTATCACAGTCCCTGATTGAACATACTATGTATTAAAGTGTCAGTTCATATAATAATTTATAGGCAAATGAGTTGTTTAATAAGAAAAAAAGGTGGAGTTAAATAATTATGCCTGATATAGCCCTTGGTGTATACAACATGGTAAATATTATATCATATGTCCCTTATGGCCCCCATCCATGTCCCACATGGCATCCCTCCCTATGTTTATATGCAATCACATCCTGTCACACTCCCTGACTAAGCATGCTAAATAAAAAAGTCTAGTCAGGTCATATACTGTAGCAACTTTATGCAAATGAACACAATAATAAAGGTGGAGCTTAAAAAATCATGCCTGATATAACTGTTTGGTGCCCAAATACCTTGAAGAATTTTAAGGATTTCAAATCTCAAGTGCTACAAAAGAGACTTGAGGATCTTTAAAAAATATTGGAAAATTATATCATTTTACAGTTATCTTCTAAGAAAATATCAAATGTATTGTAGACTTTTTAAGGAACTAGTCTTTAATCCTATCTTAAGTACCTCTAAATATCTTTAACATTTTATAAGGAAATTCTAACTTTCCATAAGGATATCTGAAGAAACTTTAACTTTTTTTTGGAACTCTGAAGAAACATTTTCTGAGAAATTCTCAAAAATCTTTTACATTTCTGAGGAAATCTCAGGACAAATCTGTAGACGGACAGACGTAATCGCCATTACATAGGTTCGCATAAATGCTTCGCATGCGAACCAAAAATGTGTTGGATACTTAGTAAAACAGATATAAAACCTTTAAGTGCATCATCTTACGGTGTGATGCTAGCCATAGTGTACTTGATCACGCAGTACAATTGATGCTGATTTGCATATAAGCTACAGCGGGAAAATCTTACAGTTCAGATCCCACCCACTTGATACTCAACATTTCTTTGAAACATTAACCATGGCCACGACGTGGCTCCTATTTGCTATTTGAAGAAGAAAAAATAGTTCAACCAAAAAAAATCCTCATAAATCATGTATACCTCTGTTATTTTTCAAGTTCAATAATCATTCTTGCTACGCTTTTACTTTAAATGAAATTTACATTAAATTGTGCATCAAGGTGGCATTTTCTATTATACTTAAGCCACCAAAGGTCCCCGCCCTATAGCCTTATATGGCATTCACCTGCTCCAATGCCATAAAACTGCTTGAAGTACAGGTGTGTAATAAGGCAGAAAAGAAAATGTCCGCTAATGAAAAGTAGTATCCCACTCCCGACCAAATTCGTATTTTCTTCATCAAAATGAAAATAAATAAATAATAAAGCAATATCAAGCAATTCTTGGGAACTCTGCAGAAAGTTAAACATCGATTTCTAACATTTAACAATGATTAACAATATTTTTGGTCATTTAGATACCTTATAAAACAGCAAAACACATCTGTATTTGAACATTCTGTTTGTACTTTCTACTTGTGAAATGATATGCAGAGTGGAATGCAGAGATAATATTATTAATTTATGCATACCAACAGGCTATCACCTAACAGGTCCACAAAAAACATATATAAACTCGCTCCACTTAAAACCAATGAAATCATATGAGCTTGTACCCCCAAGCGAATATCACGTGGTATGGGTCAATTACATACAAGACATGATTGGAACGGAAGATTCCATCGCTCGTAGGCTACTACTAACAGTACTATAAGTAAACATAATGACAGGAGAACGGAACAAAGTTTTCAAAACAAAAAAAATGCATGAAATCTTTTGTTCTTTTTTAATCTGAACAATTTTGACCGGGACTGTTGTTCAGAGGTTTATTATACTTATGAAAATGAGATGAGGGGAAGGAACACAAACTTTTTGAGGGAATAAATGGTCGTTTTAACCTGCGACCTCATTGTGAAATGTGAATCATACCAGCTTTGTTCGATTCACAAATTAAGCTGGTGATAGCAATGGGATATTTTATCTTCGTTTTACAGTACATTGTTATTCCATAACGATCACACAATTAACTCACCCTCTTCTAAACAATGCTACAGCTATATATAGTGATGGTTTTTCCCAGCATAGGCTGCCGAATTCAAACTAAAAAAAACTTTCGAAAATGATGCGACAACCCTTGAAAATCCATTCATTAATCATGTTACTATGACAACACCTGAATTTAGGGTCACTCACAAAAGTTTTATTGGTATCCAGGGGCCCATATACACATTGAATAATGTGTTATAACTTGTACTAGCCTTATGTACATGTATAGGGTCAGTCAGTACAATAGGGCGTGGTTGGGTGTGAATCCGTATATTGTCTCGTTATACTTGGCTTGCGATTTGCGACATGATAGGTTTTATGATAAAGGTCCCATTTTACTCACCCAAAACCCCAACAATCCACTATCAGTCATACAACTTTCATTTGGGAGGACCCTTAGGATATGAAAAATTCTAGGTCCGACACAAAAAACTCCACACTCTAAAATGGCAGTTCATTACTTGAGGGTAATCCATGTCACCACTCTGGGAGCTCATTACTTGAGGGTAATCCATGTCACCACTCTGGGAGTTCATTACCTGAGGGTAATCCATGTCACCACTCTGGGAGCTCATTACCTGAGGGTAATCCATGTCACCACTCTGGGAGCTCATAACTTGAGGGTAATCCATGTCACCACTTTGGGAGTTCATTACTTGAGGGTAATCCATGTCACCACTCTGGGAGTTCATTACTTGAGGGTAATCCATGTCACCACTCTGGGAGTTCATTACTTGAGGGTAATCCACGTCACCACTCTGGGAGTTCATTACTTGAGGGTAATCCATGTCACCACTCTGGGAGCTCATTACCTGAGGGTAATACATGTCACCACTCTGGGAGTTCATTACTTGAGGGTAATCCATGTCACCACTGTGGGAGCTCATTACTTGAGGGTAATCCATGTCACCACTCTGGGAGTTCATTACTTGAGGGTAATCCATGTCACCACTCTGGGAGCTCATTACTTGAGGGTAATCCATGTCACCACTCTGGGAGCTCATTACTTGAGGGTAATCCATGTCACCACTCTGGGAGCTCATTACCTGAGGGTAATCCATGTCACCACTCTGGGAGTTCATTACCTGAGGGTAATTCATGTCACCACTCTGGGAGCTCATTACTTGAGGGTAATCCATGTCACCACTCTGGGAGCTCATTACTTGAGGGTAATCCATGTCACCACTCTGGGAGTTCATTACTTGAGGGTAATCCATGTCACCACTCTGGGAGTTCATTACTTGAGGGTAATCCATGTCACCACTCTGGGAGTTCATTACTTGAGGGTAATCCATGTCACCACTCTGGGAGTTCATTACTTGAGGGTAATACATGTCACCACTCTGGGAGCTCATTACTTGAGGGTAATCCATGTCACCACTCTGGGAGTTCATTACTTGAGGGTAATCCATGTCACCACTCTGGGAGCTCATTACTTGAGGGTAATCCATGTCACCACTCTGGGAGCTCATTACCTGAGGGTAATCCATGTCACCACTCTGGGAGTTCATTACTTGAGGGTAATACATGTCACCACTCTGGGAGCTCATTACTTGAGGGTAATCCATGTCACCACTCTGGGAGTTCATTACTTGAGGGTAATCCATGTCACCACTCTGGGAGTTCATTACTTGAGGGTAATCCATGTCACCACTGTGGGAGCTCATTACTTGAGGGTAATCCATGTCACCACTCTGGGAGTTCATTACTTGAGGGTAATCCATGTCACCACTTTGGGAGCTCATTACTTGAGGGTAATCCATGTCACCACTCTGGGAGCTCATTACCTGAGGGTAATCCATGTCACCACTCTGGGAGCTCATTACCTGAGGGTAATCCATGTCACCACTCTGGGAGTTCATTACCTGAGGGTAATTCATGTCACCACTCTGGGAGCTCATTACTTGAGGGTAATCCATGTCACCACTCTGGGAGCTCATTACTTGAGGGTAATCCATGTCACCACTCTGGGAGCTCATTACCTGAGGGTAATCCATGTCACCACTCTGGGAGTTCATTACCTGAGGGTAATCCATGTCACCACTCTGGGAGTTCATTACTTGAGGGTAATCCATGTCACCACTCTGGGAGTTCATTACTTGAGGGTAATCCATGTCACCACTCTGGGAGCTCATTACTTGAGGGTAATCCATGTCACCACTCTGGGAGTTCATTACCTGAGGGTAATCCATGTCACCACTCTGGGAGTTCATTACTTGAGGGTAATCCATGTCACCACTCTGGGAGTTCATTACTTGAGGGTAATCCATGTCACCACTCTGGGAGTTCATTACTTGAGGGTAATCCATGTCACCACTCTGGGAGCTCATTACTTGAGGGTAATCCATGTCACCACTCTGGGAGTTCATTACCTGAGGGTAATCCATGTCACCACTCTGGGAGTTCATTACTTGAGGGTAATCCATGTCACCACTCTGGGAGCTCATTACTTGAGGGTAATCCATGTCACCACTCTGGGAGTTCATTACCTGAGGGTAATCCATGTCACCACTCTGGGAGCTCATTACCTGAGGGTAATCCATGTCACCACTCTGGGAGCTCATTACTTAAGGGTAATCCATGTCACCACTCTGGGAGTTCATTATTTGAGGGTAATCCATGTCACCACTCTGGGAGCTCATAACTTGAGGGTAATCCATGTCACCACTCTGGGAGCTCATTACTTGAGGGTAATCCATGTCACCACTCTGGGAGTTCATTACCTGAGGGTAATTCATGTCACCACTCTGGGAGCTCATTACTTGAGGGTAATCCATGTCACTACTCTGGGTGCTCATTACTTGAGGGTAATCCATGTCACCACTCTGGGAGTTCATTACTTGAGGGTAATCCATGTCACCACTCTGGGAGCTCATTACTTGAGGGTAATCCATGTCACCACTCTGGGAGCTCATAACTTGAGGGTAATCCATGTCACCACTCTGGGAGCTCATTACTTGAGGGTAATCCATGTCACCACTCTGGGAGCTCATTACTTGAGGGTAATCCATGTCACCACTCTGGGAGCTCATTACTTGAGGGTAATCCATGTCACCACTCTGGGAGTTCATTACTTGAGGGTAATCCATGTCACCACTCTGGGAGTTCATTACTTGAGGGTAATCCATGTCACCACTCTGGGAGTTCATTACTTGAGGGTAATCCATGTCACCACTCTGGGAGCTCATTACCTGAGGGTAATCCATGTCACCACTCTGGGAGCTCATTACTTGAGGGTAATCCATGTCACCACTCTGGGAGTTCATTACTTGAGGGTAATCCATGTCACCACTCTGGGAGTTCATTACTTGAGGGTAATCCATGTCACCACTCTGGGAGTTCATTACTTGAGGGTAATTCATGTCACCACTCTGGGAGCTCATTACTTGAGGGTAATTCATGTCACCACTCTGGGAGTTCATTACTTGAGGGTAATCCATGTAGCCACTCTGGGAGCTCATTACTTGAGGGTAATCCATGTCACCACTCTGGGAGTTCATTACTTGAGGGTAATCCATGTCACTACTCTGGGAGCTCATTACTTGAGGGTAATCCATGTCACCACTCTGGGAGTTCATTACTTGAGGGTAATCCATGTCACCACTCTGGGAGTTCATTACTTGAGGGTAATCCATGTCACCACTCTGGGAGCTCATTACTTGAGGGTAATCCATGTCACCACTCTGGGAGTTCATTACTTGAGGGTAATCCATGTCACCACTCTGGGAGCTCATTACTTGAGGGTAATCCATGTCACCACTCTGGGAGTTCATTACTTGAGGGTAATCCATGTCACCACTCTGGGAGTTCATTACTTGAGGGTAATCCATGTCACCACTCTGGGAGTTCATTACTTGAGGGTAATCCATGTCACCACTCTGGGAGCTCATTACCTGAGGGTAATCCATGTCACCACTCTGGGAGCTCATTACTTGAGGGTAATCCATGTCACCACTCTGGGAGTTCATTACTTGAGGGTAATCCATGTCACCACTCTGGGAGTTCATTACTTGAGGGTAATCCATGTCACCACTCTGGGAGTTCATTACTTGAGGGTAATTCATGTCACCACTCTGGGAGCTCATTACTTGAGGGTAATTCATGTCACCACTCTGGGAGTTCATTACTTGAGGGTAATCCATGTAGCCACTCTGGGAGCTCATTACTTGAGGGTAATCCATGTCACCACTCTGGGAGTTCATTACTTGAGGGTAATCCATGTCACTACTCTGGGAGTTCATTACTTGAGGGTAATCCATGTCACCACTCTGGGAGTTCATTACTTGAGGGTAATCCATGTCACCACTCTGGGAGTTCATTACTTGAGGGTAATCCATGTAGCCACTCTGGGAGCTCATTACTTGAGGGTAATCCATGTCACCACTCTGGGAGTTCATTACTTGAGGGTAATCCACGTCACCACTCTGGGAGCTCATAACTTGAGGGTAATCCATGTCACCACTTTGGGAGCTCATTACTTGAGGGTAATCCATGTCACCACTCTGGGAGTTCATTACTTGAGGGTAATCCATGTTGGGAGTTCATTACTTGAGGGTAATCCATGTCACTACGTTGCAAAAAAACTGTTTTTTTTTATTGAAATTATAGTGGGTGTGGTATCATACAGGGTTGTAGTTGTTGTTGTTATTAAAAACATTAAGCATAGTGGTTTACACCAATTGTTTGTTTGTTTGATGAGAGCTTAATGGCACCACAACAGCAAGGGTCAAATTGTGCCTGACAGGTTAGATCATTCCAGAGGTAGGAAGGAGAGTTAACAGGGGGAGATTGAGAGAAACACGAGAACTAAAAGCCAGAAAGCTGGGATCAAGAGAGGAGGTGTATGGGTGGAAAAATAATGTAGAGAGAAAGGGGGTGGGGAAGGAGGACTAAATATGGTTGAAGAGGGAAGCATGATGAAGGAAGGAATTTTATCGGGAGGTTTTTTTTTGGAAAAGCTCGGCTACTAAGTTGTGGGCAGCTAGGGAAGCTCTGGGAAGGTTGTACAGGGGGTAAGCAAGGAGAATGTGATGGACTGTGAGGATGCAAAGGCAATTGTTGCAGAGGGGTTGGGGGGGGGAGCCAGTAAGGAGGTGGGAGTAAGTGAGGTGGGTGTGACCTATTCTAAGGCGGATAATGTAGACGTTGTCGACACGGGATAGGTTGTGAGTAGTGGGTTTGATCGGAATGGTGGACTGGATGACGTGGCGTTTGTTATCAATTTGGGAGTCCCATGAGGTTTGCCAGCGGCCACAAACAAGGGAAGTGATAAGCAGTTTGACGTCAGAAAGGATTTTGGAAAAGGGGTAGGGGGAAGAGTGAGGGCAAGCTTAGCAGCTGCATCAGCTCCTTCATTGCCAGGGATGCCAACATGGCTGGGTATCCAGAAGAAAAGAATATGTTTTCTACGGAGGGGGAGGGAGGGGGGGAGGAATTTACAGAGTATGAGGTGAGATGTGGGGTTATCTCTTTTAACATTGAGTAACGAAGTAAGGACAGCCTTGGAGTCAAATATGATGGCAAAGTGGCTGAGCGGAGAGTATTAAATAAAGTTGAGGGCCAGGAAGATGGTCTTGGCCTTGGCCGAGAAGATGGATGAGTAGTCGGGAAGCCTGCTACTGAGGGTGATGTCTTGGATGACGGCAGCAGCAGCTGTCTTATAGCCTTCCTTAGAGCCATCAGTATAGATGGAGGTATAGTTTGAGAGTTGGTCTTTGATTTGGTTGTGGAGGTTGATAAAGAGGTTAGGGTGGGTTTGGGTTTTGTGATGAGTGGAGAGGTCCAGGTGGATAGTAGGGAGGGGGGTGGCCCAGGGAGGAAAAGTGGGCCAGGAGAAAGTGCTGAGAGTGGTGGGATTGATGCCGAGATGGAGGTCTGATTTGATGCGTAAAGTGAAGGGAGGGGATAGGTTTTAGTCCTATCAAAGAGGGTGAAGAACTTGGGGTATCTAATGAGGTTATAAACAGGATTCTGGGTGTTGGCGAGGGCTCTAAAAGCATAGGAGAGGCTAAGCTTTCTACACCTTAGCAGGAAGGGGGGTTCGCTGGCTTCAACATAAAGGCTGGTGATTGGGGAGGTCCTGTAGGCACCCAGACAAAGCCTGACGGCTTCATTTTGGATGGTGTTGATGTGATTGAGGTAAGAATTGGGGCGACACAGTAGACACTATTGCCGTAGTCAAGCTTGGTGCGAATGGTGAGCCTGAAGATTTTGAGGAGAGCATGCTGGTTCGCACCCTAAGTGGTATTGGAGAGAAGGCGGAAAATGTTGAGGGAGCTGTTGCATTTCTGTTTCAGCTTGGTGATGTGGTGTTTGTTGGAGAGCTTGTGGTCTAGAGGTAATCCCAGGAACTTAGTGTGGTCAACTTTAGGGATGCTATTGCTATTAAGCACGAGGTTCGGGTTGGGGTGGAGGTTGTTGAAATGACAGAAGTGCATGCAGACTGTCTTGTCTTTGGAGAATTTAAAACCGTTGTTGTTGCACCAGGCTTGCAGCCAGTTGAGGTTGAGTTGAAGCCTATTTTTAACAAGAGGAAAGCTTGGGGAGGAATAGAAGATGGTGAAGTCGTCCATGTAGAGGGCATGTTTGATGTTGGGGCCAAGGTTGTCCGCTATGTCCTTAATGCTCAGGTTAAAGAGAGTGGAAGAGAGGATGCTGCCTTGGGGGACGCCCTCTTCTTGGGGATAGTGGTTGGAGACGGTGTGGCCAATACGAGCTTGGAACTGCCTGGGTGAGAGGAAGTTTTGAATAAAGGTGGGGAGGTGGCCTCCGAGGCCGATGGTGTGAAGTTTGTGAATAATGCCGTATTTCCAAGTAGTGTCAAAAGCTTTTACACCAAACTCATTTTTGCCAATGATTACTTTGTGGAATTAGCTGAAATAACCTGATGGAAGAAGACATTTTTCTGCATTTGACATCAAATGCACTCAAAACTTCTCAATTTCCTACCACACTATGAAATAACAAATGAAGAATATGTATATTTCTGACGATCATTATAACCTCCAGCCTTCAGTGCAATACCACTTTCAAAAAAATTTGCCCCAATTGTATTACAGGTTGAAAACATGATGGTGCGAACGCATTTGTTGCAAACGTCACACAATGTGTTGCGAACGCCACACAATGTGTTGCAAATGTCACACAATGTGTTGCAAATGTCACACAATGTGTTGCGAACGTCACACAATGTGTTGCAAATGTGACAATAATGACAGTATAGACCTAATCTACCAAATGACGTCATCTGGCGGTAATTTTGTAAACAAACTTTGGTAGGCAAAGCGCAGCGCAAACAATCAAGTCCTACAAGGCAATATATTAGTAGGAAACGTAAACAAATAAACTAACGTTAGATTCTTGGTGATTGATTAAAGGATAATTTTGCCTTTAAAAAACTTTTCAACCTACCGAAAACCTACATATTTCACCCAAAAAGAACTATTATTATATTCTGAAAGTCTAATTTGGCGCCAAAACCACAAATTTTTAATAAATTCTTACGGAAAATATGGACAGATTAACATTAGGCCTAACTTAAAAGGTTAGCGAACTTTAGCCTAACATTAGATATACGATAACGCCAAATTTCTTATCTTTCATTACTTAATGTTAGGCTTACTGTAGTAATGTTAGTGTACTTCATTTTTGGTGAAAAAAGAGACAAAAACCATTTTCGAATTTAAAGGACTACAAGTATAGATTTCGTTCATAGATTTTGACTAAATTCTTCTTCAAAGTCTAAGTTAATAACATTGAGGGGCCTAGACCTACACAGCATTCATTTTGTGCATGGCATAAGATTAAATGCCAAACACAAACGTAATAATAGCCTACTAATACTAGTAAATACTAGGCAAGAAATTAGAATAGAAGATAAATAGGACAGAGGTATTTAGGCCTTGAAGTTAGAAAATATCCCTAAGCCTTAGTACGTTAAAAGGTTTTGGTCACTGCGTGATTTGGGCATGAACATTCGTGCAACAAATTACAATTTAATTCAAACTATGACCTGCATGCATGTAAAGCTCTTATCTTTATGGAATATTATCAAATGAGAAAACACAATTTTTTTTGAATAACTGTTACAAAGAGTGGTGGGTGCAAACACTTTTTCTAATGAAGTAAACATGGTAAATGGATGTCGGCAAAATTTCTATGGCAAATTTGAAACTTTCACAGGTCTGCCATCCCTCTTTATGTTCACTCCAAGTAATACTAAAAAGTGTTTTTATCATATATGATACTGTATATGAGCAATCACCATTTTGTTTTTAGTTTTTAGGAATAAACATGATCACAATTCTCAATCCTGGCAGGAAATTGTTTTCAATGTAGTTGGCAAAACTACTGGTCCTAATACGAATGACCTTTGCCACACCCATTGTCAATATTTGTATATCATAGGCATATTTTGACTGACTTGGCCTAAACTTGACTTAAACAGAACATTAATTACATTTCATTGCATCCCAAATGTGGTCGGTCAATAAAAAGTTATCTAAGCATTTCAGTACTGCTTGTCAGATATGACAGGCTCTAACTACATGTACTGTTACAACTTACAAAGGTCAGTAGACAATCCTAATATTTAGATTTAAAAATAAGTAGTGGGCTTATAAGCCTACAGTAATAGGTACAAAAATATATGTTAATGAGATAGGCCTAAATGTAGTCAAAAGATGAGTGGGTACCATGCAAAAAACAACGCTTAAGTTAAAGTAAGCTTTTATAAGCTACCTGAAGGGCCAATAATGCAGTACCATATTTGCATTGTGCTGTTATCCACTGGTACATACAGTATACGCATATTAATATGTCAATATTTGGCTTCTTACATAGATAATAGTTTTCTTGCAAGTGTTTCACTCTAGTTTTGATGAAAAGTTGGTTTTCAAGCATGCACACAAAGTTTACCTATTAAGTGAATTACTAGTTTAGACAAAAGAAGAGTATGCATAGATGCACTGTTTATATGTTTATATGCA
The DNA here is from genome assembly GCA_020152595.1 of Chiridota heheva. Classification (NCBI taxonomy): domain Eukaryota; kingdom Metazoa; phylum Echinodermata; class Holothuroidea; order Apodida; family Chiridotidae; genus Chiridota; species Chiridota heheva. The sequence continues at coordinate 394,720 of JAIGNY010001008.1, forward strand.
TTACACATTTCATACACTATAATTTAATACACAAAACTGTATGCACACATCTACACTATCAAGTTGCATAATGTAATTAAAGCAGTAAGAAAGATCACATTTGGATGATCATGCATATAGTCTGAATATGATCTTATGATGTGATGAATAGACCATATTTTTTTTTTAAATTTGCATCACTCATTTTTACACAGGAAAGCTCTATCAGCTGAAAGCTGCATGGTTGAGGTGAGGCCTTGTTAAAATATCTAATAGCAAATATAAAATCTAACATCAGGAAAAGTTTGGCAAAAAGACAAATACAGCAAAAGTAACAAAAGTAACAAACCATACATTAAAATGTATGATAAAATATGAGGCATCTAAAGAACATGTCCGCTTTCCATGTTTTGCTGATAGTACTTTGTGAGTATAGTACTTCATTTCAATCTTATCTCCTCATGATGCTTGATGATGTACTTTCAGTGAAACACTGACAAATACGCTTATAGCTTGATATGAAATAAAAACAAAAAGTATGAACTTGGTAAATTCATCAGCAGGTAGTATTTGCAGTCATTCAATAGAGGCGGCGGAAGCTTGAAATTATTGGGCCAACCATGTTCAGCATAAAGCCAAACGGCATGGGGTTCAGGGCCCACTTAAAGGCCCTGATGGAGGCCAGAGGACGAGGCCCCCGGAAGCTCTGCAGTTTTGGCATTTTGTAAGGACTTTATATTTGCATTTCTGACTGAGGTTAGCAACAATATTGCCATGGGGATAAATTCTTCTAGACTAGGTAGCCTTATTATTTTGATATTCTTGTTAAGTATCGCAGTCATTCATCCTATGAATTACACGATAACATACTTCTAGCAGACAAGTTATATGATATAATTTCCCTAATTCAAAGTACATTGTTTTGTTAAAGGATTAGTTCAGTGGTCAAACAAGTTTATCTTATATGAAAGGGGACTTTAAACAGTCCGGCAGCATGCCTATAAATAATGGGAACATAAATGTTCCTAAAAATGGAAACATTTTGCTACATGGAAGCCGCCATTTTGTGATATTTCCCATGATCCTTGCTATCCTAACATTAAAGCCTTATGCAAAGTTAGTATATTTCAAATTTGAAATACGTCTGGAAAAAAAATCTTTGCTAGGGGAAGCTTGAAACTCATGAAAATGCCTTCATTATCTTAATGGCTAAAATGTTTCCACTCCCACTTGATATGTTCACCTCGCTGTTTTCGAAATATTATAAATGATAGACAATAGAGCTAGGCTTTTAGGCGGAAAACGGCCATTTTGAAAATTCAAATATTTTTCAACACAATGATTTTTGATATTTCAAGTACATAAATTAGAAACAATTGACATTCTTTCGCAACATCTGAACAATATGGCTGCATGACTTCAATATTCTTGTGTGTTATAAATGTTCCTATTAATAGGCATGCTTCCGGACTGTTAAAAGAAGCAATATGGTAAAGAAATCATTTAGAAATTTTATTCCGTAAGAAGATGTCCAAGTTTAAAACTCGGTCTTATCTTTGTAAAAATGACTCATTATGACTGGTGTATGTGTAGTAAGTCTACTAAGGAAGGTTGGCGCCCACATCATATTCGTAACAATTGTTAATGTATTTTAAAGAAAATATATTTAACTTTTTTTCCTATTTCAGTTATTTTCCCTCAATCTTTCTTCAGGTGGTAAATTATAATTATACTTACAAGTATACTTTCTTGACATATCCGGTTTTTAAGGCACTGACAAAGTCAAAGGACAAAGTAGGATAGAATACATATAGAATTTAAAGAATTTGAGGACAGTGACATCACAACTATAATTTCAGTTGTTCCTACAGAAAGGATACCAAACTTCACACTTAAATATCTCCTTAACGGAATAAGATTTTTGAATGCTTTCTGCACCATTTTGTTACATTTGAAGTCTTCTTTCATAAAAAATGGACTTGCTTGACCCTTGAACTATTCCTATAAAGCAATCAAACAGAGAATACACCCGTCTTTAAGAGACTTTACCATAATAATCATTGCTATAGAGAACTTAACATTTTGAAATAGTTTTTTTTGTAAAATATTAATTGCGAATTCTTACAAAAACGAACGGTGTTCGTTAGTTATACATTAGAACATTATGTGAAATACTGAATATAGGCCTAATATCACATAAATAATTATTGTATAACCTTGGTCGGACTATTGTCGGACAAATTTTTTCCCTGACCATGGTCGGGGTAATCGGGGCGGTTAAGCCTATGTTCAAATGACCAATTTTGCATCGTGTGATTTCTTAAAATGCCTTCAAAACCATTCCCTTCATGTAGTCTAGCATGAATTCAACAATTCTTGGCATTTATATCTACAATCTATAGGCATCCTATACAGGTACAATCTTATATCATTTAAAATAGTGTATAAGAACCTCACTTCAGTGGCCTTTGCTTAGTTGAGAAAACACCCACAAGGTCAACCCAACCAAAAGGTGTATATATAAATCCCAGGGAAAAATTCCAGATCAAATCCACATCTAGATTTGATATAAATCACATGCATAACCAGATAACCAAAAAAAGACATGAAATTCATTTGTATATATCAAAATGAACATTCAATCAATTTAATGTAGTCATATGTAATTAACTATTACTCAGTGATGCTTTCTTCTATTTTGGATGACTTAACTTCAGTGGGTTTATGGTTTAAATTATTAGGCAGGCCTAGGCCTACTGGCTAAAAACATACCGTATGCCATATCTGCAGGTTTTTTTTTTTTTTTTACTGATTCTGGTCCTACTCGGATTTACGGCTTATATTTTTAAATTTGATTGAAGTTTTGATTTAGACCTGAGACTTAGATTACAATCACCTAATGAGTTTTCACAGCGATTAATAACTTATTAATCGGATCCGTATTTTCCATGAGTGAACGCTAATACTGGCCTTGTTAAAACTCGTGCAGAGTTGAGTTTTGTTTACTTGCGAAACAACAAATTTTCAGTTAAAATCACAACCAACCATGTAGATTACTCCCACTACTATTTTGCATAAAAATTATTGACCTAAATTCAAGCATTTTGTGCAAAATTAATGATGAAATAGGTCAGAATAACCATTTTACATTGAATTACTGATAAATAATCGAGCACAATATGCATACTTTGTGTACGTACAATTTCCCAACTGCTTGTAAAATAATTAATAAAAACACAAATTGTTCTTCTTTAGAGTAACAAAAAAATTGTAAGAATATTTGGTTGGTCCAAAGAACAACAAAAAAACGAACCAAATCTTTTTCAAAAGTTGGCTAAAAGTCTCCACCAAAATATTTTATTTGTACCCCATGAATGATCTGTTTGGAATATACATATCTCGTAGATTGATATATAGTTGATTTTATGTTTTGACATTGCCTGTCTTTAGTTCAGAAAAGCTTCTTAGAGTTTTAAATGCTAGTGGGGGGCGGGGGCTGGGACTTTCCGCCCCTAAATTTCAGTCCCAGAAATCTTTTTTTTCGTCCCTAAAACTTGGGGGCGAAAAACAATGTTTAAAAAACTTTAATCACTTAATTGTTGATTTAAAAAAAAAAAAAATTGGGAGAAGTAAAGCCATTGAAAAATTGAATTGTTGGAAATGATCCGTATGCCTTTGCATATAGTGTTTAATGAGAACGATATACAATATTTATTAAATGAAAAACAAGGGGAGAGAACATGCGGATATTTGCATCAAACTACAACAACAAGAATATTCATTCCCAACCCACGCAATGACCAAATCATACTAGTACCCTGCATCAACGTAACACTCGCAACATGGCCAACTTGTGGAATATGAATGCAAAGAACTACATTTTATGGACAAATTGTATTTGATGTTCAGAAACAAGTTCTGATTATATTTTCCATTAATTCTCTGCTCATAAGCTCAAAAAAAGAGCAATTTGGTAACTTTGAAATCAAATCAAGAGACCGTTGCGAGCATTACATACGGGCACTGTCAACCTGTCACATACGATCGCACACTTCATGTAGAACTTAACATGGCTGCAATGATTTTTCTCAGCAATTATCTTGTATTTTTTTAACAATAATTGACTTCAAATAAAGAGATTATAAAGAAATAAATTTGTTGTGATCAGGCAAATATTAGCCCACAAAGAAGATGCAAATACATAGCATCATCGAACCTGTTATCTGCAGGTACATTATGACTATTCATTTCCAAACATTCTCAATCGTATTTATTGATTGAATCTGTATAAATATCACATTTTCACAAATATGTCAAAAGATACTAAACATGTTGACACCAAGCATAAACTTTCTTTTCATTTAAATAAAACAGATTTTTACCATCTGTTGGCAATTGTTTTTAGTGATTTGGTTATTTTCTGTACTTCTGGTTTTTCATAAAATATGAATGAGACCGAAACCGTGGTTTTCCAAAACAGGTTTTAGTTACAAAACCGGTACACCGTGCAAGCTTACTTGGCAATTAAAACTATAAACTGACCACACTCAATTGAAGACTCAAAATTAAATGCTTTTTTAATAAAAATCAAACAAACTGCTTATGCTTTCCTCACTGCTCATCCCATCTCAGTGTTTCTAAGCCACAGTGCATGTCCACATGATTGGTTTGACATGCATCAACCACCCAACATCTTCACACGCAGGCTTGGTAAATTTATGATCAAATTCATACTTACCTTCCTGCTTTAAAGCATTTGATAAATTCTTTACGATTGTTGGTGATTTATGACTGTTCATTAGAACATGAACTTAGGTTACGTTGACAGTGTCATACATCAGTGCATTTTGTCATGATCAACAGTTTGACTTAAACCTCATTATGTTAAAGATGTCATTTAAAAGTATTCATTCAAAACTAATCATATTTTCAAAAGTATTACTTCTAACCATGTTTGTTGTTGAGTTGCTAGGTGAAATAGTCTTTGTGTAAAATTCCATCACTTTGCGGTACTTTATGTGGCAGTTGTATTAACAGGTTGGACAAAGAATTGTGAGATAATAAATCAAAAACTGTAAGAATTCTACATAGTGTGAAATGTTTTAAACATTGTAATTACTCTAAATAACACACAGGTGTGTCTCGTGCAAAGTGCATGTACCCACAAGAAATCCAAACAATATCATTTATGATTTAACCCTTACTCCCAGCGTCACGGTGACCGTGACAGTTACGATCCATTTTCCAATTTTTTTTTTGAGTACCTTCCCAAAATCCTATAGAGCTGCAAATAAGTTCATTCAAACCAGATTAAACAGATCTTTCATAATATGGTTATTTTGTTGGGGGGTTAGATTGAAATTTTTTGAGTAAAATCGTTACAAAAAAATGCATTTTCTTAAAAAACGGCCCCCTTTTTTTTTTTTTGAGAGAGACGAATGTCATACGTGAATTTTTTTTTTTTTTTCAGGTAAAGTATAAAGATAGTTTGAATTGTTGGTTGCTACACGATTTTTACTTGTACTTGGTCAATGTTTGTGTTTTTTTGGAGAAAATATGCCAAAATTTGTGATTTCGGGCCATTTTGGACCTTTTTTGATCAAAAAATCATAAAAAACGGCCCAAATATTGTATTGGAATTTTTAAAATCTCTACGGATAGAGGAGAAATAGATCGTTCAGACGAACTATTACAATAACAGGGGCCGAAATCACAATTTTATGGGGGAAAGTGGAGTAGGGGTCCCATGTTAAGGCAAAATACACATGTTAGGGGGTGCCCCAGGCCCATTTAAAGAAAAATGCTTGTATATAGGCCTAGTACCGGTACATTATTTTGATGCCCCATTTTTTGGGACCATGATCCTTTTCCCCTTCCCCTGGCTATGCCACTGTTGTGGTGATGACTAGATTGATAAAACAAACATTTTGGACCCCTGTATGTACCCCCGGGCTTCCCGGCTGTAAAAGTCTGTCCCCACTGTTACCACAAAATTGTGGGGCAGGTTAGAAACGACAATAACGTGTTATGCGATAACATGTTATGCGTATGCTTGAAGAGGACGAGCCGCCCGCTACTAGAAACCACAATAACATGTTATGCGATAACATTTTATGCGTATGCTTGAAGAGGACGAGCCGTCCGCTACTCCCCAACCCAAGAGGAAGAGGGACAGACCGTTGAAAATGAGCCCAGGCCCCTCTTCCAGGCCTTCCGCTGCAGTCTCCCCACCATCACCACTCAAAGAAAATCCAACTGCAGCAGAAAAAGCTGCCTTCAAAACCAGGGAGGAAGAGCGGAACGCTCGGCTGCAGGAGATACAACGGTCGAAGGTCATCCCTGCAGCCGATAAAGACTATCATCTGTGGGAAGTACTGGTGGAGAGTGACCGGGATCGACACAAGGTCTTCGGTAACTGGTTATGGGAAGACCAAACTAAAGTAAGTTGAATGAATATAGTTGCAATTTTTTTTTTTTTTTTTAATTCTATTTGCAGCAACAAGATATAGCAGAAGACTTTACAAAATTGGACCTTTTCGGCAAACATTTCTTATGAATTCCATGTGGAATGAACAGAAGTAAGAGTCAATAGATAATCAGCATAGTCTATCAACATAAAAGTAGCTGTGAAGCTTGTAATGGCTGAAATTGGGTCAGAAATTAAAAAAAAAACACTTTTGTGCATAATAAATGAAGTAAATGACCTAATTTGCATATCATTTGCATAATTTCTTATTTTATTTTTTTTTAAATGATGATGTAAATATCTTGTTTTTCTGCATTCTATTAGTTTTGGACAATATAGAAGAGGAAAATGCATTTTTTTGGAAATTTAGTGCCATACACTATTAGATAGATTATTCACAGAATCGGGGGATAATTTTTAGGTCAATATGTACCAAATTTTTCATATTTGCGTCATTTTTTTTCTTCTGATTCCTAAAAATCCATGAATAGTATCAAATGAAGGTCTTTCCAAGGACGATTCAGAAATTCTATCCATATTTTTTTGCTATTTAGCCACAAGGCACAAGCGTGTCATAAAGATAGAATGTTTGGAGACCTAATATGCTAATTCAATGACCTAATTTGCATATTTGAGTTCGGAAATATGCACAATTTTGGAAAGTTCAACATGTTAGTTTTCATAAAAGTTGAACTTGTTTTGGTACAAATGGAACAGAAAGTGCTGAAAAAATCCTCTTTCCAAAAATTTCAGAATTTTTGGAACCTTGGGAGAGTAAGGGTTAAGGGCATGTACAGTGGGTGCATCAAAATGATTTTAAAAAATAGAACTCAATTAAATCTTATAAAATAGTTTGAAAGAACTACAACTTTTTGGAGAATTTTAATGTTGGATTGTTATTTTGAAATAGCATTAGATTTAGAGAAAAGTGTTTGATTGTTATTAGAAATAGCATTAAATTAAGAGAAAAGCGGTTGATTGTTATTTGAAATAGCATTAGATTTAGAGAAAAGTGTTTGATTGTTATTAGAAATAGCATTAAATTAAGAGAAAAGCGGTTGATTGTTATTTAGAAATAGCATTAGATTAAGAGAAAAGTGTTTGATTGTTATTTAGAAATAGCATTAGATTCAGAGAAAAGCATTTGATTGTTATTCAGAAATAGCATTAGATTCAGACAAAAGCGTTTGATTGTTATTTAGAAATAGCATTAGATTTAGAGAAAAGTGTTTGATTGTTATTAGAAATAGTATTAGATTAAGAGAAAGCGGTTGATTGTTATTTAGAAATAGCATTAGATTTGAAAATTGTTATTTAGAAATAGCATTAGATTTAGAGAAAAGCACTTGATTGTTATTTAGAAATAGCATTAGATTTAGAGAAAAGTGTTTGATTGTTATTAGAAATAGTATTGAATTAAGAGAAAAGCGGTTGATTGTTATTTAGAAATAGCATTAGATTTAGAGAAAAGCGGTTGATTGTTATTTAGAAATAGCATTAGATTTAGAGAAAAGTGTTTGATTGTTATTTAGAAATAGCATTAGATTTAGAGAAAAGTGTTTGATTGTTATTAGAAATAGTATTGAATTAAGAGAAAAGTGTTTGATTGTTATTTAGAAATAGCATTAGATTTAGAGAAAAGCGTTTGATTGTTATTTAGAAATAGCATTAGATTTAGAGAAAAGCACTTGATTGTTATTTAGAAATAGCATTAGATTTAGAGAAAAGTGTTTGATTGTTATTTAGAAATGCATTAGATTTAGAAAAGTGTTTGATTGTTATTAGAAATAGTATTGAATTAGAGAAAAGTGTTTGATTGTTATTGTTATTGAATTAGCGGTTGATTGTTATTTAGAAATAGCATTAGATTTAGAGAAAAGTGTTTGATTGTTATTTAGAAATAGCATTAGATTTAGAGAAAAGTGTTTGATTGTTATTAGAAATAGCATTAGATGTAGAGAAAAGTGTTTGATTGTTATTTAGAACTAGCATTAGAAAGAAAAGGGTTTAATTGTTATTTAGAAATAGCATTAGATTAAGAAAAAGCGTTGATTGTTATTTAGAAATAGCATTAGATTTAGAGAAAAGTGTTTGATTGTTATTTAGAAATAGCATTAGATTTAGAGAAAAGTGTTTAATTGTTATTTAGAAATAGCATTGATTAAGAAAAAGCGTTTGATTGTCATTTAGAAATAGCATTAGATTTAGAGAAAAGTGTTTGATTGTTATTTAGAAATAGCATTAGATTCAGAGAAAAGTGTTTGATTGTTATTAGAAATAGCATTAGATTTAGAGAAAAGTGTTTGATTGTAATTAGAAATAGCATTAGATTCAGAGAAAAGTGTTTGATTGTTATTTAGAAATAGCATTAGATTCAGAGAAAAGCGTTTGATCGTATTTAGAAATAGCATCTTCATTATTTCAAAAGATGTTCTGGTAATCTAATGTCGGCATCTCTGAACATAGGTGCAAAGTCTCAACAATTATAAGTGTATGTGGGGGGAGGGGGGGAGGGTTCAAGAGTGCTAAGCCTTAGTATGGTTTTCTCAAAACAAATTTAAATATTGAGCAAAACTTTTTTGGGGTGTGAAAATTGGTGACCAACCAACATATTCTGCTGAGAACCGTTTGCTTTTCTCGCAATTTTCAATCCCCCAAGCAATTCTGCTTATGTTGGGGAATAAACTGTAAACCTGATCAATTTGTACATTACAAAAAGATTTCCATCTGTTCTACTTCATACTATCTTTTCAAAAAATTGCAACCAGCATGATATTGAAACATAACTATCTTCATTCACAGGTCCAAAAAGGCAATTATGCAGAAATTAAGCTTGCATATATCCTTCAGTTTAATGCCAATGTACCCAGTTCAGGTTTTCAATATAGTTTCATACAGTCTGTCCTAAAAGTTTGGTATGGTACCATATACTGTACTGCACACATATAATGCTCAATACAAATTGACTGTATACTTAAACAGGTATAACATAAACAGTCTTAAAATGTGCAGAAGATTTAAGTGAAGGAAAGGACGCCACCCACCTTCCTGGTTTATGGATGTAGCTTTGTAACCTGTTCTTCACCTCGTCATATGTCATGAAGGACATGTAACCTTTGTGCTTCACGGCCAAACAATTCCAGTTTCTAAGAAGCGTTGTCCAGGGTTGGAAGAGCCTGGTAAACACATCAAACTCAAAAACTGAGATGTAGTCATTGCAGGTTAGATCCATGGTGTTGCGAAGGGCGATGGCTTCAATGGTGGAGTGGATTGGGTGTACTTCTTGTAGACTTTGTCTGAAGGTCTTCCAAGTTACAATAGTTCTGAAACCAAAGATATGAGAGAGTTTGTAATGAAATATAGGAGGCATATGGTGAATCACTTAAAACTACACATTTGTTTAGAATCATTTTTAGAAGTTTAAGTGGCTTCTGAAAGTTAATTTCACTAGAAGAATTGGCACACAAAATGTGTGATCTTACTTACCTATCACACTGTGGACCCCGCTCCCACTCTATCTCTCCCTTCCACTCACACAAATTAGCACACAAACAAAACATGTGAAAGCTGAAAGAAAGTCATCATACATTACATGTAGTATGCTTTTTAACCTGAACATTTGGGAAATTTTGATGCAGGGATAAGTCTTATAGCCTATGATTGTTTTGAATTGTGATCAACATTTAGGCATGTACCTATAATTACAACTTTCAAAGCAAAATATGAATGACTGTTAAGTCATAAAGTGATTTTTTTTTTTTTTTGTCAAATTGTCCCAGAGACATTAGAGCATACTGTAATGATCTTATAAGGATGAGTGCCTAACCGAGTGGCTTGCAAGGGCTGGTAATTTGCATTGTGGGTTTTGTTATAAGGAATACAGCCATCCACTGTATGCTTGCAAGTATGAGAATCCAATAGGATGATGATGTGATGTAATGTCTTTTTTCTCAAATAGTTTCCCCACCCCCTCCCCAAGTTAAAATAAAGACTGAATATACAGTATCTAACATATTAAGAAAATTGCAACAGAATGAGAAAAGGTCAAAATCTCAGCTGAACAGGAGGGAAATTGGTCCTTCTATTTAGCAGAAAACCACCGGCTTTATGAAGCAACTATGTCCATACACAAAAGCTTACTTTTCTGCACAGACCTCAATTTTGAGCTATACTGTGCCAATCAATTGGATGTACTCCCTCCTACCTTCTATGAAAAAAAAAAAAAACATTAAAAAAAAGCTGGAAAAAATCTTCTACTAATTCTATGACCCACCCACAACATGAAATAACAATACATATAGTTTCAATTTCTTAGTACTTAAAAATTAGGCAACTCAGCATCTGAAATAAGAATATCTGAGGAATTCTCAAAAAAATTGTAACATTTTTGAGGAAATCTCAGGAAAAATTCTGGATGGCTGGAGGGACGGACGAAATCGCCATTATATAGGTTCGCATTATGCTTCGCATGCTCACCAATAAACAAGCATGCTTATTAAGATGTAACAAATTTGCATACTAATGAGATTAGAATCATTAAAAACATTTTTTTTTTACATAGTCTAACTTTTTAAGGGAATTTTTTTCTTTTTCAGTTTTTGCAATAAATTTTTCTAGAAAATTAGATTTTCTGGCAAATAAGCTTATGCTGCTTAATTTCCCTGTCAATAACCCCAGAATGGGACAAAATAAGCCTCTTGGAGCAGTTTCTGTTTGTATATTTGTTTTCTAGGCTCCGTGTCTGACCAGTTCAACTACAGTACAGCCATGATTGTGCTCTAATTCAAGGATAAAGGTGACATATTATGCAATAAAGGTGATAGCGTACCACACTCAGTATACATAAACACACTACTGCTAGTTGTTTATCACCCAGTTACTCTTAGTATATACCAGAGAGTTGCCATCTAAATGGCAACTCTCTGGTGTATATCCTATGTACTAACTCTTAGTATATGTACTTACTCTTAGTATATATCCTATGTACTTACTCTTAGTATATATCCTATGTACTTACTCTTAGTATATACCCTATGAACTTTCTTTTAGTATATACCTTATGTACTTACTCTAAGCATATACCCTACTTACTCTGTATATACCTATGAACTTATTATTATTTATTATTGTTTCAGGTCAGACTAGCTGTTGTACTAAGTACTTAAAGGAACTGACGGCAGAAAAGTGGGGGCACTAGTTTTTGCCACTTATGCAGATTTTAACAAATAGAAGTCACATCACACTGTCTTTTTACTGTTGTTGTTTGTTTGTTTGTTTGATGAGGGCTTAATGGCGCCCCAATAGCAAGGGTCAAATTGTGCCTGAGAGGTACGGTCATTCCAGAGGTAGGAAAGAAAGAAAACAGGGGGCGATTGAGAGAAACACAACGACTAAATACTGGAATCGAGAGAGGTGCATGGGTGAAAAATTAAAGTAGAAAGAGAGGGGTGGGAGAGGAGGACTAAATATGGTTGTGGAAGAAAGCATGATGAAGGAAGGAGATAGTTATTTCCGGAGGGTTTTCTGAAAGAACTCAGCAATTGACTTGTAGGGAGCGAGGGAAGCTCTGGGAAGGTTGTTCAGGGGGCAAGCAAAGAGAACGTTACGGACTGTGAAGGTGCAATGGCAATTGTTGTAGAGGGGTTGGGGGAGCCAATAAGGAGGTGGGAGTGAGTGAGGTGGGTGTGACCTATTCTAAGATGGGTAATGTGAATGTTGTCCACACAGGAGAGGTTGTGGATGGTGGGTTTGATCGGAATGGTGGGCTGGATGACGTGGAGTTTGTTATCAATTTGGGAGTCCCATGAGGTTTGCCAGCAGTTATGAACAAGGGAAACAGTACGAGGTTTGATATCAGAAAGGGTTTTGGGAAATGGGGTGGGGGGAGGTTGAGGGCAAGTTTAGCGGCTGCATCAGCCATGTCATTGCCAGGAATGCCAACATGGTTGGGTATCCAGAAGAAAATAATATTTTTCCTGCAGAGGGTGGGTGAAAGGAATTTACGGAGGAGGTTGGATGTGGGGTTATCCCATTTAAGATCAAGCAAAGAAGTAAAGATAGCCTTGGGAGTCGGAGAAGATGGCAAAGTGGCCAAGCGGAGAATACTCAATAAAGTTGAGGGCGAGGTGGATGGCCTTGGCCTCGGCCGAGAAGATGGATGAGTAGTCAGGAAGCCTGCTACTAAGGGTGATGTCTTGGATGAGGGCAGCAGCAGCTGTCTTGCCTTCCTTAGAGCCATCAGTATAGATAGAGGTGTAGTTTGAGAGTTGGTCTTTGATATGGTTGTGGAGGTTGATGAAGAGGTTAGGGTGGGTTTGGGTCTTGTGATGAGTGGAGAGGCTCAGGTGGATAGAAGAGAGGGGGAGGCCCAGGGAGGAAAAGTCGGCCAGGAGAAGGTGACAAAAGTGGCGGGGTTGGTGCCAAGATGGAAGAGGTCTGATTTGATGCATAAGCTGAAGGGAGGGGATAGGGTTTTAGTCCTATCAAAAAGGGTGGAGAAATTTGGGTACCTAATGAGGTTGTAAATAGGGTTCTGGGTGTTGGTGAGGACTCTAAAAGCATAGGAGAGGCTAAGCTTTCTAAACCTTACATCTAAGTAGAAAGGGGGGTTCGTTGGCTTCAACATGAAGGTTGATGATTGGGGAGGTCCTGTAGGCACCCAGACAAAGTCTAAGTGCTTCATTTTGGATGGTGTTGATGTGGTTGAGGTAAGAGTTGTGGGCAACACAGTAGGCAATATTGCCATAGCCAAGCTTGGCACGAATGGTGAGCCTGAAGATTTTGAGGAGAGCATAGTGGTTCGCAACCCAAGTGGTGTTGGAGAGGAGGCAGAGAATGTTAAGGGAGCTGTTGCATTTCTGTTTCAGGTTGGTGATATGTTGCTTGTAGGAGAGCTTGGGGTCTAGAGTTAGACCCAGGAATTGAGTGTGTTCAAATTTAGGGATGCGATTGCCATCGAGCACGAGGTTCGGGTTGGGGTGGAGGTTGTTGAAGTGACAGAAGTGCATGCAGACTGTCTTGTTTTGGAGAATTTAAAACCGTTGTTGTTGCTAAAGTTGTTAAAAGCTGATTTATGCACATCAGTATTATGGCTTGAAGAGGTGTTCAGAATTGTATAGGAAAAGGAAGTAATACCAAAATCATGGAAGCAAGGACTGATAACAAAAATACCTAAAGGCAATACTACTGTATGTGATAACTGGCACGGAATAACCTTAACATCCATACCAAGCAAACAATTTGGAAGAGTTTTAATCAAAAGAATTAGAAACGGTGTTGACAGTAAGATGAGAGATGAACAGGCTGGATTTAGAAGAGGAAGGAGTACCACCAAGCAAATTTTCTTCCCGCACAACATTCTTGAACAGGTGGTTGAATGGCAGTCAAGCATAAACTTCGCCTTTGTTGACTCGAGAAGGCGTTTGACTCAATGCATAGAGAAAGCCTCTAAAAATTATTGGCAGCCCATGGTATTCCACAAAAGGTAATATGTTTGATTAAAGCAATATATGAAGACAATGAATGTGCAGTTATAGAAGATATTGTGGAATCTGAATGGTTTCAAGTCAAAAGTGGTGTAAAGCAAGGTGATGTAATGTCAAGGTTTCCTTTTCTGATGGTGGTAGACTGGGTGATGAGGAAAACAACTAAATGGAATTAGATGGAACTTCATGTCAACCCTTGAAAATTTATGATTTTGCTCGTGATATCGCTCTACTTTCATCTACATATCAACACATGCAAACCAAAGTCACCAGGCTCGATCAGTATGCTGCACAAACTGGGCTAAGAAGACAGAGCTCATGAAAGTTAACAGCAGTTGTGCAAACAAAGTTTATATCGATAACCAACAACTAAATGAAGTTAACAAGTTCAGATACCTTGGTGCAACAGTAAGCTTACAAGGCGGTGGCGAGGAAGATATCCAAAACAGTATCTTTAAAGCAAGAGTAGCATTTATGAAATTAAATAAGATATGGAACTCAAGCACATTCTCAATATATACAAAAAATACGACTGTTTAACTCTCTTGTTAAGTCTGTACTCTTGTATGGTTGCGAGACATGGAGAGTTAATGTAGCAGATAATAAAAAGCTTTATACATTTATGTTCAAATATTACAGAAGAATTTTGAAGATCAGATGGTCATATGTAATATCTAACAATGAAATACTGAGAATCACTAAACATGACAACATCAGCACTAAAGTAAAAAGGTGGAAGTGGATTGGTCCTCAGATGCACATGAGCATTATTAAGCACTGTGTGACAGCTATGACTTGGAAACAAGAGGGGAGAAGGAAAGTTGGTCGTCCTAGAACAACCTGGAGAAGGACAGTCAAGAAAGAGAGAAATATGATGGGATGGAGCTCGTGGACAGAAGCCAGACAAGTTGTAAAAACAGAGTCTAGAGGAGAGAGTGCACTGTAGCCTTATGGGTCAGGAGGCCTGAAGAAACTAGGTGAGGTGATTGTTGCACCAGTCTTGGAGCTGGTTGAGGCCGAGTTGGAGCCTATTTTTGACAAGAGGAAAGCTAGGGGAGGAGTAGAAGATGGTGAAGTCATCCACGTAGAGGGCATGTTTGATGTTGGGGCCAAGTTTGTCCATGATGTTGTTAATGTTCAGGTTGAAGAGAGTGACTTAGAGGATGCTACCTTGGGTCGCCCTCTTTTTGGGGGTAGGGGTTGGAGAAGGTGTGGCCAATACGAACTTGGAACTGCCTAGGTGAGAGGAAGCTTTGAATAAAGATGGGGAGGTGGCCTCTGAGGCCAATGGTGTAAAGTTTGCGGATAATGCCGTATTTCCAAGCAGGGTCGAAAGCTTTCTCGAGGTCGTAAAAGATGGCATTGAGGTGTTCCTTTTTTGCAAAGGATTCCCGGATAGCGGTGTCAAGCGTAATTAATTGGTCCAGGGTATAGCGACGTTTCCGGAAACCACTTTGGTGAGGGGAGAGGATTCTGTTGGTCTCAAGGAACCAGTTTAGTCTTTGGTTAATAATCCTTTCCATAATTTTACAGAGACAGCAAGTGAGAGCGATGGGGCGGAAGCTGGAGGGGTCAGTATTGTCCTCTCCCGGTTTGGGGGTGATGATAGCTGTTCTCCAGATAGGGGGAAAGGAGTGTGAGGACCACATGTGGTTGAGGATGGTAAGAAGGGTAGTGGTGGCCTTGTTGGGGAGGTCTTTCAGGAACTAGTAGGGGATGTTATCTGGGCCCTTGGAGGTGTAGCCAGCATCGTGGATGGCTTGGTTTAATTTAGAAAAAGTGAGAGGGGTGTTGTAGCTCTCGGTGTTGTCTGAGAAAAAAAAGGTGATACTCTAGGCTTCATCGTGAGCTTTTTTGGTTTTGAAAGCACTGGGGTTAGTTGGCCGAGGACGAGATGTTGCTGAAAGAGGCGGCGAGGTGGTTAACAATGTTCTTTTTTACGGTGAGAAGGAAACTATGCCAGGAGAGATGGGAGACTTGCCCACCCTGCCATGGAAACTGTTAACCATTCCCCAGATCTTCTTCGTGGGGATGTTGGTGGTGAGAGAAGAGATGAAGTTGTTCCAAAGTTGGTTTTACTGTCCTTGCTAGTGCACCTGACTTTGGCATGGCTGATGCGAAAGAGGTTAAGGGTGTGGGTGGTCGGGTTAGTTTTGAAGTTCCTGAGGGCCCTTTTCCTGTTCTTGATGGCGGTTTTGCAGTCATCAGTGAAGCAGGGCTTGTAGGTGGGGGGGGGGGAGGGGGTGCTTAGGGGTTTGGAGATTTTGGGAATGGAACAGGTGGCGATGTTGATAGGGATGTTACTGAAGTTTGACATGAGATCCTAACCCTCAAGGAGATGGGGGGAGAGGTGCTAGTCACAGAGGGTTTCGAAAAGGGGCCAGTCGGCCGTCTCGAGGTTCCAATTGGGGGTGTGGTCTGGGGAAGGTTTGAAGGTTGGAGTAAATAAGAAGAGGATAAGGGTCACTACCACAAAGATCAGCAGTGACCTTCTAGCTAAAATCAAGAAGGAGGTTGGGGGAACAGATAGACAGGTCAATACAGGTGAGGGAGCCTGTGGCAGGGTGAAGTTTGGTTGGGGAGTTAGTGTTGAGCAAGGAGTGGCTGTGCTGTCGGAGAGTGATTTCGACAAATTTGCCTCTGGGGGTGATGGTATCGGAGCCCCATAGGGGGTTGTGGGCGTTGAAGTCACCAAGAAGGATGAAGGGGGAGGAAAGCTGAAAGATGAGGTCATTAAGGCTGGTTGGCTGAACGTTGGCATTAAGGGGAGATAGATATTGCAAAAAATGATGGTTTTGTGGAGGGAGATAGACATACAGATGGCCTGAAGGTCGGTCGGTGTTCACATAAAGAAGGCTGTGTGGGATATTCACTTAATGTTTATGGTAGCAAGTGAAATTGTTGAGAGAATAATGGTCAGTGGTTTTTAAGAAGGATTTTTGTAGGCAGAAGACGACCGTGTTGAAGGTGGTGGCCGTAGGTCGATTTCTTCGAATTGGCCTGAAGGCTCCTGATGTTCCATTGTATAATGTTGTGGGTGTTATTGTAATTGTTTGTGTTGCATGCCATAAGGAGGCAGGGGGTTATCTGGAGGAAGATCTGTTAGGTCTGAGTTGGCTTGGTTTTTTCTTTGGATCTGTCCCTGTTTCTTTAGGGGCGGTTATTTTTGAAAGTTGGACAAGAAGTATGTTCTGGGTGTTCGATAATCGAATAATCCATGCTCTCTTCAGCGTGATATGTGTGGGTTTGGATGGTGGGCTGTTTGTTGATTGGTTGTTGGTTGGTTTGATGCTTGTCAGCCACATTGGCTTGAGTTTGATAGCATTAGAGGTGTTGGGGTAGGGGATGGCGGGGGTCTTAGAGAAGGAAGGAGGGTAGGGAAGAGAAGTGGTGGTGGAAGTGATTTGGGTAATGGGTGTGGTTGGGTTGTTTGCAATGATGATGGACTTAGGACTGGGTAAGAATAGCCAGGTGAGGTCAGTTTGGGCATGTGAGTCGATTTTAGTTGTTAGGAGGGGGCGATATTGGTGTAAGAGGACACTGCGCTCTAGTAGGAAGGTTTAGTGTGGAGGGAAGCGAGAAATTGCTCCCTAGCCTCCGGGTAAGTGATGTTGGGATTAAGGGTTTTCAGTTTGGTTATCTGCTTTTCCTGAAGCCAGGTGGGGCAATCTTTTGAGAAGGAGAGATGGTTGGCTGGGTGAGCACCGTCACAATTGGTGCAGAGTGGGGTGTTGGTGCAGTAGGCGCTGTCACGGTCCGGAGCTCCACAGTTGCCACCGCACGCTTGGCTGCAGCAGGAGATTTTTCCATGGCCATACCTCTAGCACTTATGACAATGAAGGGGGTTGGGGATGTATGGGGCGACTGGGATTCTTATGTAGCTGGCAGTGATGTGGGAGGGGAGAGTTGGTGTGGCAAAAGTCAGGAACTGGTGTTTGTGAGTGTTTCGGCACTGTCTCTCTTGAGGACGGGACGACAGGCTTCAGTAACATGTTGGTTGGCCAGTTCCTCAACGTGGTCTTCATCCGTCAAGTAGGCAAGGTCTCTATAGTTCTAATGACGACTTTGCTGGAGTTCAGGAAATGGTGGGGGTGACTGTAATGTCAATACCAGTACCAGCTAGGGTTTTGGTGGTGAGGTGGGTGGTGGCTCTAGTGTCCCTGGTGCAGTGCACCAGAAGATCTCCAGATCTAAGGGTAGAGACTTTGGGTAGGGTACTGACAAGGCCTTGGAGCACCTTGTGTATGAGAAAAAGAGAAACTCTTAAAAAACTTTTTGGTTTATTGGTGGCCTGTATGATTAGAATTTTGTGGACTGGAGCTGAAGAATGGTCAATGGAGGTAGCAGGTGGGTCATGGGGAGGGGAGGGAGGGTCAAGGCAGAAGCGTTTTGTCATAATGGAGAAAAAAATTAAGAGCTGAGAGACTCGAGGCAACTAGAAAGAAAAAATTGCGGAACTACTATAGAAGAACTGCTATACAGTTATCGATTAGGGCGTTAAAGTCTGGTCACAACGGAAGGGGAAAAAAAGAAAAAAACAGTCTCACCGAAAGCAGATACTCATCCACAAAGAGAGAATACCAGAAAATGAAGATGCAAAACAAAATATAGGTGGTAAAGTGCAAGGTAAAGTGTATCGGAATGAAAAGTTTGAGAGAAAAGAATAGAAGTCACGTTGCTCTCTGTTGTTGTACTGTACTTATAGAAATGTCAACCACAGTGCACATGCTGACAAATTCAAGTCGATGGGAAAACGTTCTTACTGTTGTTGTACAAACAGAATTGTCAACCACAGTGCACATGCTAACAAATTCAATAGTCCATAAGAAAACGTTTTTACTGTTGTTGGATACAAAAATATCACCCATCGCGCATATGCCAACAAATTTAAAAGTCAATGGGTTAACATGTACATGATGATACCGCTGGGCTGATGATACCGCTGGGCTGATGATACCGCTGGGCTGATGATACCGCTGGGCTGATGATACCGCTGGGCTGATGATACCGCTGGGCTGATGATACCGCTGGGCTGATGATACCGCTGGGCTGATGATACCGCTGGGCTGATGATACCGCTGGGCTGATGATACCGCTGGGCTGATGATACCGCTGGGCTGATGATACCGCTGGGCTGATGATACCGCTGGGCTGATGATACCGCTGGGCTGATGATACCGCTGGGCTGATGATACCGCTGGGCTGATGATACCGCTGGGCTGATGATACCGCTGGGCTGATGATACCGCTGGGCTGATGATACCGCTGGGCTGATGATACCGCTGGGCTGATGATACCGCTGGGCTGATGATACCGCTGGGCTGATGATACCGCTGGGCTGATGATACCGCTGGGCTGATGATACCGCTGGGCTGATGATACCGCTGGGCTGATGATACCGCTGGGCTGATGATACCGCTGGGCTGATAATACCGTTAGGTACGAGAAAGGTATTTGATTCATCATGAGACTCAAGAAAAATACATTCTCACTTTTCAGCCGTCAGTTCCTTTTGACCTGAAAACCAACAAATATCTATAGTGCAGTAGATTACTATTACAATCAAGCAACTTAGATTTGGTTCTGCTTCATCTCTGCCATCCATTCAGCTCTATATAACATCAGAAACCAGTCCCCTGCACCTTGTTTCTCTTTGGTTCATTCAGCTCTATACAACATCAGAAACCAGTCCCCTGCACCTTGTTTCTCTTTGGTTCATTCAGCTCTATACAACATCAGAAACCAGTCTCCAGCACCTTGTTTCTCTTTGGTTCATTCAGCTCTATACAACAGCAGAAACCAGTCCCCTGCACCTTGTTTCTCTTTGGTTCATTCAGCTCTATACAACATCAGAAACCAGTCCCCAGCACCTTGTTTCTCTTTGGTTCATTCAGCTCTATACAACAGCAGAAACCAGTCCCCAGCACCTTGTTTCTCTTTGATTCATTCAGCTCTATACAACAGCAGAAACCAGTCCCCTGCACCTTGTTTCTCTTTGGTTCATTCAGCTCTAAACAACATCAGAAACCAGTTCCCTGCACCTTGTTTCTCTTTGGTTCATTCAGCTCTATACACTAGCAGAAACCAGTCCCCAGCACCTTGTTTCTCTTTGGTTCATTCAGCTCTATACAACAGCAGAAACCAGTCCCCAGCACCTTGTTTCTCTTTGGTTCATTCAGCTCTATACAACAGCAGAAACCAGTCCCCTGCACCTTGTTTCTCTTTGGTTCATTCAGCTCTATACAACAGCAGAAACCAGTCCCCAGCACCTTGTTTCTCTTTGGTTCATTCAGCTCTATACAACAGCAGAAACCAGTCCCCTGCACCTTGTTTCTCTTTGGTTCATTCAGCTCTATATAACATCAGAAACCAGTCCCCTGCACCTTGTTTCTCTTTGTTTCATTCAGCTCTATACAACATCAGAAACCAGTCCCCAGCACCTTGTTTCTCTTTGGTTCATTCAGCTCTATACAACAGCAGAAACCAGTCCCCTGCACCTTGTTTCTCTTTGGTTCATTCAGCTCTATACAACAGCAGAAACCAGTCCCCTGCACCTTGTTTCTCTTTGGTTCATTCAGCTCTATACAACAGCAGAAACCAGTCCCCTGCACCTTGTTTCTCTTTGGTTCATTCAGCTCTATATAACATCAGAAACCAGTCCCCTGCACCTTGTTTCTCTTTGTTTCATTCAGCTCTATACAACAGCAGAAACCAGTCCCCTGCACCTTGTTTCTCTTTGGTTCATTCAGCTCGATACAACGGCAGAAACTAGTCCCCTGCACCTTGTTTCTCTTTGGTTCATTCAGCTCTATACAACAGCAGAAACCAGTCCCCTGCACCTTGTTTCTCTTTGGTTCATTCAGCTCTACAGTATATAACATCAGAAACCAGTCCCCTGCACCTTGTTTCTCTTTGTTTCATTCAGCTCTATACAACATCAGAAACCAGTCCCCTGCACCTTGTTTCTCTTTGGTTCATTCAGCTCTATACAACATCAGAAACCAGTCCCCTGCACCTTGTTTCTCTTTGGTTCATTCAGCTCTATACAACGTCAGAAACCAGTCCCCAGCACCTTGTTTCTCTTTGGTTCATTCAGCTCTATACAACATCAGAAACCAGTCCCCTGCACCTTGTTTCTCTTTGGTTCATTCAGCTCTATACAACGTCAGAAACCAGTCCCCAGCACCTTGTTTCTCTTTATTTCATTCAGCTCTATACAACATCAGCAACCAGTCCCCTGCACCTTGTTTCTCTTTGATTCATTCAGCTCTATACAACAGCAGAAACCAGTCCCCTGCACCTTGTTTCTCTTTGGTTCATTCAGCTCTATATAACATCAGAAACCAGTCCCCTGCACCTTGTTTCTCTTTGGTTCATTCAGCTCTATACAACATTAGAAACCAGTCCCCAGCACCTTGTTTCTCTTTGGTTCATTCAGCTCTATACAACAGCAGAAACCAGTCCCCTGCACCTTGTTTCTCTTTGGTTCATTCAGCTCTATACAACAGCAGAAACCAGTCCCCTGCACCTTGTTTCTGTTTGGTTCATTCAGCTCTATACAACGGCAGAAACCAGTCCCCAGCACCTTGTTTCTCTTTGGTTCATTCAGCTCTATACAACATCAGCAACCAGTCCCCTGCACCTTGTTTCTCTTTGGTTTATTCAGCTCTATACAACAGCAGAAACCAGTCCCCTGCACCTTGTTTCTCTTTGGTTCATTCAGCTCTATACAACATCAGAAACCAGTCTCCAGCACCTTGTTTCTCTTTGGTTCATTCAGCTCTATACAACATCAGAAACCAGTCCCCTGCACCTTGTTTCTCTTTGGTTCATTCAGCTCTATACACTAGCAGAAACCAGTCCCCAGCACCTTGTTTCTCTTTGGTTCATTCAGCTCTATACAACAGCAGAAACCAGTCCCCTGCACCTTGTTTCTCTTTGGTTCATTCAGCTCTATACAACATCAGAAACCAGTCCCCTGCACCTTGTTTCTCTTTGGTTCATTCAGCTCTATACAACAGCAGAAACCAGTCCCCAGCACCTTGTTTCTCTTTGGCATTCAAACTTCAGTTTTTAACATGTACTGTATCGGTCAATTAAAGAGTTCTATCTGTTACAATAGACTATAACTATCAACAGCATTATAGATTATCATATCATCAATCAGCACTAAGGAGATTGCCCTCTGATAATACCAGTTAAATAGGTTTATAGCACTGGGCATCCCTCTCTCAGTCAAAACAATAAACCTTCCAAAAGGAAGTTAAAAAGATGACCAGCTACTTTGATAAGATTTGGCAAGAAGGAACTGCATTATTGACAGCCACATTACATCCTATTGAAGTGTGTCAAATTAATAGATGTGTTTACATTTCTCTTACAGGTAGAAACAAATTCTTCAGAGATTTAATTACAATTTGTATCAACATGGTTTCTCTGGTCATGATCTTTTTATCATTGCTTATTTATCCCTGGTTTCAGATTAAGCCATGGTCATATAACTGGACTAGAAATGCAGTAATTCCTCTAATTCCAGCACTGCTGGCCCCAGGTTATGTTAATTTGAGAGCCATACTGCAATTATAACTTACAACCTCTTTTAGACAGTCAAGTAAATCTGTCATGTACATATAATTATCTTACCTTGAACCAAAGTTCTTCTTCCAAAAGTTAGCTGCATCTGCTTTTGTGATTCTGAACGTCTCTCCCGCAAATACTCCTCCAGGAAAAATGATTTTAAGTTCTGCTAAATTGTGACTAAAAATGAGAGACATCCTATTGAGTTCACGTCTACACGGGTCGTTTTCATCGTGCATCTTCTCTTTATTATGCTTAAACAGATCTATTGTCTGTTTGGCTTTTTTCATAATGTTGTCCACAAATATTTTAAAGTACTCATTTTCGGAAAGTTCATGGATTTTATTGTCTGCTTCATATTTGGACCATATCACCCTAAGGTGATGGTATGTTTCAGGTAAAATATCAAGAATATATGGAGGACTGTTTTTGAGTTTCATTTTTGGTTGCTGGCACAAACGCATCACTTTTTCCATTAGTTTCCATGTTTTTTCGAGTGTGCGTCTATCTACAGCTGGACGTGGAGGTACGACAAAATCAGCAACGGCCTCTCCTAGACGAGAAAGAAACCCAGTTCGCGGTGCGCGTGGTGTGGCCATCGTTGTCATCTGAAGGCTGAACAAAGATGAAAAGTATTGATTAAGCCAAACCATTATTAACTTCATGTCAAAGAAACTTGGCCTACCAACAGTTTCCCCCAATAAAAATAATTGTTAATGACACCATGGATATTTTATAATATTCAAGTATGATTTATATGAATATTCATACCCACCATAATGTACAGACTGTTGATGAGACTTGGCATTAATCAATAGAGTTGTACTAAATCAGAGGCGGCGGAGCATACAATTATTGGAGGTTGGGGACTAATGAGGTCAGGTAACTGAACAAAATTAATTTAAGTATAAATTTTCAACACACTTTCAACTCAAATTATTACGAGGGGAGGAGACTGAAGCCCCCCAAACCCTCTCAAGCTCCACTGACCCAGTGAATGTTCTAAAGTGTGGGTACAGTATTAGGTAAGCAATTTTAAGTCGGTCCCTCATACATCAAAACTAATATTCCAATTCTTCAAAAAGTATCTATCGATAAAGTTAAAAGTACAAGAGAGGTCAGGCAAGAAACAATGGTTTCAAATGACTTCACTGGTGTGGTCGGCCGCTGGTGTGGTCGGCCGCTGGTGTGGTCGGCCGCTGGTGTGGTCGGCCGCTGGTGTGGTCGGCCGCTGGTGTGGTCGGCCGCTGGTGTGGTCGGCCGCTGGTGTGGTCGGCCGCTGGTGTGGTCGGCCGCTGGTGTGGTCGGCCGCTGGTGTGGTCGGCCGCTAATGTGGTCGGCCGCTGGTGTGGTCGGCCGCTAATGTGGTCGGCCGCTGGTGTGGTCGGCCGCATAGTCGGCCACTGGTGTAGTCGGCCACTGGTGTAGTCAGCCTAATGAAAGTGTCATGTCATAAGCACTTCCATAATTTAATTCATTCTTACTAACTGTTGGACACATTGTTTTAAATTATTGAGATGGGGTGGAATCCTTTTTCTTTTTTAGTATCAATGTTTTAATAGAATACATTAAGACTTTGGGGTATGTGTGATGTCACATTCCTCAATCTTTCTTCAGGTGGTAAAGTATAATTACACTAATTACTACAGTAGATACTACTCTCCTGATATATCCAATGGTTTTTAAGTCACAAAATCACAGGACAAAATATGATAGAATACTTTAGGCCTGGAATCTGAGGCTGATTTCAGTCGCTTGTACACCAATGATACCAAACTTTTTAAACTTAAATATCTCCTTACCGAACAAGATTTTTTAATGCTTCCTCACCAGTTTGTTTTGAAGTCCTTAACTTCACTCCCCTCTTCAGTGTTGATAAAATTTACCCTTGGGACAATTCAACTGAATGGGGGAGAGTTGAGGAGACTTGACATACCAAATGTTTCATACAAAAAAAAAGAGGATTTAAAAACAAATAAGTTGCTCAACAATTTAGCCCAAGACTAAAGAATTTCCTTTTGAAATATACAGCAACATCGTTGGGGAACATGAACTAATGACCAATCATCATCACTCTACATGTAAGTACTGCTTTGTCTATGTTGTGCTATGCATATCTGCCACAGGCTTAGAAAGGGAACAATTAGGGTGTTTAGTTTGTTTGGGTTGAATTGACAGCATGCACTTTGACAGTCCAAGTCATATCTGCCACAGGGTTAGAAAGGGAACATTTAGGGTGTTTAGTTTGTTTGGGATGAATTGACAGCATGCACTTTGACAGTCCAAGTCATATATGCCACAGGGTTAGAAAAGGAACATTTAGTGTGTTTAAAGTAGCTGGTGGCTGAAAAATGAGGGCATTAGTTTTTGCCAATTTCATTGATATATTATACATGTATATCTGTAGCAAATTAATGTAGATTTTAACCAATAGAAGTTGCATCACACGGTTTGCATTTTACAGAAATTTTCAACAATCACACAAGGGAACAAATTCCAAACGTCAATGAGAAAACACGTACAAATTTCAAGTACTCGGGTCGGGATTTGGAAATGTTTATGATATTCGAAACGGCAGAGGTATCCGATTTAGTGTGAGCCTCAACTTAAATACGCCCTCACTTTTCGGTTGCCAACTCCTTTGAATCTGCATTTTTTCAAAAATCTCTCCTAAGGAAAGTAAAATTGTTACTACAATGAAATTGAACAAAAGGTGGTCATAACTGTGCAAGAAAATCAAAAACAAAAACACATCAGTCAAATGCTGGGTTCCTGGAACTATCATTCAAACACATGAATAAAGTAAAGTCACATACTCTAAAGTAAATAGTGCCAATGTTGACCATGTACAAAAATAAACATACATCAAAGTGAAATGCCATAACTCGTATCTTTAGTTCCCAGAACTGAAACTCAAATATACTGTATGCAGAAACTCCTCTAACAAAAGCAAAGTAAATATTGACAATGTTGCTCTTGCAAACAAAATGATCTGGTTTTTGCATTGCATAGCAGTAATATAAATTATGCATTTCCTTAACAGTATAATAATACTACAATGCACTTCCTCTACAGCACATAATACTACAAAGCCCCTGACACTTATAGAAAGGAAACATAACTGGTATGAAAACAAATTTGGAGGTGACAGTGATCATCCTGTCACGTATTTGTATCTCCAAAGAACTCTGTGCAGGATTGAAAAAGAATTTTGTCACTGATTGAAACAAATCTTTATTCTATCAAATGGTGTCGAGAGGAGTTTTGTGCCTTTTTCATTCTTTTGGTGATTTTAAAAAGACGACAACTTGAAATAGCAATAAGAAAATATGATATGAATATTTCACAACAGTTGGGCTCCACAATAGCATGCATTCCCCTTTGTACCCAGTGGTGTAGCCATAGGGTAATGTGTGTCTTGGGGGCAGGGTCTGAGCATACACACTTTTGCAGCAATAATGCTATCAAGATTCCCTGGACCCTCTGCCTCCCTCAATATTTTGTGCTTTGTCATCAGTCACAGTTCAACCCCCTCCCCCCACACACACATACAGTTTTTGGATGCTGGCAATACTATTGCTAAGCAGATTTGAAAGGGGACACACTGACAGTTTTAAACCCAAGTGAACAGATGAATTGAAGCTAAAAACGGCAAACAATGGGTTAAAGAATTGGCTGGAGTCTCAGTTGGCCCAGTTTCTACTAACAATTTTGGCATCAAAGTATAAAAGAAGTCATACAGTATACAATGTACATAATCAGTTTTATTAAAAGGTTTATGATGGATTACACAGACAACCAAAGACCAAAGGTAAAAGGAAAAACAATTAAGGAAAACAGGGTGTAGCAAGCAGCAAAACCTCCAGGGACCAAAAGAGGTCCTACCCCAAATCCCTAAGTTCACATTTTCCTGTGTAAGGTCATCAAAATTTGTATCTTTGTTTTGAGGAAGTGGGGAAAGGAAGGTTGTATGACCTACTGACCCCAAACTTAGCTCCACAGGGCAATGAGTGCAGGAATGGAAATGTGTCTTCATTGGTTAAACCTGATGTTTAACTGAAAATGGTACTGCAGTTCATATAAATAGTAACATGGATGGCCCATATGAGTATAATTATATCAATTATTTACATCATCTGATGTTTCTGTGGAGCAAAAGCTTTCCCTGCCATTATGGTCAGCTGTGCAATTAATCTGTGCCAAGGAATGCACAGGATATTCCAAATGTGTAATGTTCAATCACTTTTCAAAAAAAGACAAAATAAGACCCATATGTGGCACAATATCAGTTTGATCTTGATCACATGTACACACAGAGAAACAGGAACCTCTTTCCTTCACTTTCAACAAAAATCTCAAGTTCCCGTAGGTAGAGCCTAAGATTTTTGACATTTAAGTCACTTTTTTACCAGGACCCATCCTTCCTTAATTAACAATCTACGAACATATAAGAAGTAACATTAGAAAAATTGTTTAAGATAGCCACTTAAAACCATGTTCAAAATAGTTAAAATTGGACAATTTGACAGCTTTTTGAATACTTATTTACCAGAGACTAAACACATTTGAAAGAGGTTTTTAAGATTCAGAAAGGTTATGAGAGAGTCTGTTTTAGTTTGATGAGGTCTGTTTTAGTAACATTAGGGGTCATTCTATGAAGCTACTGTGTGCCAAGTACATGTACTCGAGACTAAATGTATGGAGGAGACATTATTTGAATTGTGTCTAAATGGAATGCGAAGTCTGTCACTGATGCTACCAGTGTTAATCAGTTCAAGGAGCTGTAAGACATTTGAGGTGTGGAGGAGCATGGAGCTATTAACTCAGTTAATAGCTCCATGGGAGGAGTTACAAGATCACAGAGTTTTCTCTCCCTCCTTACACTGTCTTGGTGTGGGACAGAGCTAAATACATCACAATTTTACTTTGAAAAGTCAGTGAAAATACATTTTTTGTTACAACTAATATTGTAATCTTACAGTAATTAATTCTGCTGTAGATATTTTGCCCTTTTTTGTTTTTAGATCTTTCCAAAGCAATATTTTGAGTTACTTCTACAACTTCATAAACTTAAAACAAATTGATTTTCACACCTGCCCATCAACCTAATTTCACCTTTGCTTACAAACACCAGTAGATGTCATAACTTGGCTGCAGGATGAAGTCATGAACAGAACCTAACACGATTGTATTTTGTCTGGACAATTAATTCCATATATGTGCTGACTTAATTAAATTTTCTCAAGCAAAACTACCACCACTAGCCTAAAAAAGAAACTGACATGAATTTCATAAAAGTCACTCTGTCAAAATTACTGGCAAAGATTTTATCAATTTCCTGTCCGTAATCAAAAGTACAATCTATCAATGTTTCAATGTACAAACTGGCAAACTGTACAAAGGAGTAATAATGTAACACACAGGAGTTGTTCCTATTTCATGTGTAGGGACTGAACATGGAAAAATGAATGATTAAGCACAGTGAAGGCTGTACGCAATCACAATCCACAATATTTAGATTCACACCATGAAAGTAGGGGTACAGTACAGTATACTTTGGGCAAAATCCCAAATGACCTATTTCTTTTAATGAACAATAAGCATTTATATACTAGGTATGAAGTACAGACCAAACTTGACTATAATATTTTAGGAATATGCTTTACATGAGGCAGTCAAAGGGACCCTACATACACATAAGGTATGGTACACACTTAAGCTAAAGAATGAGAGGCCAAAACAGAAGGCAAAGGGTGACATAACCCTATCCCACACTTACTAGGCTTACACAAGCATGTATGCCCTTAAGCCTATCCCCCCTTACATAAAACATGTGTACCATAACCCTATCCCACCCTCACATAAAACATATGTACCTTAACCATATCCCACCCTTACATAAAACATGTGTACCTTAACCCTATCCACCCTTACATAATAACATATACAGTATGCACTTAACCCTATCCCATCCTTTACAATAAAAACATGTGTACCTTAATCCTATCCCACCCTTACATAACATATACAGTATGCCCTTAACCGTATCCCACCCTTACATAAAACATGTGTACCTTAACCCTATCCCACCCTTATATAATAACATATACAGTATGCCCTTAACTATATCCCATCCTTACATAAAAAAATGTGTACCTTAACCATATTCCACCCTTACATAAAACATGTGTACCTTAACCCTATCCCATCCTTACATAAAAACATGTGTGTACCTTAACCATATTCCACCCTTACATAAAACATGTGTACCTTAACCCTATCCCACCCATACATAATAACATATACAGTATGCCCTTAACTATATCCCACCCTTACATAAAACATGTGTACCTTAACCCTATCCCACCCATACATAAAATATGTGTACCATAACCCTATCCCACCCTCACATAAAATATTTGTACCTTAACCCTATCCCATCCTTACATAAAACATGTGTATCTTAACCCTATCCCACCCATACATAATTACATATACAGTATGCCCTTAACCTATCCCATCCTTACATAAAAACATGTGTACCTTAACATTTCCCATCCTTACATAAAAACATGTGTACCTTAACCCTATCCCACTCTTACATAATAACATATACAGTATGCCCTTAAGCTATCCCATCCTTACAAAAAAACATGTGTACCTTAACCCTATCCCACTCTTACATAATAACATATACAGTATGCCCTTAACCTATCCCATCCTTACATAAAAACAGGTGTACCTTAACCCTATCCCACCCTTACATAATAAGATATACAGTCTGCCCTTAACCTATCCCATCCTTACATAAAAACATGTGTACCTTAACCCTATCCCACCCTTACATAAAACATATACAGTATGCTCTTAACCCTATCCCACCCTTACATAAAACATGTGTTTGTTTGTTTGATGAGGGCTTAACGGCACCACAACAACGAAGGTCAAATTGTGCCTGAGAGGTCAGATCATTCTAGAGGTAGAAAGGAAAGGAAACAGGGGGAGAAGGAGAGAAATTCAAGAACAAAAGGTCAGAAAACTGTGATTGAGAGGGGAGGTGCATGGTGGAAACAAAAACAAAGTAAAGAGGGGTGGAAGAGGAGAATTAAATATGATTGTAGAGGGAGGCATGATGAAGGAAGGCGATCATTTTATCCAGAGGATTTTTCTGGAAGAATTTAGCAATTAAGTTGTGGGGAGGGAGGGAAGCTCTGGGAAGGTTGTACAAGGAGCAAGCAAGGAGAATGTGATGGATTGTGAGGGTGCAATGGCATTGTTGCAGAGGGGTTGGGGGAGCCAATAAGGAGGTGGGAGTGAGTGAGGTGGGTGTGACCAATCCAAAGACGGGTAATATGAACGTTGTCGATACGAGAGAGGTTGTTGATGGTGGATTTGATCGGAATTGTGGGCTGGATGACATGGAGTTTGTTATCAATTTGGGAGTTCCATGAGGTTTGCCAGCGGTCACAAACAAGGGAAGCGATGAGCGGTTTGATGTCAGAGAGGGTTTTGGGAAAAGGGGTAGGGAGGAGGTTGAGGGCAAGCTTAGCGGCGGCATCAGCCCTGTCATTGCCTGGAATGCCAACATGGCTGGGTATCCAGAAGAAAAGAATATTTTTCCTGCAGAGGGTGGGACCCTATCCCATCCTTACATAAAAACATGTTTACCTAAACCCTATCCCACCCTTATATAATAACATATACAGTATGCCCTTAACTATATCCCATCCTTACATAAAAACATGTGTACCTTAACCATATTCCACCCTTACATAAAACATGTGTACCTTAACCCTATCCCACCCTCACATAATAACATATACAGTATGCCCTTCACCCTATCCTATCCTTACAATAAAAACATGTGTACCTTAACCCTATCCCACCCTTACATAATAACATAATACGATATACAGTATGCCCTTAACTATATCCTATCCTTACATAAAAACATGTGTACCTTAACCCTATCCCACCCTTACATAAAACATTTGTACCTTAACCCTATCTCACCCTTACATAATAACATATACAGTATGCCCTTAACCCTATCCCATCCTTACATAAAAACATGTGTACCTTAACCTTATCCTACCCTTACATAAAACATTTGTACCTTAACCATATTCCACCCTTACATAAAAACATGTGTACCTTAACCCTATCCCACCCTTACATAACATATACAGTATGCCCTTGCCCATATCCCATCCTTACATAAAACATGTGTACCTTAACCTTATCCCACCCTTACATAAAAACCTGTGTACCTTAACCATATTCCACCCCTACATAATAACATATACAGTATGCACTTAACCCTATCCCATCCTTACATAAAGACATGTGTACCTTAACCTTATCCCACTCTTACATAAAACATGTGTACCTTAACCCTATATCACCCTTACATAATAACATATACAGTATGCCCTTAACCCATCCCATCCTTACATAAAACATTTGTACCTTAACCATATTCCACCCTTACATAAAACATGTGTACCTTAACCCTATCCCACCCTTACATAATAACATATACAGTATGCCCTTAACCCTATCCCACCCTTACATAAAACATGTGTACCTTAACCCTATCCCACACTTACATAATAACATACACAGTATGCTAGGCTTTAACCCTATCCCACCCTTACTTAATAACATGCCCTTAAAATTAACTTGTCCCCAAGGAAACAAGTATGCAGTATATCGACGTACATACATCTCCTGTTTCCTTATCTTCCTGCAGATCTATTGTCCCTCTACCCTCCTCCACGCCACCCCACCCCCTCCCCAAATACACAGACCAAGACTATCATAAATACCAAGCCAAAGTATAAATTATGACATAATATCATATATAATCCCATTGATGACCCATGCATCAACCCTCTTTGGTTCTTGTACAATTTGTACAAATATTTATTCTATTTTCACAAGAAGTCAAACAAATTTCAAAGCTGCTTACCTTCCAAAAAGACGAGATGTCATAATTGAAAAGAACTTTCCACACTTAGGATTCATCATCTTCTCCAAGCTTTAAATCCTTTCATTGTGGTTTAATAACCGTAAACAAAATATATGAAAACTATGCCAAGAAATCAAGGTATGAAAGCCTCACTCTGAAAGAGACACGGCAACCAAACGGAAGGAGCCAAAATTGTCAAATTCAAAAAGTGTAATGTCATCCACATCAAATTATTTCCTTGATATTGAATTTTATTTACATTCACTTCAAGGGGCTTAAACAAGGAAATCAAGAACATAAACCTATACAACTTATTCATGGTCATGGAAAAGGAAAGCAACATAGAATTATTATTCCAATATACAAAATCCATAACAATGATCCAGTTGCTCTCTTTTACATAATGGTAACTGACTCACATGTACACACTAAAGTCACCAAGAATGATACCTATGCCATAATGTAGCCAGTATTTGAAAATGTCATAAATCAAATAGGTTGAAACACTTCCTTCTATTTTTGAAATTCACGGAAAGCCTTTCATTCATACTCAAGTGCTTACATGCATGCGTGTCTGGCTCATAAAGGTGTTGTTGCTCAATCATGAATAATCATGAGAAAGTAAATTATCTTTTGAATGTAAAACATTTGTATTATCATCACAAATGTGGGTTTTGCAAATTCATGCTTTCAATAATATACTTGAAAACAAAACTCTTCCTTTTATAAACTTGATGGGGTACTTATCATTACTAAGTTCACAATGTAATGCTGCAGAAAAACACAAATCTAGCATTGCTTGCAAGGTTTGATATTATAAAGCAGGCTTTGTAACATTGGAAAGGTGAAAGAGGTGCTATACCTTTTTATGTGTACATGTATGTCGGTAAATAAGACACCACTAGGATGTTTTCTAGGATTTTATGCAATGGTACTGTAGGTAAACTTGTATCCAATAAGCACATTTGGTTAGTCAGGGTAACAAAGTATGTACAGATGTTGCTTCTCAATCTATTGAAATAAATCAATTATTTAGAAATATTCAGTTTCAATCTTAATTGCTATGTGAAATAATGGTACATAGGCAGTTATGTCTTACAGTCTGTACTTTGAGTCCATTTTAATCTTTAATCTTCTCTGACAATTCTTGGAATACATTTGATGTTTAAAGTCTTCCTACTGCAGAATAATTAAAGCAACGGTTCAATAGTCTATGTAAGTTGCGTCAAAATCTAATATACAAATTATGCAAATAGCTAAATACTTATTAAGAATGAATCATCTTCTATATCTTTGCCACAAAACACAATCAAAATTTACAACACATCCACCAGGAAACTACACTAGAAAATACTTCAATCTAGGAGAATAACTAACAAAGGAACAACAATAGCAAAGACATCAATCTAGGAGAAGAATAATCAAAGGAACAACAATAGCAAAGACATCAATTAATCTAGGAGAAGAATAACCAAAGGAACAACAATAGCAAGGACATCAATCTAGGAGAAGAATAACCAAAGGAACAACAATAGCAAGGACATCAATCTAGGAGAAGAATAACCAAAGGAACAACAATAGCAGAGCATCAATCAATCTAGGAGAAGAATAACCAAAGGAACAACAATAGCAAAGACATCAATCAATCTAGGAGAAAAATAACCAAAGGAACAACAATAGCAAAGACTTAAATCTAGGAGAAGAATAACCAAAGGAACAACAATAGCAAAGACATCAATCTAGGAGAAGAATAACCAAAGGAACAACAATAGCAAAGACATCAATCAATCTAGGAGAAAAATAACCAAAGGAACAACAATAGCAAAGACTTAAATCTAGGAGAAGAATAACCAAAGGAACAGCACTAGCAAAGACATCAATCTAGGAGAAGAATGACCAAAGGAACAACAATAGCAAAGACATCAATCAATCTAGGAGAAAAATAACCAAAGGAACAACAATAGCAAAGACTTAAATCTAGGAGAAGAATAACCAAAGGAACAACAATAGCAAAGACATCAATCTAGGAGAAGAATAACCAAAGGAACAACAATAGCAAAAACATCAATCAATCTAGGAGAAGAATAACCAAAGGAACAACAATAGCAAGGACATCAATCTAGGAGAAGAATGACCAAAGGAACAACAATAGCAAAGACATTGATGTAGGAGAAGAATAACCAAAGGAACAACAATAGCAAAGACTTAAATCTAGGAGAAGAATAACCAAAGGAACAGCACTAGCAAAGACATCAATCTAGGAGAAGAATGACCAAAGGAACAACAATAGCAAAGACATCAATCAATCTAGGAGAAAAATAACCAAAGGAACAACAATAGCAAAGACTTAAATCTAGGAGAAGAATAACCAAAGGAACAACAATAGCAAAGACATCAATCTAGGAGAAGAATAACCAAAGGAACAACAATAGCAAAAACATCAATCAATCTAGGAGAAGAATAACCAAAGGAACAATACTAGCAAAGACATCAATCTAGGAGAAGAATAACCAAAGGAACAACAATAGCAAAGACATCAATCTAGGAGAAAAATTACCAAAGGAACAACAACAGCGAAGACTTTATTCTAGGAGAAGAATAACCAAAGGAACAACAATAGCAAAGACATTAATCAACCTAGGAGAAGAAAAACCGAAGGAACAACAATAGCAAAGACTTCTATCTAGGAGAAGAATAACCAAAGGAACAACACTAGCAAGTACTTTAATTTAGGAGAAAAATAACCAAAGGAACAACAATAGCAAAGACTTCAATCAATCCAGAAGAAGAATAACCAAAGAAACAACAATAGCAAATACATTAATCTAGGAGAAGAATAACCAAAGGAACAACAATAGCAAAGACATTGATGTAGGAGAAGAATAACCAAAGGAACAACAATAGCAAAGACATCAAATCTAGGAGAAGAATAACCAAAGGAACAACACTAGCAAGTACTTATAGCAAAAAATCCTCAAACTTCTGATCAGGCACACAGTAATTCAAAAACTAGATAAAATGTTATTTCTTCTTCAAAATATATGTTCTATGAATAATTTAATACTATTTTTTAAAAGATAATTCAGCAGTAGTTAAGCACACAATGTT
The DNA here is from genome assembly GCA_020152595.1 of Chiridota heheva. Taxonomy (NCBI): domain Eukaryota; kingdom Metazoa; phylum Echinodermata; class Holothuroidea; order Apodida; family Chiridotidae; genus Chiridota; species Chiridota heheva. Next base: position 429,305 of record JAIGNY010001008.1, read on the forward strand.
TCAGAGGAGTTAGATGCCATTTTGAGGGTGTTACCTTTAAGGGTTCACATTCATTTCTTAACCTACTATTTTGGACAATAACCCCTTTGAATGAAAAGTGTCAATCACAATTTACAAGTGATACTTTTGACAACAACAACCCACACACACCAGCTGATATGAATAATAGTCAAAGTCAATAATCCATTCAGCGTTTCATCATTTGGTTGTATGCGATGCGTAACAGTATGAAGTATCCAAACGATAAATTGTTACATTATCTGATTTGCTACATTGTCAATTGTAAATGAATAGATCTTACTTATCTGCAAATTACTCTCTTAGATCTTTTACTAGATAAATACAATTAAGGAACCAAGAGAGAAATTCCATGTGGTTCCGATGCTAACTTTGGACTAGAAGATTTTTTTTTTTTTATCGTATATCTTTAAATGTTGTTTTCTTACATGTTTATTGCCTGGCATGAATAATGATGATGAAGTCAACAACTCAACATTCTATTGCATCATTCTACTGTATCATCCTTGCTTTTATCAACAGCATCATACAAAGTTTGATTTAAATCTGACATGGGTTTGTGGAAATATGAACATAAACAGAATTTCACAATTAATCTTGCCTTCTCATTAATATGACATCAGCAGCAAAAACAATTGCAGACCACAACACACCTTTATACCAAGCTTGGCATAAATCCACCTTAACTGGTCTTGAGATATCGTGTTTACAAGCTTTTTAACATAATTTTACATTTAACACCGCCTACTAATCAATATTCATGACAACAGCACCAAAAACAATAGGGATCATCTACAAACAACAGCACACCCATGTACCAAGTAAAACATAAATCCATCACACGGTACTTGAGATATTATTTACAAGAGTGTTTACAAGTGTATTAACAAAATTTTACATTTAGCTCCACCTACTAATTAATATTCATGACATCAGCACCAAAATCAATAGGGCTTATCTACAAACAACAACACAGCAATATCCCACGTATGACATAAATAGCCTAGTAAGATTTTCAGGCCTTATAATCAAAAGACTTCACATCTGTGATATTATCACTTGAATGGCTCTCTATTTTCTAATATAGTCCCATTCCTTTTCTTGTGACATACTACTGTAGGTTTGAAGAGGCACAGGTATACCTGAATTCTATTAACTTGATCAAGCGTACCTGAATTCTATAACTTGATCAGGTGTACGTGAATTCTATCAACTTGATCAGGTGTACCTAAATTATATTAGCTTGATCAGGTGTACCTGAATTCTTAAATTTGATCAGGTGTACCTGAATTCTATTGACTTGATCAGGTGTACCTGAATTCTATAACTTGATCAGGTGTACCTGAATTCTATAAACTTGATCAGGTGTGCCTGAGGTGTACCTTTAATTCTATTAACTTGATCAGGTGTACCTGAGGTGTACCTGAATTATATTAACTTGATCAGGTGTATCTGAATTCTGTAAATTGATCAGGTGTACCTGAATTCTGTAACTTGATCAAGTGTACCTGAATTATATAACTTGATCAGGTGTACCTGACTTCTATAACTTGATCAGGTGTACCTGAATTCTATAACTTGATCAGGTGTACCTGAATTCTGTAACTTGATCAGGTGTACCTGAATTCTATAACTTGATCAGGTGTACCTGAATTCTGTAACTTGATCAGGTATACCTGACTTCTATAACTTGATCAGGTGTACCTGACTTCTATTACTTAATAAGGTGCACCTGACTTCTATTACTTGATCAGGTGTACCTGACTTCTATTACTTAATAAGGTGTACCTGACTTCTATTACTTAATAAGGTGCACCTGACTTCTATTACTTGATCAGGTGTACCTGACTTCTATTACTTGATCAGGTGTACCTGACTTCTATTACTTGATCAGGTGTACCTGACTTCTATTACTTGATCAGGTGTACCTGACTTCTATTACTTGATCAGGTGTACCTGACTTCTATTACTTGATCAGGTTTACCTGACTTCTATTACTTGATCAGGTGTACCTAACTTCTATTACTTGATCAGGTGTACCTGACTTCTATTACTTGATCAGGTGTACCTAACTTCTATTACTTGATCAGGTGTACCTGACTTCTATTACTTGATCAGGTGTACCTGACTTCTATTACTTGATCAGGTGTACCTGACTTCTATTACTTGATCAGGTGTACCTGACTTCTATTACTTGATCAGGTGTACCTGACTTCTATTACTTGATAAGGTGTACCTGACTTCTTTAACTTGATCAGGTGTACCTGACTTCTATTACTTGATCAGGTGTACCTGACTTTTATTACTTGATCAGGTGTACCTGACTTCTATTACTTGATCAGGTGTACCTGACTTCTATTACTTGATCAGGTGTACCTGACTTCTATTACTTGATCACAGCCCAATCTGCATCTTGATAGAATAGATGTCTCCAATGGTTGAATATGAGGTGTATTTCATTACAAATCAAGAGAATAACAGTACAATGTCATAGTTTTTGGAACTTGTGATCAGCCGTAGTTTAGAAACGTAATAAGTTTTCAGGTAGTGTAAATTAGATGCTGTATAAGCATGAATTTGTAAATAAAGCTTTCCAGATATGATAGACATCCTATTTATATTGCCCACGAGGCCGCATGGTACATCAATTCGTCTATAGTCCATTTTAATTACACTGTACCTCCACCAATAAAGTTGGACGGAGGTTATGTTCTCGCCTGTGTTTGTTTGTCTGTCATCAAGATATCTCAATAATTGATCACTGGATTTGGATTAAATTTGGTGGGTGGTTTTGTTACTGCTTAAGAAGTGATACAAATTTGAGATATATTGGAACAGGGGAAGGGTGCAAATGGAAGGGTGGGGACATTTTAAGGCAAGTTTGTCTGTCATCGAGGTATCTCCACAACTGATGATCAGATTTTAATTAAATCTGATGTGTGGTTTTGTTACTGTTTTATGAAGAAGTGTTTGAAACTTGGGACTAATTGGAACAAAGGAAGGGCTGAAATTGAGTGATGGGGATGTTTTAGAATAAGATCAATCAAGACTTAAGTTGTCAAGACTGTGCTGAACAATGACTTTGCACTCTGAATGAAGATTCAAACAATCAATCTTCTGGAATCCAAAAAAATTTAATACATCAAGTGATCTCTGAAATCAATGAAAATGAAACAATTGGTTTCTGCCATGAATGGAAAATGGTAGAATGTGAATGCTGGCTAAATAGAGCTCAAACAATGATTGTTTCCCTTGATTAAAACTGAAGGGGAAAAAATGGTATGGCCTTGGAAGAAATCCAGTCAGAAGATGATCTTCAAGTGTTCAGATTGCAAATGCTCATTACAGATCAAAACTTAAGGATGAATCTTGGTGGCCCTAGAATTTCTGAGGTAGATTATATTGGGTATGGGGATCAAATGAAGTCTAAAACTATTCTAGGCATGTAAGAATTGCAATGGGGTGGAGGTATGTGCTCTAGAGAGTTCAAGTTGTTATTGCTTTTAAAGTTATCAAACTCTTATTGGCTGGGTGTCTTACGCATCTGACTTACCCACATCATTAGCTGTGCAAACATCCCAACAAAAGAGCTTTAAAACTAAAACCCAATTCAACAATTGGTAATAGTGAGACCATCTTCAACTACTACATGTGGTTGCCTTGCAAAACTATACTCTTCAACCAGAAAACCGAAAGAAAGGAATTTCACAATTAATTAAATTCAACCATTATTATCCCATTAACCTGTATACTCTGGCTAACAACACAATTATTTCAATTATGAAACAAAACAGACATACGCTTGTTAAAATATGAGCAATTTAAGATTTTAACATTAAGGCCCATCTACTCACTTATATGCATGACATCGCCACCAAAAACAATAGAGAAAATCTGCGGACCATGGGCTATTCGTGTACCACATATGAAGTGAACTCCATGTATAGTTCTTGAGATACTGTGTTTACAAGCTCTTTTCAACAAAATCATGTTAAGCCCCACCCACCATGCATAATGAAATACAACATTTTTGTACCATGAACATGTAGACACTAGCTAACAACATAATTACAATATATATGAAACAAAACAGACATGTGGTTATTGAAATATGAACATTTTAAAGGAATATTCCCATGGTTTTTGTAAACAAAATTATTTGAATGAGCATACTTTTAGAGCCAATTTGGTACAAAAATCATGTTCAAATCATATTCTGTTTAGGAGATATGGATTTTTTTAAATTTCCCAATTGCATTTTTAAGTTTTTGTACAGTATGATGAATTCATGTTTGATGATGTAATAGAGGCAATTCCATTGCAAATGTTATCTATTTCTTTAAATATAATTGGTTATTTCTGAATGATTAAAACAATTTTCTAAAAGTTATTGAACTTGGGTATATTTGGCAATGTATATATACCTAACTTTCATCAATTTATTTTTTAACAGGTTTTACTAACAAAAAGGATGATAGATTTTATTAAAACACATCAACTTTGTGGGAGAATATGTTGCTGTGATACAATACTAAGCCTATCCTATTCATTCATTAACATCTTTTGTGATCCTTAAAATTGAATATCTCCCAGGAATAACATTTTAACATGATTTTTGTACTAAATTGTTTCTAATTTGTTTTCTTTCTTATGAAACATTACATAAAAACATGGGAATATTACTTTAAGATTTTAACATTAAGCTCCAGCTACTCATTAATGTGCAAGACATCAACAACAAAAACAATAGGGTATATCTACAGACCATGGGCTATCTATGTACCACATATGATATGAATCCGGTGTATGCTTCTTGAGATATCATGTTTACAAGCTATCGTCACACACATCCACAAACATACATACATACACACATATATACACACAAACATACACACACAAGCCATCATGACCACAAAGGTTCCTATACAAACAAACATACATACACACACATATATACACACATACATATACACATACACCAGCATAGGTTCCTGATGCTGATCGCATCGGAACCAAAAACTGATGAAAACTGTTTTCTTTTATCATATTCCATCAAAGTTTAAAATAAGGGCAATGAGTATGTCCAGTAACATAATTGATCAAATTTTGATATTTTTTGTTGATGTATACAAAACTTGTGATATATGAATATATTTGCAGGGCTAGTGAGACAGGGCTTCTTTTAAAGCAATTTTCACTGGTGGGCCAATTGATGGCATGACAGACAGTGTATTCCTATGGCAGAAGAGGCACAGGACAGGTTAAGAGGTAGAGGGGGGGGGGTGGGTATGGACTGATCCTTCACTTCAAGACAATAAGAGCATTGGATCAAAGTACTGTTTCGAAGTAAATGTTTCCCTCCAAATCATATGCTGAACCTTATTTACTTCTATGGAAACCCTCAACTTATTTAAAAAGCATACAGCAGTATGGCATCCCCACCCAACTCAAGCGTACAGCAGTATGGCATCCCCACACATTGAAATTGAAAGCATTAATGAACATGATAAACATTGCACATTGAGTCACATGAGTGGCTGGGGAGCATTTTTGTTTTTTTGTAATGCTGAAAGGCGAAAATATGACATAAATTTGCATTACAGGTATAAAAAAAAATGGTAGCTTGGTGGTGAAAGAGGAAAAAGAAGAAAGGGGGGGGGGGGGTGAAGGGCTTTGTATCATGATTAACTTTATGGTTCTGTATACTGTCTTGTTATTTCATTATTAACATAATATTTTGTATAATATTTCTCATAGAATATGAAAATGCTTTAATTCAATGGCCATCAGCATGGCACCTGACGAAGTATCTTGACATTGGTGATTTCCCTTGAACAAAGTCAGTAATTTTGAAAGTTTATTTCTGCACCAGCTTCTTACTTGTAACCATTATATTGAATTGGCTTGGCATGATTATATTCATGTCTTCTTTTAGTCAGAATGATCATCAATAAATATATCAAAGTAAAGTTTATATAACATAAATTGGTTGTAATGTTTAAATTTCATGCATGCAAAATTTAATTGCTAAATTACTGTTAATATACTTTTGATAATTACACTAAGGCTAGAGGATAGGGACAACTTAAAAGTATTACACTTATTGTAAAAACGCTGCAGATGAAGCCACCAAACTTAGTGGTTAATTCATAACCACAGAAAAGGCTCTAAATATCATCAGAAATGTTCAAGTCATCAGAGTGACTAGGCGACCCCCAGCCTAGGAGGGACACTTTTCCAATGGCCCCTCACAACGTCCCTCACAACGCCACTGTTTGGGGGAGGATTAAATCAGTTCTTGTCATAACGGGCAGCTCAATAGATCAAACCAGCATGCAGTCAGATTTTGATGTGCAGAAGCATCTTGAATGAGTTAGGCCGTTCTTTTTGGCAGACGATATACAGTAGTAGTACATGTAAGCAGTAGTAGCACATGTACATGTAAGCAGTAGTAGCACATGTGATTGTAAGCAGTAGTAGCACATGTGATTGTAAGCCGTAGTAGTACATGTAAGCAGTAGTAGTACACGTGATTGTAAGCAGTAGTAGTACATGTAAGCAGTAGTAGTACATGAGATTATAAGCAGTAGTAGTACATGTAAGCAGTAGTAGCACATGAGATTATAAGCAGTAGTAGTACATGTAAGCAGTAGTAGTACATGATATTATAAGCAGTAGTAGTACATGTAAGCAGTAGTAGTACATGTGATTATAGGCAGTAGTAGTACATGTAAGCAGTAGTAGTACATGTAAGCAGCAGTAGTAGTACATGTAAGCAGTAGTAGTACATGTGATTATAGGCAGTAGTAGTACATGTAAGCAGTAGTAGTACATGAGAATGTAAGCAGTAGTAGTACATGTAAGCAGTAGTAGTACATGTGATTATAGGCAGTAGTAGTACATGTACATGTAAGCAGTAGTAGTACATGAGAATGTAAGCAGTAGTAGTAAATGAGATTGTAAGCAGTAATAGTACATGTACTTGTAAGCAGTACTAATACATGTACTTGTAAGCAGTAGTAGTACATGCACTTGTAAGCAGTAGTAGTACATGCACTTATAAGCAATAGTAGTACATGTACTCCTAAGCAGTAGTAGTACATGCACATGTAAGCAGTAGTAGTACATGTACATGTTAGCAGTAGTAGTACATGCACTTGTTAGCAGTAGTAGTACATGTACATGTTAGCAGTAGTAGTACATGCACTTGTTAGCAGTAGTAGTACATGTACTTGTAAGCAGTACTAGTACATGTACATGTAAACAGTAGTAGTACATGTAAATGTAAACAGTAGTAGTACATGTACTTGTAAGCAGTAGTAGTACATGTACTTGTAAGCCGTAGTAGTAAATTTACTTGTAAGCAGTCAATATGTCATGTAACAAAACATCTTCCGCAAAATTATATCAGGCTTTGCCCCTGGACAGTAAGACTAAATAATATCATGAGGTCCTCAACAGTAAGACTGAATAATATCATAAGGTCCTCAACAGTAAGACTGAATAATATTATGAGGTTCTCAACAGTAAGACTGAATAATATTATGAGGTCTCTCAAAGTGGGTGTGAAGAATATTATGAGGTCCCTGAACAGTTGGCATGAAGAATACTATGAGGTCCCTGAACAGTGGGCCTGAAGAATATTATGAGGTCCCTGAACAGTGGGTCTGAAGAATATTATGAGGTCCCTGAACAGTGGGCCTGAAGAATATTATGAGGTCCCTGAACAGTGGGTGTGAAGAATATTATGAGGTCTCTGAACAGTTGGCATGAAGAATATTACGAGGTCCCTGAACAGTGGGCCTTAAGAATATTATGAAGTCCCTGAACAGTGGGCCCGAAGAATATTTTGAGGTCCCTGAACAGTGGGCCTGAAGAATATTATGAGGTCCCTGAGCAGTGGGCCTGAAGAATATGATGAGGTCCCTTAACAGTGGGCATGAAGATTATTATGAGGTCTATTAACAGTTGACTTTAAGAATATTATGAGGTCCCTTAACAGTGGGCCTGGAGAATATTATGAGGGCTGTTAACAGTTGACATTCAGAAAATTATGAGGTCCCTAAACAGTGGGCCTGGAGAATATTATGAGGTCCCTGAACAGTTGGTATGAAGAATACTATGAGGTCCCTAAACAGTGTGAATATTATGAGGTCCCTGAACAGTTGGTGTGAAGAATATTATGAGGTCCCTGAACAGTGGGCCTGAAGAATATTATGAGGTCCCTGAACAGTGGACCTTAAGAATATTATGAGGTCCCTGAACAGTGGATCTGAAGAATATTATGAGGTCCCTCAATAGTGGGCCTGAAGATTATTATGAGGTCCATTAACAGTGGGCCTGAAGATATTATGAGGTCCCTTAACAGTTGGCATGAAGAATATTATGAGGTCCCTGCACAGTGGGCCTGAAAAAAATACATGAGGTCCCTGAACAGTGGGTATAAAGAATATTGAGAGGTCGCTGAGCATTAGGCCTGAAGAATATTATGAGGTCCCTGAACAGAGGCCCTGGAGAATATATTAGGTCCTTGAACAGTTGGCATGAAGAATACAGTATTAAGAGGTCCCTGAACAGTGGGCCTGGAAAATATATGAGGTCCCTGAACAGTTGGCATGAAGAATACAGTATTACGAGGTCCTTGAACAGTGGGCCTGGAAAATATATGAGGTCCCTAAACAGTGGGTCTAAAGAATATTGAGAGGTCGCTGAGCATTGGGCCTGAAGAATATTATGAGGTCCCTGAACAGTGGACCTGGAGAATATATTACGTCCTTGAACAGTTGGCATGAAGAATACAGTATTACGAGGTCCTTAAACAGTGGGCCTGGAAAATATATGAGGTCCCTGAACAGTTGGTATGAAGAATATTACGATGTCCCTGTACAGTGGGCCTGGATAATATATGAGGTCCCTGAACAGTTGGCATGAAGAATATTATGGGGTCAACTTCATAGACCCTGAAACTTTCCTATATTAATCTTTACTCTACCACGGCGATATTATCACCGTTTTGGGTGCCCCATCTTTGGCCCCACCTCCCGAGCTCATTTCAAAAACGTGCTGGTAGAGTAAGGGTTAAAGTTTGCAGAATTGTAATTCAGGCTTTGCCTTCTTATTACTATTCCATGATATAAATCTCAAAATAAATAGTTTGTAGATACTACATCTACAAATAATAGGTTAAGTGTGTCCCAGGTGTGACATTACTCCAAATACAGTGATGTTCCTTGGGAAATAGTGTCTATAAGCTGGTATCACAGACAAACAAACATATATGCATGTAGATTCCTGATGCTATAAAGTTAAAACCAAAAACAGTGAGTCATGGAACAGTCTCTGCCCATGGGAAATTTACACAATAAAACAAGCTGTAAAGTGACCATTGTGTGACTGATAAATCATCTAATTTAGCTCATTTTGTCTCTAGGATTTCATTCTCAGGCTGAGCAGTCTTTAAAGATTGAAAATAGCATGTTCACTCTTCAGGTTAGTGATCAAAGTTTGAATATTAGTTGACTTTACAAACGAAAACTTACCTTGATGGCACATTTTACAGCTATTATCTGATTTTTTCCGTGTATCAGGAAATAATTTGCAAATTTGCCAATACCAGGATATGAATGATGGCTTCCTAGTGCAGCGCACTGTAGGCCCGACGCAGCGCACTGTAGGCCCGGTGCAGTGCACTGTAGGCCCGGCGCAGTGCACTGTAGGCCTGGGGCAGCGCACTGTAGGCCCGGCCCAGTGCACTGTAGGCCCGGCGCAGCGCACTGTAGGCCTAGCGCAGTGCACTGTAGGCCCAGCGCAGCGCACTGTGCGCCTGGCGCAGCGCACTGTGCGCCTGGCGCAGCGCACTGTGCACCTGGCCCAGCGCACTGTGCGCCTAGGGCAGCGCACTGTACGCCTGGGGCAGCGCACTGTGCCTCTGAAGCAGCGTACTGTATGCCTGGCGCAACGTACTGTATGCCTGGCGCAGCGTACTGTACGCCTGGTGCAGCATGCTGTACGCCTGGTGCAGCATACTGTAAGTAGGCCTATTGCATTTCAAATGAGAGTTCACAGTATCATAGGGAACATACAAAAACTGATGCAAAGTTGGCATGTTAAAGCTTTTCATATAAACCTTCTTCCACAAAAATTGATCAAACCTAATTGATGGGAAATACTTCACTTTAATTAATAATGCTCAGGTTTGTCACATGGGTCAAAGAGATTACGTTATTTCAAACTCACAGAAGGAAACAACCTTTTCTTTTTTAAGGAAATTCCCTTCCAATGAAGGAATTGCGGGACATGACCACCATTCCCTTCCAATAAAGGAATTGCAGGACATGACCACCATTCCCTTCCAATGAGGGAATTGCGGGACATGACCACCATTCCCTTCCAATGAATGTATTGCGGGACATGACAACCATTCCCTTCCAATGAATGTATTGCGGGACATGACCACCATTCCCTTCCAATGAAGGTATTGCAGGACATGACCACCATTCCCTTCCAATGAAGGTATTGCGGGACATGACCACCATTCCCTTCCAATGAGGGAATTGCGGGACATGACAACCATTCCCTTCCAATGAGGGAATTGCGGGACATGACCACCATTCCCTTCCAATGAATGTATTGCGGGACATGACCACCATTCCCTTCCAATGAAGGTATTGCGGGACATGACCACCATTCCCTTCCAATGAGGGAATTGCGGGACATGACAACCATTCCCTTCCAATGAGGGAATTGCGGGACATGACCACCATTCCCTTCCAATGAATGTATTGCGGGACATGACAACCATCCCCTTCCAATGAAGGTATTGCAGGACATGACCACCATTCTCTTTCAATGAGGGAATTGCGGGACATGACCACCATTCTCTTCTAATGAAGTTATTGCGGGACATGACCACCATTCACTTCCAATAATGGTATTGCAGGACATGACCACCATTCCCTTCCAATGAAGGTATTGCGGGACATGACCACCATTCCCTTGCAATAAAGATACACATGTTCCACTGATGAGATCAATTCCTAAGTTTTTGTAAAGAAACAACTACACTGTCATTCCTAAGTTGCCATTGTCATCTTGCCAATCCTTGATCATTAACTATGAGATTTACCTATACTATATTTATCTACAGACTACTGTATGTGGCTACATATTTAAATAAACCCAAGAAACTCAGAACACAGAAAATGGTGGATAAAAATTATTGTTTAAAAAGATACTCTTGCCTACTGTAGATACAGTAGATCATATGTTGACCATAACCATTGACTGAAACAAACTGTAAAGGGAAGGTATCGTGAATGCCACTGTGCTGGTAACATCACTTCCAGTTTTCAATTTTACTTATTGATTGCGAGAAATTTGTATTATTATCGATAACACATGTAGGCCCATATCTTCGGTCCAGCGGATTTGTGATAACATCCCAGACTTCTCATAATCAATAGGGAAAATTGAAAACCAGAAATGACGTTACCACCGTGATGGCGTGCACTTCTGAATGTATATATGGGACGATATCTTTCCTTTAGTTAACTCCTTTGTCAGAAAGCACCAATCATATATCCACAAAACTGGAAAAAATGTGAGGTAAAAAAAAAAAAAAAAAAAAATCCTGAATTTCCTGTTTTGAGATCAAGTTGGAATCTCCTAAAACATATTCAAATCAAATAGACCGAGTGAGCCAAAGTGGCAGTCTTTAGATCGAGTGAGCCAAAGTGGCAGTCTTTAGATCGAGTGAGCCAAAGTGGCAGTCTTTAGATCAAGTGAGCCAAAGTGGCAGTCTTTAGATCGAGTGAGCCAAAGTGGCAGTCTTTAGATCGAGTGAGCCAAAGTGGCAGTCTTTTATCCAAATCAAATAGATCGTGTGAGCCAAAGTGGCAGTCTTTTAAAGACTAACAAATCAAATAGATTGAGTGAGCCAAAGTGGCAGTCTTCAGATCGAGTGAGCCAAAGTGACAGTTTTTTATCCAAATCAAATAGATCGTGTGAGCCAAAGTGGCAGTCTTTTAAAGACTAACAAATCAAATAGATTGAGTGAGCCAAAGTGGCAGTCTTTAGATCCAGTGAGCCAAAGTGGCAGTCTTTAGATCGAGTGAGCCAAAGTGGCAGTCTTTTATCCAAATCAAATAGGTCAAGTAAGCCAAAGTGGCAGTCTTATAAAGACTACCTAATCAAATAGATCAAGTGAGCCAAAGTGGCAGTCTTTTAAAGACTACCTGAGATGCTTCAAAGAAACCTAAAATAAAGCAGATTACAGTACCAATCTATACATTTATTTCATTTCTTGACAATCTTGTCACAGTGTACATGGATTGGAGACTTGCATCAGTAACTGCTGTAGTAAGTCTTACATGAATACTGAAGCTGTGCATACTGTATGAGTAGGTGACACTCTATCTATCAAGCTGCTCCATCAACACCCACTCAATTTCAATAAAAGAATCAAAACCTTTTCCAAAAAAGAAGTTCACTTTATTTCAATTTCGATGTACAAAAGTTACACAATTCAATTTGTATGTAAAAACATCCTAGAACCATGGAGCTATTGACTGAGATAGCTCATAGAACTGAAAGCAGAAAAAGCAGACAACTCACTTTTTATTCTTAAAAGGAAAGCAGAATTCTCTCATATGGCGTTATTTTCTGTAAAACTGATTAAGATAATCAGTGATAAATCAGTGTAAAATGAAACAAATACTAGCATTCATTTATGAAGGTTGATGCCACAAAAAGGGCTGTCAGAGGAAGGAGCACTGCTCAGCATTGAATCTCACAACATTACTGTGTTCTTACGGGTAGGAATGGCATACTGCTCACACACAACTTTTGCCAGTGCGCCTATGGGGCAATGACATTGTACTGCTCACATATAACCTGTGCCAGTGTGTTTATGGGGCAATGACATTGTACTGCTCACATATAACCTGTGCCAGTGCGCTTATGGGGCAATGACATTATACTGCTCACATACAACCTAGGCCAGTGTGCTTATGGGGCAATGGCACACTGCTCACATACAACCTGTGCCAGTGTGTTTATGGGGCAATGGCATTATACTGCTCACATACAACCTTTGCCAGTGCGCTTATGGGGCAATGGCATTATACTGCTCACATACCTTTGCCAGTGCGCTTATGGGGCAATGGCATTATACTGCTCACATACAACCTTTGCCAGTGCGCTTATGGGGCAATGGCATTATACTGCTCACATACAATTGTTGCCATTGCGGTTATGAGGCAATGGCGTTGTACTGCTCACATACCTGTGCCTGTGTGCTTATGGGGCAATGGCATTATACTGCTCACATGCAACCTGTGCCAGTGCGCCTATGGGGTAATGGCATTGTACTGCTCACATACAAGAGCATTTTTGTGTATTTGTTTTAGGGAAGCGAGCCAACTTTCGTTAGGCGGCATGCCGCCAAATCCCGCATTTTGCGGAATTTTATTCTATTCATGACGAATCAAACGCACCCATAAAACATGGTTCAGTGAAGCCATTGTACCAACACACTTTCCTGCATAATAATAGGAACAATACCTCGCGATATTGCGCAGGATATCGCTGGTAATCTTGTTGGAAAGTACCTCCCAACCATGAAGCTAATGATAGTTCCATGCTCCAACTGAACAAAAGAATGATATACCAATACATAAATCTTATTTCGGCAACAGGATGGGATTGTGAAGGTCAAGTATTCAGAATAAAAAAGAACCTGTTATTGCTCGTCATGTGTTCCACAAAAAATAACATGTTCAAAACAAGTTACAAATAATATCGCGATTCAACTGACCAATTGACTCCTGCTACAGTACTGTCTCAGTTGATAGTTGCGTTGAGCGTAGCCTACGAGAATTTTAAACTTTGTTTTATTTTAACTGTTTAGTGTTTTAGTCAAAATCGGGAATCTTAAACTTTGGTTCATTTTATACTTATTTGTTCACTGAAATTTTACTCAACAGAATGAAACAAAAGTGATTAAAAAGAAGTAATCAACTTACTCAAATTTTCTCTATTTTATTCTAAATTTAATCCAATATACATGTACTTAAATCGAATGTTCCTTCAAAAATAATGATAAATATATCAATCGTGAAATTGCTAACGGATAATGGTCCAAACCTAACAAAATGCCTACTGTTCCGGCATGTAAAATTAAATACCCCTACACTATTAAAAAGGTAGATCCTTGTGAAAAAAGCTCTCCCAAGCTTTGCTTCATTTGGTAACAAAATTTGTTGATAAAAAATGAAGATTATGAAGTAATACGGCAAACTGGTATGCATCATAGAAAGGTTGAATGGAAATAAACCCAGATGGCAACTTTCTCAATTCCTGCAAACTATGCACCCACAGCTTTCTGTTATCTCGGAACATAAAATGAAATAGTTTAAACAAAACCCAGTTTTCTTGGGACTGGCTTCAGTATCCCACATAATTATTGTTCAACAGCGCTTGTTCAAAGATATCATATTTCAAGTTTAACACGTTGATGTAAACAGTCTAAAACCTAATTCTGACTGAGTAATTTATGACCTTGCCCAAGCAGTAGCCTACTTATTATCAAGGGCGCGCGGTTTGTTAAAAGATTATGTAAAGATTCAACTAAAACCAAAACAAAAGACACTTTCCAATTAGGGAGGGGACGGGCAAATTCAAAGATATCAATTCAAAGCTACTGTATACATTTCGTGAAATATATAAATGACAAAGAGGTTAACAGGCGCAGGACTTTTCAGGGATTTGAACAAATCCAGGAAACGGAGAGGAAGAAGACCAAATTATGCATGAACAAAGGGATGTGCGCCCACTCCAATAATCTGATATTTCAAAAGGTCTTTTTATGCAAAATGCAAAAGTGAAGATCTCACATGAAAAATGCACCCTCCTCTCTCTTCTCCCGCCCTCCACCTTCTCCCACCCGCCCCTTCTCCCGCCCTCACCCTTCTCCCGCCTTCTCCTGCCCTACCCCCTTCTCCCACCCCTCCCCTTCTCCCCCCCCCCCCTTCTCCTGCCCCCCCTTCTCCCGCCCTCCCCTTCTTCCGCCCTACCCCCTTCTCCTGCCCCTCCCCTTCTCCTGCCCCTCCCCTTCTCCCGCCCCTCTCATTCTCCCGTCCCTCCCCTTCTCCTGCCCCTCCTTTTTTCCCGCCCCTCCCCTTCTCCCCCCTCCCCTTCTCCCACCACTCCCCTTCTCCTGCCCCTGCCCTTCTCCCGCCCCTGCCCTTCTCCCACCCCTGCCCTTCTTCGCCCCTGCCCTTCTCCCGCCCTTCTCTGCCCTTCTCCCGCCTCTGCCCTTCTCCCACCCCTGCCCTTCTCCCGCCCATGGGTACTCTAGAGCCAAAGCCAGTAGAGTACCCACCTCAAAAAGCAAAGCTAGAGGAACTGCCCTAGCCAGTAAAGTACCCACCACAAAGCTAGAGGAAAGCCCAAGCCAGTAAAGTACCCACCAGAAACAGCAAAGCTAGAGAAACTGCCCAAGCCAGTAGAGTACCCACCTCAAACAGCAAAGCTAGAAGAAGAGCCCAAGCCACATATTACAAAGTTTTAAACACACTTTTCTTAATATTTAAAGCACAGATTTTAGGAGCTAATTTCTACCTCAGATTTTTTAATAGAAATATTTTATAGATTAAACATGAAATTGGAGTAAGTTGATCTTTTTGACTTTTATTCTGTTGATCCTTTTTTTCACTTTTTATTTATATTTATTTAATTTTCATTTGTTTTATTTACAAATGGCTGCTCTAACAATAGTGGCACTGCAAGCAATGGCTCCCCACTTCTCAGGTAGTAATATTTTTTTTTTTTTAAACTTAAATTTAATTATCTAGAACGGTAAATACCGTCATGGTTCGCATGCCCCATGCAAATTGACACCCATATTATATAACCCGGCCAATTATAAAAATGGCATCTCACAATAAGTCCCACATGGCATCCCATGTACCAAATGGCATCTCACCCCATGTTCCACATGGCATTCCACATGGCATCCCATCCAATGTCCCACATGGCATTCCACCATATCTTCCACATGGCATCCCACCCCATGTCCCACATGACATCCCATGTCCCACGTGGCATTCCACCCTATGTCCCACATCCCATGTACCAAATGACATCCCACCTCATGTCCCACATGACATCCCATGCATTGTCCCACATGGCATTCCACCATATCTCCCACATGGCAAACCACCATACAGTGTCTCACACGGCATTCCACCATATGTCCCACATGGCATTCCACCATATGTCCCACATGGCATCCCACGCTATAACCCACATGGATCCCATCCTACATGTGTGTCCCCCATTAATCCAACCATATGTACCACATGACATCTCTCCCTATGTCCCACATGGCATCCCTCCCTGTGTCCGCATCTATGGCTTCCCACCTGATGTTCCACATACAGACCTGCCAACCTTTAGGATCACCAAACTGTATTCTGAAACTACAAAAGTTGTATTTCTGATAAAAAAAAACTGTACTCTTCAAACAAAATGTACAAAACAAAGGGTTACTGTGGCTGAAAAAAAACTTTCAGTTTCTCTTATTGTACGAATCTGAATCAGTTAAGTCGCCAAAATCAATCCTTCAAGAGGACATGAACGCCAACCGGGCGTAAAAAGTATGAGTAAAAAAATAATAACAAAAGAAAAAAAATATATAAAAATAAAATAATTAAATAAATAAATCGTATTCTGGTGCCAAAAAATGTACAATCGTATTCTCAACATTTTCCCGTATTAAATACGGCAAAATCGTACTAGTTGGCAGGTCTGCACATAGCATCCCACCATATGTTCTACATGGTATCCCTTCTAATGTCCCAATGACATCCTACTTTATGTCCCACATGGCATCACATCCCATGTCCCCATGGCTTCCTACCCTATGTCCCACATAGCCTCCTACCCTATGTCATACATGGCATCCTACCTAATGTCCCACATGGCATCCTACCTTATGTCACACATGGCATCCTACCTTATGTCACACTGTGTTACTCATGGCATCCCACCATGTCCCACATGGCATTCTACCGTTTCACATGGCATCCCACCCCATGTCCCACATGGCATCCAATTCCATGTCCCACATGGCATCCCACCCCATGTCCCACATGACAACCCATAGGCTCCATAAGAAGTCTCATCCTAGCTATAACAGTCCCTGATTGAGCATATACTATGTATGAAAGTGCCAGTTCATATAATAACTTATATGCAAATGACTCGTTGAAATGGGGTGGGACGCCATGTCCCACATGACATTCCATTCCATGGCAATTCACCCTATGTCCTGCATGGCATTCCACCACATATCCTACGTGACATTCCACCCTGTTCCACATGGCATCCCACCCCATGTCCGCATCACACCCCATGTCCCACATGGCATCCCACATGGCATCCCATCCTATGTCTGACATGACATCCCATGAGCTCCATAAGAAGTCTCATCCTAGCTATCACAGTCCCTGATTGAGCATACTATGTATTAAAGTGTCAGTTCGTATAATAACTTATATGCAAATGATTTATTGAATAAGAAAAAGGTGGAGTCAAATAATTATACCTGATATAGCCCTTAGTGTATACAACATGGTAAATATTAAATCATATGTCCTTCATGGCCCCCATCCATATCCCACATGGCATCCCTTCCTATGTTTATATGCAATCACATCCTGTCACACTCCCTGACTATTAAAGCATATTAATTAAAAAGGTCTGGTCAGGTCATAATACTGTAGCAACTTTATGCAAATGAGCACAAAAATAAAGGTGGAGTTTAAAAAATCATGCCTGATACAACTGTTGGTGCCCAAATATTTTGAAGAATTTTAAGAATTGTAAATCTCAAGTGCTACAAGAGAGACTTGAGGATCTCTAAAGAAAATTAGAAAATTATATCATTTTACAGTTACCTTCTAAAAAAATATCAAATGTATTATAGACTTTTTAAGGAAACTAGTCATCAATCCTATCTTAAGTATCTCTGAAAAACTTTAACATTTTTTAAGGAAATTCTAACGTTCCATAAGAATATCTGAAGAAACTTTAACTTTTTCTGAGGAACTCTGAAGAGACTTTAACATTTTCTAAGGAATTCTCAAAAAACTTTAACATTTCTGAGGAAATCTCAGGACAAATCTGTGGACGGTTGGACGTAATCGCCATTACATAGGTTCGCATAATGCTACGCATGCCAACCAAAAATAAGTAAAGGTCATAAATATCAGTCATACATTTTGCACCGTGACCCAGTTATTATTGTGGGTTGAACTGTGTCCTAGAAAAATGCATGGGAAAATAAAATATTTTACTTTGCGTTAAAAGGCAATTTTCGTGAGACAAAATGTTTGATCTGAACAAAGATAGTGAAATACAGTATGTACAGTACATGCACACGTTATAAATTACACATAGTACTATGACTTTGACAAGCGTTGCAGTTGAATACATGTATACTTGTGATAGCTTCACTCTATATTTAAACACACGTTGCGTGAAAAGAAATACTACCGGCACTTTGTAGGCGGCTTACCGGCACTTTGTCGGCTTTAAATTTACAGGTGTTCGCATCAGTACTTTATATGCATGTGATAATCCAAATGTGATATAATCCTTTTATTTTTGCAGGCACACACAGATTAAAAGCTTGTGTAGTTGCTTTGCAGGCACTTTTTACACAATTTGGAAGAACGGGTGTCATTTCTATTGTTTAAATTTTGAACATTTATCATGGATATTTCTCTTCAGGTTTTTACAACTTCAAAGTGGAAACATTCTGAAGTTGAAGGAGGTTGATTTTCATATCGAAATTTAGAATGCCTTGAAAAGCTGGGCGAACTTTTTAAATCATATTGATATGCATTGTATGGGCTCATACTAAAATTTCAAATCAGTAGACTTTGAGAGCTGCACAATTTGGGTACGAGAAATCGTACTCATTGAAGCCAGATTTTAATTGTAAGTATAATCCTGGGATGCCAGTTGCCAGGGTTTCTTTTTCTTCCAGTTTAGTACCAACTTCAATCCTGAAGGCTCCGGCACTGAGAAGAGTGGGCTAGCTAACTAGTCAGTGCGACCAGAGATCTGCTCCTTGCCAAGACAAAGACATTTAAAAGCCGAGACAGAAGGGGCTATTAAAGACAGTTGACTCGAGAGAATATTCCAATCACGGGTGGTGCGGGGAAAAAAACATCTTACAATAATTAGGTCTGGAATGGGATGATAGGCTTGGGTATTTCTAGTGCGAAGAGAGATTTAAATTAAGAGGGCACTTTTTATGCCGCCACTTTAGTCCTACCACAGTAATAAAAAATACATTTATATATTTGAAGAATTTTTCCCCATAAATGATAATATAGAGCTACTATCTTGGACAAAAGTTGTTGGAAGAGTCACAATTTTGCAACAATTAATTTCTCTTACAACTTTAAACAGTCTAATGCGATTTTGTTTATAATTTGATTGAAACACACTATAAATCAATTGTGTTATTTGATTTTAATTTAACTCAAATTACATACATTAAAATATCAAGTAACTTCAGCTTCTGACTATAACATTTTACCTGCTCCTTTCCCCATGGAGCATAACAATAAACTTTGATGAATATGTGTTATTTTATTTCCATCTAAAATTGTGTCTAAAGCAAAAAGTGGGTCATCTTCTAAACGTCTCAATTTTCCCTGTAATATATAATGTAGATATAGACATTTTCTAATTTTCCAGGTATAATTCCCCCCCTCCCCAGTCAGCTTGATCATTGTTGAGAAATTTGGGACTTGGTTTGTATCTTCAATTCAACTGAGTATAGCTAAAGGTGCAATGTCCCCCTCCCCACCCCAAATAAACCTGATACAAATTTTGATCGGCCTGAAAATTGCTGATGGCCTTTTTCTTTTAAGTTCAAATTTGCAATCACAAAAGTTAGAAAATTAAAACAGAATTTCTTAACGGAAATAGCCCATACCCGTCCCTGCCTCAGCCTCATAAGACATTGAATTTGTAATTTGTTAACAGATGAGGGGATCGTGGTAAATATGCAGGCCCCACTTTTTCTTCCAAAGTCGTGTAACCAGGTAACAGAAGAACCGGAACCCTTTGTAAAACACAGAAAACTTTTTGGGAGCTTCCATGACCTGCATCGCAGTTCTAAGACATATACCCCAAATACTCCAATCCTTTCTTGCAAAATTCAAAAAGTGTCCTTCTATTAATCATAATCCTTCCAGATTAAACTTTCTTCAGAAATACTGCCATGGAAATACTGCTCCATAACAAAACAGATTTGATAAAATAACTGCAGTGCCATCAGTGACCTTATAAAAATCATGCTGCGCACCGGCATGTATGTGTGTCCAGTTCATTGGCGTTATATTTATTAGTACGCATATTGGTGTTGTGCACCCTCGTTAAAAAGTTTCAAGAGCGTACGGTTAAAGTGAGAGGTGTGTACAATTTTGGCTTACATTTTTACTCATTTTAGAATTACCGAAATGTTGTAATTACTTGCAAGATTAACAGCAATAACAGGAGAAGTTAACTATATATTTGTATCTGCCGTTAAGTACAATAATTACACGTTAAAACAGATAGGACGGAGTCTCACTCTGTACTGCATGTAGTGCGTAGCATGTAGGGCATACAGAGGGAGATGTTATCTCACTAGCAACATACAAGCTTCCTTCTTGCATCAAAACCTTTGAAACTGTATTATCTTACATTAATATTTTCATACTTTTGGCTGTATAAATTATTCTCACATTATAGTTTTCATATCGTGGCAAACGTGAAGTTAAATAGAAATGATAGGCCCATTTGATAATCTGCTTTTGTTTTCCCAGAACGAACGAAAGAAAGTATCAGAAATCTCTTGTAACTTAAGTCCCTTCTCATTGTAATTCTATGCACATTGGGCATGTACCAACAGTTCGCTATACATGTACCATGGCTTTTATTGTGTACAGATTTTAAGCAATCCATAAATGATGGAAACTTAAGAATCTTTAAAAAACCTCAATTTTCTATGCATCTTTTAAATGAAATTCACTCCAAACTTGCTATATTACCATATTATGTACCTTTTTGAATAATCAACAAAATTTAGTTCTGCTCTTAAAGTAATGACTGAATAGTAGTTCCTATCACGCACAGAACACTCACAGAAAATAGATAAATTCTGCCATTTCCGTGTAAGTTTTTAACGGCATTATTTTGTGGGTAAATGATAAATCTGTTGTGAAGCTAGTGATAAAAGTAGGCTGGGGCGGTATCACAAAAATTCCGTACGGGTACTTTCGCTAAGACAGTACCGGTACTATTTATAGTACCGGTTCTTCTTAGGTGCGCAAAAAAGTAAAAAAGCTATCAGTGTGCTTGGTATATTCACCGTAGTATCAATCTAACATGTAACATTATAGACGCATGTATACAGTACTAAGACACCGACAACATTACAAATGATCACGGGGAAAATAACGGGGGGGAACGGCGGGATGTATCAGGGAGGGTAATATTTATTATTACCTCCTCTATTCAGATTGATAAATACTGTTGTCTTTTCCGGCTTTTGAAGAAAAAAAATGAAGTGAATAAATGTGAAAAACTCATGTTTTTTGTCTTCTTTTCTTAATAATTCATAATAAAAAACAACTTAATCTAACAAAGTTCAAGTAAATTTTAGGATTTGGCAAGCACACATGAAGTTATCACTTGGTCAATCATGAACTTTGAACTCACGATGTGTATACACTCACGTACTAGGCCCAAAGATTTACACGGCATGAAATACCTTCCAAAATACTTGGTAAAATTGGTAAAAATGGAGTTCCATCTTCATTTTGTTACAGCAAAAATACTTCGCAAATGGCTGCAGGGACTGTGTAGATCGCAAGTTTATGTTTTAAAATTTCCTCATTAAAAAAAAAACAACAAGGCGAATTTTGCAAGTTCTGAAGATAAGCACATGAATGGTTGTAAGGCCTTAATAATGCAATCTACAACACAACGTTATGTGATCATCATGATGTACACTGTATGTACCAGTCATATAGTTAGAGCACTGTGTTATTTAAGCCTTGTATGGTAAAAAACGAGCATGACTAAAAGTTTCATTAAGAAAAACTTTTTTTGTGATGGGTTGCCAGATTGCAAAATAATGGACTGACTTGCACAGTACGTAATTTGCGTAGGCCCAGGCACGGTCTGCGCTAGTGAAAGGTGGGGAATCCCAATTTCTTTCAATGTAAATGGATTACTGGTGATAGTTTGATGTGTGTATGAGATTGTTAGCAGCTTTGGAAATAATTACGGAGGGTTTTCATCAGTGGTGTTTTGATAAATGGATTAAATACAAGCCTCTTGCAAGCTAGATATAATGTGATTTACATGACTTGTATAGAAAACATATAATTTGGGTTAATAGTATTTACATTTTAGAGTTGCCAACGATACATTTCGGCAGTACCTGTATTAGTAACAAACTTTTTGACTTCTGGTATTTGTGATTACTGGTGCTTTGGTACCTGTACTTACGTAAGCCCCGGTATATTGCCCAAGCCTATCTGAATCGGTTTAGTTGGCAAAAATTCTTCAAGGAACATGAACGCCAACCGAGCGTAAAATGTACGAATAAAAAAACAAAAACAAAAACAAACAATTAAAACACTAGTTAGCAATACAAGTGTTAGTAAGTTTAGCTTTGAAACAATTGAGACTTGTTGCATGTACAATGTCTGACGGTAAAGCTTTTCAATCCTTTAGTGTGTGAGGGAAGAAAGAGTGTTTATATACATTCTTTTTAGCATAGGGAACCTGGAAATTAAGGTCATGATCATTTCTTGTATTAGTTCTGACAGTGGGGATAAGTTCATCTTTATTGATGGCGACAAGATTGTTATTGATTTTATATAGCATATGTAGCCCGGTGTTGTATCTTCTTGTTTTTAGCAGGGGCCAATCTAATTTATGAAGCATGTTTTTTACACTAGATTTATAAGAGCAGTCTGCCATATATACAGAACCTATAAGTACCAGTATACCGCCCAAGCCTAGATAAAAGATTTTTAATATTTTTGTGAAGAATATTCTCAGGAAAGTTGTGTAATGTTGAATAAAGTTCTGCCAAAAAATTGTGTCTTTCGTCTCCAGTGACATGTACGTTAGGAAAAAAACCATAACCTTTGTGAGGCCGCGGATCAGTAAACAACAGCAATCACACAATATCAGCATACAGAAACGGGTTAAAGTGAAACTCACTGAAAGAAATCACGGCCACAAGATGGTAAATGATTCCATAACTAACGTTACATAATAATAGCAAGCTAAGTTGGGAGTGAATTTCACCCCATTGACCGTGGGCCTAAGTTTGGTAGCCTAACGTTCAACACACCTTCACCTTTAAGTATGGAAAGTGTAATACGCCACTGTACTCGCCACCAGTAGGCCTATGTCAAAAAGTGTAGTGGGATAAGCTAGCGTGTACTGAGTACTAACGTCCAGACGTTAGGCCCTATGCACGATAAACAACTCCGCTGTGTAACTGGAACTCACTAACGACTTACGTTAAGACCTAACGTTAGTGACTGAGTCAATGAGTGCAAGCCTTAAGATATTCAACTATCGTTGACAATGTCATAAATGAAATTTACCTTTCATAAATGTACTTACCTTACACACTTTTTTATCTTGATGGCTTTACCACTGTCGTTGTGTCTTGATACAATGGTAGTTTTTCAAGCGAAAACTGTCATCCTTGTGCGATAAATTCACCCGGATCCAACCCACAACGTTAAAGCTGCCCATTTACTTCCTGTTTCAGCAATTGTTACCAGATAATATTTCGTTGTATACATTCGTTGAACGTATTTCATTCATCACAAGAAAAAGCTTGAAACGAAATATTACCTGTAATAAACAATCTTATAATTTACAACTTAAGTTATTGCATAAAATGGCTGAAAATTATAAATTTCTTTCACTTTTTTTTCTTAATGTAGATCAAAACATCACAACAGCCTTTAGGCCTAACGTTAGGCCTAAAACAAATTCTTATACAAACACGTCAGCACGTCATCGTGTAATTCGTAGGTCAAGATGGGCGATACAGAAGACGACTCTCTGCAATGGTAATGAAAAAACATGTTTTTATTTAAGCTTAATGAATAACCATATCATTGCATACTATCTATAAATCAAAATGACATAATTTCCCTAGAATTATCATTTTCCAACTGCTGTTTTCTTCGTCGAGAACATAGTTAGTAGCCTAAATAGGCCTAGGCCTAGTTACTACACTAGCCTAGGCCTACTTCACATAAGATTTGGCCATTTTGCACTATGTTGTGTGTTAACATTGATTTTAATATTTAACTGCATTGCTGACTCAGTGACATATTTTAATGTAAGCCTAGAGCTTGGGTGAGAATGTAATTAATGACCTGCGGGGAGAATGATATGTTAATTCATAATATAGGCCTAGGCTATGCCATTTAAATACTAAAAGTAAGTTGTAGGCCTAGACCTAACATTAGGCATTTGTAACAATGTATACACTTGGTTGGTGCCAAGTAACTTCCGGGAGAAGACTATTTATTCGAGTGAAAACAAAGCTTTGCGCACATGCACTTGTCAGTTGTATGACTCTCTACTACCCCCGGCAATATTAGTGAAAGGTGTGTCATTGACATATGAAATAGTGACTGACATGTGTGTCATTGTACCAAATTGTCAACCTTTGTGAGGCCGCAGATCAGTAAACAACAGCAATCACACAATGTCAGCATACAGAAAAGGGTTAAAGTGAAAGAAATCACGGCCAAATGATGGTAAATGATTCCATAACTAAGATTCTGCGGTGGATTAATTTACTTCAGACCCATTGACTCTGTACAGAGGTGATTGATTTGTGGTAAGTCATTTCACAAAAAATGTCAGTTACCTAAGTGACTGAGGGGTGCGACAATGTACATGTTTTGTCCACCCACTTTGGTACAATGACTCACCTTGTCCGGGAGTGTAGGAGTGAGTCACACAATTGGCAAGTGCATTACGGGGAACGGTAAGTCCATATGTGTCTGCATGTGGTATGCAAAGTTGGGCAAAATGAATTAAAGTTTATATCAATTTTTACGGACGATCGGACATTGTACGTTTGTTTTACTGGTACACCTACTGGGTAGGCATGTTTAACACCCCGTGGTTGAAATTCGGATCAGTCTCGGAAATTTTGAATTTACCAAAAACAGTTATATTTTTACCAAAAACTCAACAAAGCGATGCCACATATCCGAACTGATTATCATACGTTGTCTGAAAGGCAAATATGTGCCATGAGCGGTTGAAATTCAGGCCTACCATGCTACGTATTGCATATAATATGTAAACAAACACAGCTGATCGCTTTGTTTTCACTCCAGCGGCACGCATTTACTATGTGGTCTGATGACCTCGGGTCACAAATCCAACCTAGTGAATATAAAGCAACAACCCTACCCCCCAGTGTAGAAAGTATGTACAGTACTACTGTGAGCAGTTTGACAATTGACGCCGGTAAAGCACCAGTAAAACGCTGGTAAAGCCGCCGGTAAAGCGCTGAAAAAAGACCTATTTTCGAAGCCAAAAACGTGGTATTGGTTTTCGTGCAACTTACGATTTAATTTTTGAATACAAAGATACTATTACCTGTGCGAGCATTATTTTCCAATCACAACTCTCATTTCTTTCAGCTAGGAAAGTCCTTGGCCCACTGTGTGTAATATTTAACGTCTGCACATGTACCAAAACTGCAAATTTCACTCAATGTTTTTAGTTCAGATAATACTATTAAACTGATGCAAATTGCTGTTTGAAGCCAAATCAAGTATTTCATTTCCCGTGTCATTTTAAAGGACACAGTTCAGTCCACAATTAATTAAGAGATTTGCAGAGCATACCTCAAAGATTTATGATCATTATTTATTTTCAATAAGTTCAACAAAAAATTACAACTTAAAAAGTAAGGAACCATGGCCCCAACGCAGCTTGCGTCACCACTATTGGGCGGGCGTGGCCATTTTTTATCAATCATTAAATGAAAATTGAATAGATTAATATAAACTCAAAGTAAAATGATAAACGAAATAAAAAGAATTGGTGAAATAAAAATAAACAAGTTTAACTTACTGAGATTTCCATGTTTCATTCCGAAATATATAGTATTCTAAATAGTTGGATTAAATTTTAAGTCATGAAATATTTTCACTAAGATATTAAGAAACATTGTCAAAAACTTGGTAATATGTAGTTCCATGATTCCATATGCAGTAAAAGTGAAACGCCATATACAGTAAAAGTGAAACACGAAAGAAATGAATAGAAAAAATAATAAAATGAGAACAAATAAAATTCTGCACTAAGCACTCTTCGCTCAGTGTTTGTAACACAGACTTCCAATGTTGAAAATAACGCATCAAAATCTATTTCTGAAAGTTCAAAATCAGCTACGTAAGTAAACAGAAAAATGTTGCTCCCACTATTTAATAAGCCCTGGTGCAGAGGAATTATTTCTTTACAAATTAAATCGTGCAAAAGTGTCTTTCCTTCCAACAGAAATATTGTAATTCTTACCCGAAACTTACGAACATTAATTTCTCTGAAACACATACCCCAAAAACACAGCAAACTTCTAAAGAATCATAATTATTGCCTCTGCCTCATTCCCAAGCACCTTTGACAGATTCGTTTACAAATTGACGCCAGCTGCGTCTGGACTTTGGCCTAGCGTGGTTCAATTAATTCAGATTGGCACATTTAAAGGGAAATACTTACAAAGGTATGCCCCCTCCTGATCTTCCAAATATTTTAAGTCTAAAAACATAAACTTGAGTTAGGTGGTTATGGGTAAGGGACGGGGGATCACAGCGGTTAAAAGAAATTTGGAGGGTTGCTCCAGAGTAATTTCTTGTTCTACATGTTTAATTTAATACTATCAGGCTATCAAATTTAGGGTGGGGTCATTCTCCTTTATGAAAACATAAATTTGTCCCGGGTCCCCTCTCCAATTTTCTTCAATTTTTCTACAAAAATGAAAGTATTACGGACAGCAAGAAAGGGGGGGATGGGGGCATGGGCGGCGGGGGAGTGGATCTTTGCTATGATTTCCTAGCTCGTTTGCAAGTTTGTAGCAAGAAATTGGGATTGTTAAATTATTGAATTTGAGGTGCGCGGCAGTGCCATGCTTCTTTGTTAAGATCTCCCCGTTTGTAGGTTCCAAATAGCAAATTGGATTGCCAAACATTAAATTTGAGGTAGGGGAATTCTCTTTACAGTGAAAACATATTTGCTATATGATACTGTCCCTTCCCCCTCCTCATTTTCATGATTTGTTTCCCCAAATGAAGATAAGGCGATGCTTCCATTATCCCTCTACTGTGCTAAGTGAATTTCCTCATATTTCTCACTTTACAAAATGCTAGATGTCCACTCCCTTTCCGGTTTTGGTATTGTTGTCTTTTTTATGGCTTTCCTTCATTTTGAATGTTTACATTAAAGTGTCTTTCATGCAATTAAAATTAAACATGTCTTTCTACAACTTAGCGCTGCGTGGCAGAATAGTTTGTGGAAACCTGTCGCAGTTCTAATAATTTTGTGTTAATAAGTAGGAATTCCACATGATGGAATTTATACTGATGCGATGTCCTGTGCGATGTGTGGTAATAATTTGCTATACATTAGTTTGGCGGCCAATAACTGGGGCGACGGCTCCCTGCTCGGAAGGAATGTACCACTGGTTTACAAAAGTTTTTTCATTCTTTGTAATTTGGAATTGGAAGTAGAACATACATTTTCAAAACAAGGAAATAGCATTTGTTTGCAGTTTTACATCTTCCATATATTTTATTATATTTTATTTTTTATGATAGAGAAGTTTCAATAAAATTTACTTTATTTTTGGAAACGTGCTTTGTTAAAGTTTTAAACTATTTTTTGGACCTCCTAGGGTTTAATATTCGGAATAAATATCTGAGATCAGAGCAAGTTTATGTTGTTACTTTTGTTCTGTATTCTCCTATACTTTTTTCAAATGCGCTTCGTACATATTTGATTGTAAATTTAAAGTCCTAACAAGTTGCCGGTGGCTGCATTAAACTAACTCCCTGATTAAACATTGCCCACCTTTTTCCTGTTTTGTTTAAGGAATTAGGTCTTTTAAAGTTGGAAAACAGATTTGCTAACCTTTTAACTTGACATGCTTTTAAAATATTCCGTGATTATCGTGAGCAATCAAGAAATGAATTAAGAAAATCACTCAATTTCAGGCCGTGTTTTAATGGCCGTATGCTGAATTCCTTTTGTAGAACACCAAGTACAGTCGTACCACACTTTTTTTTGAACTGCCAAAGCTCAATTATATGGCAAAAATGTTGGCTTAAAATTGTTGGTTATACATGTACTGTACCTATTTTACTGAGATTGAATTTACATACACAATTGTAGGCTACAAAATGTTGGCATTAAAAATAACAGTAAAGGAAAAAAAATTACAAGCAATATTGCACTAAGCGACTAAAAATAATCTCCCTATAAAAGGAAAACACTAAACTGGAAGGAGAGTAGAAACTTTATTTCCATAGGGAATTGTTATAATTTCGGTTTGTTTAAGCTTGTTAAATTTGAAATTAAATCAGTTACGACTTGTCATTATTAAATTCATGAATAAATTCAATTATTATTTCGATGTGATGTTTTAATAATTTTCTGATGTGAATATTCTGATGTGATGTTCACATACTATTGATGTAGGTCCTAATAATATTTTAATATGATGTTTCAAACTCATATGGAACTCATTTATCAAACTTAAATGTTCTATTTTTTTATTTTTTTTTGGAGGGGGCGGGTTGAAACGAATACAATAATCCACAAACACCACATAATTTGACATAAGATGACAAATATATTTACATTGGACAATTAGCTACAAGTTCTTACCTAGGCTTTAGGCTATCATCTAATCAATGAATTCTTGCATTTGACGTCGTGGTTGTTAGGGGTGGTTGCGGGGTGAGGCAGTTGGAGCCAGAAACACCCGATTTTACATTTCGATGTTTTGACATTTTTCTCGGTATAAAACAAGTTGGTAATTTGTACTTTGGCATGATTTCAGTTGGTTAGTGCAATTTTATAAAATAATATAAAACTTTAACAAATCAAAGGGCGTAACCGGTAGGGGAGGGATGACTAGCTACAAATCGAAAGCTTATTGCTCTACTGGCATATAAGAATATATGAATAAATGTGATACAATGTTTGTGTGAATATCAAAGCAAGGAAAGTATGTTTTTGTGTTTTAAAAACACCATTGTGATATCTTACGAGGACCAGGGCGCAAAGCTCTAAAATTTTTGGCATCTGATAGCTCATATTTTTGGCCATCCCTGCTTCTATTTATATTTAATAACCGTTTCCCACCCAATGGTCAGATGGTTATTTATGACTTATCTTGATTATAATGAAATGCTGCGCAATACCGTTAGAATCTATGATGTATTTCCTTTCCAAGCATGCACTATTTATTTTGATGGCTACTAATGCTGTAAATACTATAGTATAGACCAGCCTGATATTGGACCTATGTACATGTATGCACATCTTATGTCCTGGTCTCTCTCATTTGGGTACAATGGCCCGATGTGCATTCATTGTCATTGTCATGACGCTTTTGGGGTTTATCTGTTAAGATATTGAAACCATCCTTTGTCTGCAAGTTTCTTTAATGTCTCTTTCTATAAGCATTTGAAAAATTCTACACCTGCATGGTGTCGGGAAAGGACATGGTATAGACGGTAGGGAAATACATTAGGGAAATGGCATTTGGCTTGAATGGAATTGGGCGTGGATTCACAAGGTTAGCTCCCCCCCCCCCCTCCCTGCCTTTAGACCACCTACCCTCCGAACTAGTAGTCTTTTTTTGCTAAAAGTTCCCATTATTGAAATAACGGTTGATATCTACGTAAGCCTAGAGCTATAGTGTGAGAAGAATAAAAGCGTCATGTACAACAGAACAAAAATTAGTCAGAACTGAAATGCACTCTCTTCCCCCTCCCCCTTTTATGAAATTCCAGGATCCGCGCCTAGAAATCAATGCTTTGTTGTTTAATTGTAGGCCTACAGTTGTAGGCCTACAGTGTATGATGCTCTTATCAGTTGTATGACTTGCCCCTATTGCCCTACTACTTCCGGGCAATGTCAGTCTAAAGTGAGTCTGAGTCATTGACATATGAAATAATGACTCACATGTGCGTCATTGTACCAAATTGTCAGTCACCAGAGTGATTCTGGGGTGGGTCAATTTACTTCAGACCCATTGACTTAGTACATGTGATTGATTTGGGGTAAGTCATTTCACAAAAATGGTCAGTCACCTAAGTGACTGAGGGGTGCGTCAATGTACCATTTTTCGATGCAAGAAGGATTATACGGGGATTACACGCGGTTATGCTTAAAAGCTTATCTGGGGATTATATTTTGTGGGGCGGATTATACGTGACTCTGCGTGGAGTGTCAACGTGGCTTATACGAACCTGTTGGATGTCATGTGGGACATGGAGTGGTATGCCATGTGGGACATGGTGGAATGCCACAAGTAACACAGAGTATGACATAGGTTGGGATGCCATGTGTGACAGGGTAGAATGCCATGTGTGACATAGGGTAGGATGTCATTGGGACATTGGGAGGGTTACCATGTGAAATATCAGGTGGGATGCCATGTGGAACATCAGGTGGGAAGCCACTGATGCGGAACACAAGGTGGGATGACATGGGGGACATAGAGAGGGATGCCATGTGGGACACAGGGAGGGATGCCATGTGGGACATAAGGAGAGATGCCATGTGAGACATATGGTTGAATTGATGTGGAACATAGGATAAGGTCCATGTTGGACATAGGGTGGGATACCATGTGGGTCATAGGGTGGAATGCCATGTGGGACATGGTGGAATGCCATGTGGGACATGGTGGAATGCCATGTGGGACATGGTGAAATGCCTGTGGGACATGGTGAAATGCCATGTGGGACATACTGTATGGTGGAATGGCATGTGGGAGGTATAGTGGAATGCCATGTGGGACAAGGGATGAGATGGGATGCCATTTGGGACATGGAATGGGATCCATGTGGGACATAGGATGGGTTGCCATGTGGGTCATAGGATGGGATGCCATGTAGGACATATGGTGGAATGCCATGTAGGACATGTAGTGGAATGCCATGTGGGACATTTGGTGGAATGCCATGTGGGACATATGGTGGAATTCCATTTAAAAGATATGATGGAATGCCATGTGGAACAAGGGATGGAATGGGATGTCATGGGATGGGATGCCATGTTGTACATGGGATGCCATGTAACCCTTAGTGTGAGATGCCATTTTTATAATTGGCCAGGTCATATTATATGGGTATCAGTTTGCATGGGCTTGCACACCATGACGGTATTTACCGCTCTAGTTAAAGTTTTTTCTTGTTTTCAATGTGTGGGTTTAGTTCGACCATGGATTTTTAAATATTTCTTTATACTAGGAGGAGAGGGTTAGACTGCCTCGGACGGTATCTGGTCTTTGTTAAATTTGTCACAAACTTGAGTGACAGCCACCAAAATATGTACTTGGAAAATGATATAATTTTGTCATGATATCACTTCTGCCCCAGGTTGCTGATGTGTACTGTCCTGGCCAGCTGCTGTATTCCTCAGTTTGCTGATGTGTACTGTCCTAGCCGGCTGCTGTATTCTTCGGGTTGCTGATGTGTACTGTCCTGGCCGGCTGCTGTATTCTTCAGTTTGCTGATGTGTACTGTCCTAGCCGGCTGCTGTTTTCTCTAGGTTGCTGATGTGTACTGTCCTGGCCGGCTGCTGTATTCTTTAGATTGCTGATGTGTACTGTCCTGGCCGGCTGCTGTATTCTTCAGGTTGCTGATATGTACTGTCCTGGCCGGCTGCTGTATTCTTCAGGTTCCTGATGTGTACTGTTCTGGTCGGCTGCTGTATTCTTCAGTTTGCTGATGTGTACTGTCCTGGCTGGCTGCTGTATTCTTCAGGTTGCTGATGTGTACTGTCCTGGCCGGCTGCTGTATTCTTTAGGTTGCTGATGTGTACTGTCCTGGCCGTCTGCTGTATTCTTCAGGTTGCTGATATGTACTGTCCTGGCCGGCTGCTGTATTCTTCAGGTTCCCGATGTGTACTGTCCTGGCCAGCTGCTGTATTCTTCAGTTTGCTGATGTGTACTGTCCTAGCCGGCTGCTGTATTCTTCAGGTTGCTGATGTGTACTGTGTACTGTATTCTTCAGGTTGCTGATGTGTACTGTCCTGGCCAGCTGATGTATTCTTCAGGTTGCTGATGTGTACTGTCCTGGCCGGCTGCTGTATTCTCCAGGTTGCTGATGTGTACTGTCCTGTCTGGCTGCCGTATTCTTTAGGCTGCTGATATGTACTGTCCTGGCCGGCTGCTGTATTCTTCAGGTTGCTGATGTGTACTGTCCTGGCCGGCTGCTGTATTCTTTAGGTTGCTGATGTGTACTGTCCTGGCCGGCTGCTGTATTCTTCAGGTTGCTGATGTGTACTGTCCTGGCCAGCTGATGTATTCTTCAGGTTGCTGATGTGTACTGTCCTGGCCGGCTGCTGTATTCTCCAGGTTGCTGATGTGTACTGTCCTGTCTGGTTGCCGTATTCTTTAGGCTGCTGATATGTACTGTCCTGGCCGGCTGCTGTATTCTTCAGGTTGCTGATGTGTACTGTCCTGGCCGGCTGCTGTATTCTTCAGGTTGCTGATGTGTATTGTCTTATCCGGCTGCTGTATTCTTCAGGTTGCTGATGTGTACTGTCCTGGCCAGCTGATGTATTCTTCAGATTGGTGATGTGTACTGTCCTGACCAGTTAATGTATTCTTTAGGTTGCTGATGTGTACTGTCCTGGCCGACTGCTGTATCTTTCAGGTTGCTGATGTGTACTGTCCTGGGCGGCTGCTGTATTCTTCAGGTTGCTGATGTGTACTGTCCTGGCCGGCTGCTGTATTCTTCAGGTTGCTGATGTGTACTGTCCTGGCCGGCTGCTGTATTCTTTAGGTTGCTGATGTGTACTGTCCTGGCCAGCTGCTGTATTCCTCAGTTTGCTGATGTGTACTGTCCTAGCCGGCTGCTGTATTCTTCGGGTTGCTGATGTGTACTGTCCTGGCCGGCTGCTGTATCTTTCAGGTTGCTGATGTGTACTGTCCTGGGCGGCTGCTGTATTCTTCAGGTTGCTGATGTGTACTCTCCTGGCCGGCTGCTGTATTCTTCAGGCTGCTGATGTGTACTGTCCTGGCCGGCTGCTGTATTCTTTAGGTTGCTGATGTGTACTGTCCTGGCCGGCTGCTGTATTCTTCAGGTTACTGATGTGTACTGTCCTGGCTGGCTGCTGTATTCTTCAGGTTGCTGATGTGTACTGTCCTGGCGGGCTGCTGTATTCTTCAGGTTGCTGATGTGTACTGTCCTGGCCGGCTGCTGTATTCTTTAGGTTGCTGATGTGTACTGTCCTGGCCGGCTGCTGTTCAGGTTGCTGATGTGTACTGTCCTGGCTGGCTGCTGTATTCTTCAGGTTGCTGATGTGTACTGTCCTGAATTTGTGTTTCTGGACATTTTGCATTTAGGAGTTCCAGGTTTGTTAAATTGATCATCTTGTTATCTTACTTGTTGAACACATTTTGTATTACCACAACCGGAATTTGGTACGGACTTCAACTTTGATAAGAGAGCAACGTGTACTGTAAGTAAAACTTATCAATACTTGGCACCTGGAAAATCATCTCGCTCAACTATCTAGTGGGCCACACAAAGTTGGGACAAATATGTACCGAGTGAAAATTAGCAAATGAAACATAGAATTGACATGGCAGAAAGATATTTGGGGCTAAAAAAGAACTATGAAATGGAAAGTGATAGAGAAGACATCTAAAAAAGCAATATCTTTGAAAAGCTGTTCCTCTTTACATATGGAAATCTGCGACAATCGATAGGTTGTAGTACAAAGTACAGCCTTCTTTGTTAAGGAGTTTATGTCTGGTCTGTCTGATGCAGAGGATAAATGTTTAGGATGTGCTGGGTTTATGTATTCTAATTAAGATCTTTGTTATCCTCTCGCCAACGAAGTTGTTGAAGAGGGGTATAGCATTTTGTCCGTCCGTCGGTTCATCCATCCGTTTGTCCATCTGTTTGTCCATCCGTTCGTCCACATCTATTGTCCGTCCAACCACATGCCTTAGTTAGCCACTGGGGAACAAATGATTTCTGCCCTTGAAAAGGAATTCCAACTATTTCTAGCTCAACTGAATAGGATTTTATATAATGGGGACTCTTGCCTCCAAAGAACTTACAGCAAATGCATTCCTGACATGAATAACAATTGAAATATTTGTTCTGGAATAAGAAAAAGTTGTACATTAGCTCTGACCCTTCAAAAGAATTTGTAATTAAGTGTCTTGGGGATGAATTGGAAATAATATAAGTGTCCAATTTAATCTGCAATGGATTTCATTCTGTTTGGTAAAAGGGAAAATATCAAATTAAGTATGATATTATGGGGAATTTCAAATTTATGTTAAGGATTGAAGTGTTTTTTTTTTTTTAATGTAAATTATCAGGGGGTAATGAGAAGGCAGCTGTGATGCAATGGAGTGAGTGAAAGTTATGAAGGTTGGAATGATGAGTTGGTTAAGAGTGTATTTTGTAGATGAGTGTGTGGCAAAAGGTGGGTAGGAGTGTTTGGTGAACGGCAAATGGTACTGTAGGTGAATAAGAATGGTTGGTAATTTGAAGGGTAATGGTAGGTGAATGCAGAATGTTAGGTGAATGGGGATGGCAGGTGAATGGGGATGGTAGGTGAATGGGGATGGTAGGTGAATGGTAGGTGAATGGGGGATGGTAAGTAAATGGGGAATGGTAAGTGAATGTGGATGGTAGGTGAATAGGGGATGGTAGGTTGATAAAGGTGAGGGGATGGGAGTTAAAGGAAAGAATGTAGGGTGGTATATGGCATAATGATCGGTAGACAGGGATTGGGATGAGGGTGGATGGCAAGTGGGACAAAGGGTGGGATGGCATGTGGGACAGGGTGTAATGTCATGTGGGACAAATAGTTGGATAACATGTGGTGACAAAGTGTGGGATGGCATGTGGGACAGAGGGTGAGATGGCATATAGGACAGAGAGTTGGATGGCATGTGGGATAGAGGAATGGATGGCATGTGAGATAGGGTGGGACGGCATGTGGGATAGCACATGGGACAGGGGGTGTGATGGCATGTGGGACAGAGAGTTGAAGGTGTGTTATTAGCCGTGAGGGAATTTGTATCATTTGCAATGTCTGGTTCATTTATGTGTTGAGTAGAGTAGTCTGTGAAAGATGGTAATTAAACAATTACCCATTCCTTATATAATTCTTAGAATTCATGTTTTTATTGTTAACCCTCTATTTTTGTACCCCATTACCCTTCCTCGTATGATACTAGCTTCATGTCTATTGACTCGTAACCTTTTCGCAGATAATTCCACTTACCTCTTTTCGTACCTCTGATATAATCTGAACCACTTTGGCACAATTTGACCTTGTTGATTTGAGTTCGCCCACAGAAACCCTTCGGTAAAAAATAAGCCATAACGTAAACTGATTATTTTGTTTTTTGTGGAAAAAATTAGTGTATTTCAGTAACGTTAAAGGATTAGTTCAGTGGTCTGACAAGTTTATCTCACATGAAAGAAGACTTCAGAAGTAGCAAAATGGTGAAGAAAGCATTCCAAAATCTTATTCTGTTAAGGAGATATATAAGTTTGAAGTTTAGTATTATCTATATAGAAACAACTGAAATCAGACTAGTTGTTGACGTCATTGCCTCAGATTCCTCAAAAGTCTTTATGTTTTCTATTATATTTTCTTCTGCGATTTTGTGGCTTAAAAACCATTGGATGTCAGGAAAGTATTAAAACAGAATCTAGTAAAGGTAACTATAATTTGCTACCCTAGAAAGTTCAAGGAAAAATAATTTAAATAGTAAAAAAGTTTTAATGAATTTTCTTTAAAATACATTAACAATTGTTGACAATGTGGGGATGAATGCACCAACCTTCCACAGTAGACTTACTACACCAGTCATTTCTACACAAATAAGACAGCTTTAAGCTTGAATATCTCCTTAACAGAATAAGATTTTTAAATGCTTTCTTCTCCATTTTGTTTCTTTGAAATTCCTCTTTTATATAAGATAAAACTCTTTTGACCACTGAACTAATTCTTTAAGACTTGTGTTCCTATAAATTCATTGTGTGTTGGTACTTGCTGAGTGTCTCCCACTGGCTGTATTACATGTTAAACAGACTTGTGTTTTTTTTTTTTTTTGGAAAGGTTTCTTTCCCATCCCCATATGTTCCTCATCTTACACTGTGATCCTATTTTACTCCACTGTGCCTCTATGTTGCTCCACCCTGTCCGTCCTTCTTCACAAAAAGTATGATTTGTTCTGGCCAGTAATGTATAGGGACTTGAAATGTGTACAATTGTAAATGTAATCAAGTGACTTGCATGTTAAAAACAATCTTTGGATTATCACCTGTAGGTGAAAATTTGAATGAGATATAAATCTGGAAATATGATTTAAGGAGGCATACCATAAAGATCTGTAAAATTCCACATTGGATGATGTACCATGCTTATTTGCAGATTTTTACCTTACCTTTTTGTTTTTTTCTTATTTAGGCAGGAGCAGCTAGCCGCAGCTGTACTAGAAGACTGCGACTTTGGCCGTCTTCGCAACATTTGCAATGGCAGAGAAATTCCAGCAAAGTACAGATCTGCAGTTTGGAAAGTATGCATTTCCCTGATCAATTTTATAGTATTTATGAGTCATGGATATCATGAAAAGAAAGTACTGTACATTGGCATAATTGTGTTGTGTAGAAGTACAGTTGAAATTTTGCTAAAATGAAAACGTAGGTTATGCTAGCTAAAATGAAAACGTAGGTTAAGCTAGCTAAAATGAAAACGAATGGTTACGCTAGCTAAAATGAAAACCAATGGTTAAGCTAGCTAAAATGAAAACGAATGGTTAAGCTAGCTAAAATGAAAATAAATGGTTAAGCTAGCTGAAATGAAAACGAATAGTTACGCTAGCTAAAATAGAAATGAATGGTTAAGCTAGCTAAAATGAAAATGAATAGTTAAGCTAGCTAAAATGAAAACGAATGGTTATGCTAGCTAAAATGAAAATGAATGGTTAAGCTAGCTAAAATGAAAACGAATGGTTAAGCTAGCTAAAATGAAAACGAATGGTTAAGCTAGCTAAAATGAAAATAAATGGTCAAGCTAGCTTAAATGAAAATGAATGGTTTAGCTAGCTAAAATGAAAATGAATGGTTAAGCTAGCTAAAATGAAAATGAATGGTTAAGCTAGCTAAAATGAAAATGAATGGTTAAGCTAGCTAAAATGAAAATGAATGGTTAAGCTAGCTTAAATGAAAATGAATGGTAAAGCTAGCTAAAATGAAAATGAATGGTTAAGCTAGCTAAAATGAAAATGAATGGTTAAGCTAGCTAAAATGAAAACGTAGGTTAAGCTAGCTAAAATGAAAACTAATGGTTACGCTAGCTAAAATGAAAACGAATGGTTAAGCTAGCTAAAATGAAAATGAATGGTTAAGCTAGCTAAAATGAAAACGAATGGTTAAGCTAGCTAAAATGAAAATGAATGGTTAAGCTAGCTAAAATGAAAATAAATGGTTAAGCTAGCTAAATGAAAATGAATGGTTAAGCTAGCTAAAATGAAAATGAATGGTTAAGCTAGCTAAAATGAATGGTTAAGCTAGCTAAAATGAAAATGAATGGTTAAGCTAGCTAAAATGAAAATGAATGGTTAAGCTAGCTGAAATGAAAATGAATGGTTAAGCTAGCTAAAATGAAAACGAATGGTTAAGCTAGCTAAAATGAAAATGAATAGTTAAGCTAGCTAAAATGAAAATGAATGGTTAAGCTAGCAAAAATGAAAATGAATGCTTAAGCCAGCTAAAATGAAAATGAATGGTTAAGCTAGCTAAAATAAAAATGAATGGTTAAGCTAGCTAAAATGATAATGAATTGTTAAGCTAGCTAAAATGAAAATGAATGCTTAAGCTAGCTAAAATGAAAATGAATGGTTAAGCTAGCTAAAATGAAAATGAATGGTCATACTAGCTAAAATGGATGGTTAAGCTAGCTAAAATGAAAATGAATGGTTATAGCAGTATGAACCACTTGAAGGACAGAATCTAAACATTGTGATCCTTTTTCTCATAGCTTGTTCTTCCTTACATTTCATGTGATAACTTTCTTGCTGTTTTTCATCTATACTTAGATGTTTGGGCACAACATTTTTTATGGGACAAGAGTGCTTTGTTCAAATAACACTTGTTTTAAATTTCCATGTTTTCTATATGGCAGTGGGGGAGGAAGAATTTGATTGCTTCTCCCCCTTCCCCCACCCTCCCGCAAGATATTAGTTAGTGCTCATGGTTAAACAAAGGAGGACTATGTTCCCCATTCCCTCAAAGAATGTGTACACTTGTTCCTGAAAGTGAAGACTAGGTTTGCCAATGAACTAAATTATTATAAAAATTTTTGTAAAGATGTGCATTTTGTTTCTATTTAAGATTTAATTTTTTTTTCCCTTTGCTGTTCCTTGAGAAATGCTTCTCTGAGCATCATACACATACAGGACTAAGTAAAAACAACAGCATCATACACATACAGGACTAAGTAAAAACAACAGCATCATGTCATACATTTCAAGAATATCCCAATTCAGCTTCCCCTTCTGCAAAGATTTAAAAAGTAAGGAAACAAAGAAATATTGATGCCATAAATCAGTTTATGAGTAGGACCATGAGAATATGAAAGTTATTACAAAATAAGAATATTTGACGTTTCTGTGAGAGAGGCTACTTGGATTTCTGATGATAAAATTTCTGTACCATTTTAACAAGCTGATGCATATTTAATTTCATAATTTGGCAAACAGGGAAGAAATTTAGGGTACATCTTTGTTGGTAGTGCCTAGTTAAATACCTTGTACGTAAGGGTAGACTGTAATGGGGATGGTGGGTACACAAAACGGGGGTTGGTTATACATAAAGACATGACTTCTGAGAAGTAACATGATGCAATTTCTCAGTGCATTTTCTGAGCTGCTTCAAATATAATTTCTTGTGCTGTAAAAAAGTAACAGACAGACAGTTATGGCGATACTTTATACTTATGATAGCAATTGAAATACCAATAGACAAGTTTTCAGCATTCAACAGGTATGATGTTGTTAAGATAATTACTTTGATTTTTTACAGGTAATGTGAATTACAAGTGCTTCAATACAGTCTTTTGCTGTATTCATAAAACATGTCTTAGTGCAAAGAGTTTCTGAAGAAAAAAAATTGGTAGAAACTTGACAAATATTTCTTTTAATCTGCTAGTACATGCAATGATTGCAAGGCAAAATATATCAGAAACGAATTTAATTATCTACAAAAAGACTCCTGGTGAATGTGAGGCTATGAGGCTTTGACATCATTGTAAGCTACAGTAGTCTGATGTCAGTCATTTCTACAAAAAAAAATTCTTGCGCTCCATCATACATGACATTTCTACTCTTTAGAATATTAACAGGAATAGAATTACAAATTATTCCTAAGAATTAAAGTCATTCCTAATTAACAATTAGGAATGACTGTTTTAGACCCACCCTAAGGACTGTATTTTGTATAAATTAACAATTAGGAATGACTGTTTTACCTATTTCATGTGTTGAGAGCGACGTGACTTCTATTTCTGATCTCGCCAACTAAGCATTTCGTTTTATTTCACCTTGCACGGTACCACCCAAATTTTGTTTTATATTTCATTTCCTGGAATTCTCTCTCTGTTGATGGGCATCTCTTTTCGGTGAGATTGTTTCTTTTGTTTTTTCCGTTCCGTTTTGACCAGACTTTTGCGCCTTATCCGTTACCTGTACAGCGGTTCTCCTATAGTAGTTCCGCAATTTTTTTTAGTTGCCTTGAGTCTCTTGGCCCTTGTTTTTTTTCTTTTCACCATGACGAAACGCTTATGCCTTGACCTTGACCCTCCCTTCCCTCCCCGTGACCCACCTGCTACCTCTATTGACCATTATTTAGCCCCAATCCCGAAAATTTAAATAATACAGGCCACCAATAACGAGATAGTTTTAGAAAAGTTTCCCTTTTTTAATTCACAAAGCGCTCCAAGGCCTTGTTGGTACCCTCCCCAAGGTCTCCACCCTCAGATCCGGTGATCTCCTGGTGCACTGCTCCAGAGACACTCAAGCCACCACCCTCCTCACCACCAAAACCCCTAGCCAATACTGGTGTTGACGTTTCAGTCAACCCCCACCATTCCTTAAACTCCAGCAAAGGTGTGGTCAAAACTAGAGAACTAGCCTACCTGACCAATGAAGACCTCGTAGAGGAACTTACCAATCAATACGTTATTGAAGCCTGCGTCTTGTCCTCAAGAGAGACTGTGTCGAAACACCTACCAACACCATCTTCCTGACGTTTTCCACACCAACTCTCCCCTCCCACATCACTGCCGGCTACAACCCCCTCCGTTGTCATTAGTACCAGAGGTATGGTCATGGTAAAAACTCCTGCCACAGCCTAGTGCGCTGTGGCAACTGTGGAGCCCTGGACCATGACAGCACCTCCTGCACCAGCACCCCACACTGCACCAATTGTGACGGTACTCATCCAGCTAACCATCCCTCCTTCTTAAAAGACTGCCCCAACTGGCTTCAAGAAAAACAAATAACCAAATAAAAATCCCTTAATCCCAACATCACTTACCTGGAGGCAATTTCTCACTTCTCTCCACACTAAACCATCCTACTCGAGCGCAGTCTTCTTTAACACCAATATCGCCTAACAACTAAAACTGAATCACATACCCAAACAGACCTCACCTGGCTCTTCTTACCCAGTCCTACGCCCATCACCATTGCCTACAACCGAACCACACCCATTACCCAACAATCTCCACCACCACCACATCTCTCTCCAACCTTCCTTTCTCTTTAAGACTCCTGCCATCCCCTACCCCAACACCTCTAATGCCATCAAACATCAAACTCAAGCCAACCTGGCTAACAATCATCCAATCAACAAACAACAAACCAAGAAACAACCAATCAACAAACAGCCCACCATCTAAACCCACACATATGACACAGAAGATGACATGGATTGTTCAATTACCGGACATACTTCTCATCCAACTTTCAAAATCAACTGCTCCCCCTCCCTAGAAAAAGGGACAGATCCAAAGGGAAAATGAGCCAGCTCAGGCCCAACAGATCTTCCTCAAGATAACCCCCTGCCTCCTTATGGTGTGCAACATAAACAATTACAATAACATTTACAACATTATACAATGGAACATAAGGAGCCTTAAGGCCAATTCTAAAAAAATTGACCTTCTGGCCACCACCTTTAACCTAGTCGTCTTCTGCCTACAAGAAACCTTCTTGAACACCACTGACCATTATTCCCTCAACAACTTCGCTTGCTATCACGAACATCAAGTGGATGCGGACAGGGCCCGTGGGGGCGTCTCCATTCTCGTTAGACACGATATCCCACACAGCCCTGTTCATGTGAACACTGACCTTTAAGCCATCTGTATGTCTATCTCCCTCCACAAAACCTTCACTCTTTGCAATGTCTGTCTCCCCCCAATACCAACATTTAGCCAACCAGCCTTAACAACCTCATCTCTCAGCTCCCCTCCCCCTTCATTCTTCTTGGTGACTTCAGAGCCCACAACCCCCTGTGGGGCTCCAATACCACCACCCCCAAAGGCAAGCTTATTGAAAACACTCTTTGACAGCACAGCCTCTCCTTGCTCAACACTAACTCCCTGACCTACCTCCACCCTGCCACAGGCTCCCTTACCTGTATTGACCTGTCTATCTGTTCCCCCAACCGCCTTGATTTTAGCTGGAAGGTCACTGCTGATCTCTGTGGTGGTGACCATTACCCTCTTCTTATACACTCCAACCTTCAAACCCCCACTGGCCAAGGTCAGGCACACTATCAAGGACAGTAAAACCAACACTTGCAACAACTTTATCTCTTCTCTCACCACCAACACCCCCACTAAGAAATTTGGAGAATGGTTAACAGCTTTGACGGCAGGGTGGACAAGTCTCCCATATTCCATCTCTCCTGGAATGGTAACCTTATCACCGCGAAAAAGGACATTGTTAACCACCTCGCCGCCTCTTTCAGCAACATCTCGTCCTCAACGAAGTACTCCAATGCCTTCAAAACCAAAAAAGCTCAGATGAAACCTGGAGTATCACCTTTCCCAACCCTCCAAAGAAGCCTTGGAAAGGATATTTTCACACTATCCTAGAGAAATTATAACAAATTCCTGGTCTAAAATTTAGGATACACATTTGCTCGACATTTGGTTTTGTTAGTTTTATTAGTTCAGTTTAATTTAAATAATGAACGCAAATCTCTGTGATAGGCCTCTAAATGGAGGATATTTCCCCTCCCTTAGAATTTTTCCATGATGCTGAACGATGTGTGTGCAGAAAAAAAATCTGAACGAAATTAGTTTGAAAAAAAACAACAACCAGCATAATGAAGTCAATATATTAAGATAATATAGAAAAGAGTACAAACAAGTTTTAATGGGAATTTATTTCAGAACTAAAAGATGCATGGTGTAGGCCCAAAGCCTTGGAGTCCTTCAAGAAGTAGAATAGTTTTTCTTCCCTCTGCTTCATTACAACAACAGGACTAAAATACACTAAAAGATGTTCTGTGAATTTGATAGAATTTTACATAATTTTCATGACTATAATCAGGGATATGCCACTTTTATATCTAAAATAACTTGTGTCTGTTATAATTATCAAAGTAACAGCTTTCATCACTTGCCTTGTTTAGTTGACCAGAAATTGTCTCAAAATGTAAAGGAACTACGATATTTGGGGAAGAATTTTGTGAGTATCTGGACCACCATTTCATTGAATTTTAATCACAATCGTTACCCAGTTTTTAATCCCTGTTACAGGTACGCTTATACCCAAAAATATTGTATGTGATAAGAACATTATTAAACTTCAAATTCACTCATTTACATGTAACAATACTGCGAGATTCTCCGCGATCTCGCAGTGAATAGGGGCTATTGTATTCAGCACATAATGGATGGAAGTTAATAAGCTCTCTCCTTGAGTGCATTTGTTTGTTTTAATCCATGCGTGATTCCGCAGAAAAACAATTTCTTTTGTTCACTCGGCCTGGCGCGGCGGCTTAAAAAAGAATGCAAATCTCGTATCTCTCCACCCCCCCCTCTGTTTTTAGTTTACCCAACCTCTCTTCGATCACGCTTTCTGGCTTTTGTTCTTGAGTTGGCTATGCTCCCTTAATTTTGTATGAATTAACATGAAATGAAATTTACAAAAAATCAGTCACTCTTCTATCAGTCAGGCTAGGCTGGAAGAAAGGTTTATTTTCATGGCATTTAGAGCTGTCACGGAAATGTTAATTCATGTTCAATACAAGCTTTGTATTGCGTGTTGCTCAGACTTCTAATTTAAAATTGATTATTCTCA
Organism: Chiridota heheva; assembly: GCA_020152595.1. NCBI lineage: Eukaryota > Metazoa > Echinodermata > Holothuroidea > Apodida > Chiridotidae > Chiridota > Chiridota heheva. The sequence continues at coordinate 473,040 of JAIGNY010001008.1, forward strand.
AAGAATTTCCCTTTTACCTGGCGAATGAGGAACTATATAGAACATAGCAAAGATGGAAATTCCCTAAGGTTGCAATTAAAGCTGCCAAACGTTGCAGCCCGTGGTATAGGTGATTGTCAATGATCATAACATTCAAAATATGCAGACATTTTTGCAACGAATGTAATTGACACTTCTTCATGCCAGTTTAAAAAGCAAGGATTGAAAGTGTTACTTCCTCAGGAAAATACATATCATTTATATTTAAAAGTTCTTTACCGGACCTAAAAAACAGGCAAAATTAAAAATGTAGTTAGAGATTAAAATCTCTGTTATTTATCCTTATGAATGAGGAACCTTGTTTTCAGTTAGAATTTAACTTTGATTTATTTTTTAACTCTGTTGTTTAAGATTTGCCATTGGCAACTTTAACGGAAGGTTGACCTTTTTTCCAGGCAAAGTTTAACTTAAAGTCAGGTAAAACAAGAGTGCAAATATTCAAGAGAAATTTGCTACGTGTAGGATTGTTAATAAAGGGAAGGTTATTTGCATATTAAAGCTTAACGAAACGTGGATGACAGTGTATAAGAAAATGCCTAAAATAATCTTTGCCTGATTTGAAATGAGGGAAATTAATGAAAGAATGATGTACACTTAAAATATGATGTTCATCCTAGAGGCACTTGTGTCAATAGTGGTACTTTTGTTTTAACTAGCCTGTATTATTTGCTCTGATTAATTATACATTAAGTTCTTCTCTGGCAAAGTACAGTACTAAATATATACTCTAGTGTACGCTTGTTTGAGGAAACAACGTGATACAAATCTCCAAGGGAAATTTTCTGGTAAGAGAGAAAAATTGCAGTAAGTTGTGGATGTGAATATACATGAAGTGTGGCAGGCAGTATTTGGATCTGAAATGTAGGAAACATGAAATGCTTGACATTCACTAAATATTCAGATTAAGAGTGATTAAGCACAAATTTAGTTTTATTTTTATTAAGGGGGAATTATAAAATTCTTTTTTAGTAAAGCACTACAGATATATGTAGGAGTTTCTTGCAGGTGATAGCATTAAACTGTTGCTAAGTAACATACCTTTGAAGTTTTTGTAATACTATCACTTTTTCTGTATACAATAAGCTTAGTATACAACCTTGCATATGTACCTTGTTTACAACAATCTTGCCCATGAACTATTAGTTAATGAATTGCTTCTACTGCAGTACACTATATGAAGGGCACAGAAGTCACATCACTGTAGATCTCATCTCAACAACCAAAGCCCATGACATTCACCTCGTATGTATGCCACCGCATTGCACACACGTATCGCAACCCCATAATGTCAGCATGTTTGGACCAACCAAAAAAGTGTTGAGTAAAGTACTGTACTTCGGCAAAACTACAAGGAAAGTGGACTTAACCCTTACTGTGCCAGCACTTTTTGAAAAATGCACTTGGGAGGCAAGGTCAAAGATGGGGCACCCAAAACGGCAATAATATTGTCACGTGGTAGAGTAAGGGTTAAGTACAGGCTAATTATTGAAGGGTCCTCTGTCTTCCGAGCAGTAAAGGCAGGCTTGTTCCACTTCAGTGACCCGCCGGGCCGCCCACCGGGATCATGCTGCATATATTTTTGAGTTGGCACACCTGTCGCGGGCTGATTAACACTTACTCTACCAGCACTTTTCGGAAAATGCACTCGAGAGGCAGGGTCAAAGATGGGGCACCCAACGGCCATAATATCACCGTGTGGTAGAGTAAGGAATAAAAAGTGTTGAAAAGTCAACCGGTGCCACCCTGCTTAGGAAATTGTACATGAAAGCCTTCAAAATAGATCATGATATATGCTCTTATTTTGAAGGCATTATCATAGGCCTGTACTGAGAGGGATCATACACCTACCTGTAGCTTGAGAATCATCTAGTTTTAATAGTGTTAATACAATTGACAATCTTGCAGTGCCGTGTTATTAATGCACACACCACTGGCCCACTGTATGTATTGATACCCCCTTCCCCCCTCCCTGCACACACCACTGGCCCACTGTGTGTATTGATACCCCCTCCCTGCACACACCACTGGCCCACTGTGTGTATTGATACCCCCCCTGCATACACCACTGGCCCACTGTGTGTATTGATACCCCTGCATACACCACTGGCCCACTGTGTGTATTGATACCCCCTGCATACACCACTGGCCCACTGTGTGTATTGATACCCCCTGCATACATCACTGGCCCACTGTGTGTATTGATACCCCCTGCATACACCATTAGCCCACTGTGTGTATTGATACCCCCTCCCTGCACACACCACTGGCCCACTGTGTGTATTGATACCCCTGCATACACCACTGGCCCACTGTGTGTATTGATACCCCCCTGCATACACCACTGGCCCACTGTGTGTATTGATACCCCCTCCTGCACACACCACTGGCCCACTGTGTGTATTAATACCTCCCTGCATACACCACTGGCCCACTGTGTGTATTGATACCCCCTGCACACACCACTGGCCCACTGTGTGCATTGATACCCCCTCCCTGCACACACCACTGGCCCACTGTGTGCATTGATACCCCCTCCCTGCACACACCACTGGCCCTCTGTGTGTATTGATACCTCCCCCTCCCTAAAAAGAAGTACAAAACTAATATTATAAAATGTTTATTTGATAGGAAATGTTCAAGTTTTTGTAGAAGTTAATGTTTATTAGAAGTTACAAATAATTCCCAAAGATTAATTGAATTGTATTTTTAGTTAAGAGTTTTATGGTACATTCATATGTATTATAAGTAAATTGTATATTAGAAGTTAAACCAATGTTGGACAGGCTATTGGATAACAGAGTTTTGATCAAAAAGAACTATAAAAAAAAACTAACAAGAACAATTAATATTTCACAGAACATACAGAGGAAATATAATGTTTCCCTACAAAGATTTATTACATTTTATTTGTATAGTTACATTTGTGGTACATTTTGTTAAGTGTTGTAGTTTGTAAGATGTGATATAGCATTAAGTATTTAAACTAGAATTTATGATTGTAACCATTGGCCAACTTGTGGTGTATTCATCTTTAGAAAGAACAATTGGGTGCCGGGCAGGCCGTTTTATACCGAGACCAGGGGAAAAAGGCCTACTTTTTTCAAATGCGGTCATATGCCCCGAAATCATTATGATGTTACCAAACTTTTATATGGTCCTAATAGAGAAGATATGTAATGCTAAAAACCACATATTAATTTCCCTGTATCATACAAATGGTATGCAATATTTTACATTAATTTAAAAAGTGGGCCATTTACCCCAGTTTACCCAGTGTTACGAGAGACAGATCTGACATACAAGTGTTAATCATTACGAATGATGAATCAAATTTTTTGTAAAAATGTTTCTTTTGTCTTTGTAAGTATGTTCGCAGAGAAGTACTGCTTCCTCTGTGGGAACAGTGTTCACATTGTGACATGTACCTCCATTTATGTACACAACACTTTTTATAACTCAGTTATGTAAGGATGCAAGTTCAGTTCATTGTTATCCTTCTTTCTTATCCATTCACAGATATGTTTGAATGTCTCAAGCAAGGCCGACACCCTTTCATCTTTTGATGGGATTTTTGATCTACCAGAACAAGCATCCCTTAGGAAGGATTGCAAGGAACTCATAGGTATGGTAGATGATGGAGGGTTAAACTCATATGTATGGTAGATGATGGACGGTGGAACTCATAGGTATGGTTGATGATTGATGGTGGGTGAAACTCATAGGTATGGTTGATGATGAATGGTGGATCTCAAAGGTATGGTGGATGATGGTATGGTAGATGGATGGTGGGTGAAACTCATAGGTATGGTTGATGATGGATTGTGGAACTCATTGGTATGGTAGATGATGGATGGTGGAACTCGTAGGTATGGTAGATGATGGATGGTGGAACTCATTGGTATGGTTGATGATGGATGGTGGAACTCATTGGTATGGTAGATGGATGGTGGGTGAAACTCATAGGTATGGTAGATGATGGACAGTGGAACTCAAAGGTATGGTAGATGGATGGTGGGTGAAACTCATAGGTATGGTTGATGATGGATGGTGGATCTCAAAGGTATGGTGGATGATGGTATGGTAAGATGGATGGTGGGTGAAACTCATAGGTATGGTTGATGATGAATGGTGGATCTCAAAGGTATGGTGGATGATGGTATGGTAGATGGATGGTGGGTGAAACTCATAGGTATGGTTGATGATGGATTGTGGAACTCATTGGTATGGTAGATGGATGGTGGGTGAAACTCATAGGTATGGTAGATGATGGACAGTGGAACTCAAAGGTATGGTAGATGGATGGTGGGTGAAACTCATAGGTATGGTAGATGATGGATGGTTAAACTCATATGTATGGTAGATGATGGACGGTGGAACTCATAGGTATGGTTGATGATTGATGGTGGGTGAAACTCATAGGTATGGTAGATGGATGGTGGGTGAAACTCATAGGTATGGTTGATGATGGATGGTGGGTGAAACTCATAGGTATGGTTGATGATGGATGGTGGAACTCATTGGTATGGTAGATGGATGGTGGGTGAAACTCATAGGTATGGTAGATGATGGACGGTGGAACTTAAAGGTATGGTTGATGATGTTATGGTAGATGAATAGTGGGTGAAACTCATAGGTATGGTGGATGATGGATGGTGGAACTCAAAGGTATGGTGGATGATGGATGGCAGAACTGGTAGGTATGGCAAATGATGGATTGAGGAACCCATGGTACGGTAGATGATGGGGTGGAACTCAGGTATGGTAGATGATGGATGGTGGAACTGATAGGTATGGTAGATGATGGATGGTGGAACTGATAGGTATGGTAGATGATGGAGGGTGGAACTCATTGGTATGGTGGTGGGTGGAACTCATTAGTATGGTAGATGATGGTGGGTGAAAATAGGTATGGTGAATGATGGATGGTGTAACTCAAAGGTATGGTAGATGATGGATAGTGGAACTTAAAGTTATGGTAGATGATGAATGGTGGAAGTCATTGGTATGGAAGATGATGGATGGTGGAACTTATAGGTATGGTAGATGATGGATGGTGTTTTTTATCCCCAGGTTGCTGTTGCTCCACAGATTTTACATCTTTTATCTAGCCACTGAAGGTTATACATGTCACCTCCCTCCCCTAGAATGAAATTATTTAGGGTCCGCTTTTATTGTTTCACTCTGTAATTGTTCACATTTCCTTCAAAAGAAACAGCAACAATAACTGCTCAATTTCCCATTACTTATCTAGTCAGCCTGCAATTCAGTGATGGTTGTATTACAGGGGACAGCATTAGTTTAAAGTCTAATGAAAACATTGAAATACAGTAACAACAATACCAGAAAGAATTTGGTATATAGTTCTGCTTATTTTAACACAAATTTTGCTTGCAATTAATATTAAACAGTCTGGTGAGTCATCATTAATCAGAAACTTAATAAGCAAATTTAACGATTGTTGTGCATATAATTTGAAGCTCTACTTGGTCTAATAAGAAATTAAACCAACATGTCATTAGTGCTTTAACACAAAATCTTTGTGGAATTCTGAATTTCACTCGGTATTGAACTATAAAAGTTGTTCAGTGTTTTTTTTTGAAATCATGCAGTATATGGTTTCTGACCAATAATTGGATCAACATCCATACAGTACATCAGTTTGTTAAAGTGAACAACAGATAAGAAATCTTTAACAAACACAACTACACTTGAACTTTATTTGTGTTTGTTACCGGTGGGAATTTTGAAGAACTTCTTGATCAAAGAATTGATTGCTGTTGTGTGCTGTGTAATAATGAATGATTTAAATTAAAGCATAGATTAAGCGTATTGTCTAGAGGTAGGGGATACAGATCTTGATTCTATGTGGTGGAGAAATAAATTGATCAGTATTTTAAATTATACAGAAAAGCATGCTACGTGTACAGTAAAGTGGTTCAAGCCTTGGCAAAGGAAATATGGGAAGTTTTCCAGTCAGTGTTACTGGTTCATGCCTCGGGAAGGGAAAGATGGAGGTTTCCAGTCAGTGTTACTGGTTCATGCCTCTGGAAGGGAAAGATGGAGGTTTCCAGTCAGTGCTACTGGTTCAAGCCTCGGCAAAGGAAAGATGGAGGTTTGCAGTTAGTGTTACTGGTTCATGCCTCGGGAAGGGAAAGATTGAAATTTTTAGTCAGTGCTACTGGATCAAGCCTCCGCAAGGGAAAGTTGGGAAGTTTTCCAGTCAGTGCTATTGGTTTAAGCCTCGGCAAGCGAAAGATTGAGGTTTTTCAGTCAGTGTTACTGGTTCAAGCCTTGGCAAGGGAAAGATGGAAATTTCCAGCCAGTGCTACTGGATCAAGCCACGGCAAGGGAAAGATGGGAAGTTTCGAGTCAGTGCTATTGGTTTAAGCTTCGTCAAGGGAAAGATGGAAGTTTCTAGTCAGTGCTACTGGTTCAAGCTTCGGCAAGGGAAAAATGGAGGTTTTCAGTCAGTGCTACTGGTTCAAGCTTTGGCAAGGGAAAGATGGGAGGTTTTCAGTCAGTGCTACTGATTCAAGCCTCGGCAAAGGAAAGATGAAGGTTTCTAGTCAGTGCTACTGGTTCAAGCCTCGGCAAAGGAAAGATGGAGGTTTCCAGTCAGTGCTACTGGTTCAAGCTTCGGCAAGGGAAAGATGGGAGGTTTTCAGTCACTGCTTCTGGTTCAAGCTTCGTCAAAGGAAAGATGGAGGTTTCCAGTCAGTGCTACGGGTTCAAGCCTCGTCAAAGGAAAGATGGAGGTTTCCAGTCAGTGCTACTGGTTCAAGCCTCGGCAAAGGAAAGATGGAGGTTTCCAGTCAGTGCTACTGGTTCATGCCTCGGCAAGGGAAACATGACATAACATAACAAGATTATGGGCTAAGAAGTGTTAGTCACCTTATAAAAAGCCCAAACTAACACCACCACCACCACAAAAAAAAAATCAAAGACGGGTTTGATAAGAGGCACTAAAGTGCTTTTTGAAAAACATTTGTCCAAAGAGGTTAAGATTAATCCTAAATCGTTTCATTCGTATGTTCACTTAAAGCAAAAAACCAAGGAGGTTGTTGGTGTCCTTCAGGGTAATGATGGTGTTACTATCAATAGTGGTAAGGATATGGCTGAGGTTTTGAATGACTATTTTGTGTCTGTTTTTACTAAGAGTCACTTGCTGATGATGTTGTGGATTATCTTAGTGTGTACTCTCTAGTATTCATTAAGAATGTTGATTTTACAGTTGATGTTGTGTCTAAAAAGTTGAAGGGTTTGAATTCAGATAAAGCACCTGGTCCAGATGGAATACATCCTGCTGTCCTATGTGAATGTTTTGATGTTCTTTCTGTTCCCCTGAGTATTATCTTTTCAAAGTGCTTTGATGTTGGTGTTGTTCCAAGTGGTTGGAGAATTGCTAATCAGACTCCTATTTTTAAAAAGGGTGACCACAGTTTTCCTTGTAACTATAGGCCAGTGAGTCTTACTAGTGTTGTGTGCTAGGTCATGGAGTCCATTGTTAAAGATGTACTAGATCATTTACTGGTCAATGATTTGTTGAATTTGTCCCAGCATGGGTTCATACCTAAAAGATCTTGTTTTTATTATATATTAATGTTTCTTGATGATGTTGCTAAACTAGTTGATTCTGATCATAATGTGGATGTTATCTAGTTAGATTTCCAAAAAGCATTTGATAATGTTCCATTATGCAGGCTCATGATGAAAATAAGAGCACTTGGTGTGGAGGGAAAGTGTGCCAGTTGAATATATTCTTGGTTAGTGGACAGGTTACAAAGAGTTGTTGCTAATGGTGAAGTATCTCCATGGAAGGTTACAAGTGGTGTTCCTCAGGCTTCTGTTTTGGGTCCGTTCCTTTTCTTAACCTTCATTAATGATGATGATGTTTCCCTTGGCTCCAGGATTTGTAATTTTGATGATGACACTAAGCTGTACAGGATTGTTGATGATGCTAAGGATTCTTCACTTTTGCAAACTGATCTGGATAAGTTAGTTTCTTGGTCCCAAACGTGGCAGATGTCATTCAATGTTGATAAATGCAAAGTTATTCAGTTTGGTCAAAACAATTTTGCTTTTGATTACTGCATTAATGGTTCAAATCTTGCTTGTGTTGATCAAGAAAGGGATCTAGGTGTTGTCATTACTAGCAATCTAAAGCCTTCTAAACAGTCTGCTTTAGCAGCTGCAAGGGCAAATAGGATGCTTGGTTTGATTATAAAAAAACAAAAAAAACAATTCTTGGTAGAGAGGTTGTTCTTACTTTGTATAAGCAATTAGTCAGGCCTCACCTTGAATATGCTATTCAGGCTTGGAGTCCCTTTTTATGAGAAAGATAACTTTATTTTGGAGCAGGTTCAGCGAAGAGCCAATAGACTTATTCCCGAAGTAAGGAATCTCTCTTATGAATTTTGGTTGTGATTTCTCGGTCTGACCACGCTTGAGTTGAGAAGAGTATGTGGTGATATGATTCAGGTTTTTAAGTTCCTATCTGGTAATGATGCTTTGACTGCCTATAATTTCTTGCATGTTTCAGCTAATCTTTATGTGACATGTGGTTACAGTTTGAAGTTGACCAAAGAGTTTTCATGGATAGATATTCGACGATTGAACTTTTCGCAAGAGTTGTTAATGAGTGGAATGGTTTGTCTAAGTGAGTAGTTGGCTTCAATTCTGATCACACAATTTCAAAGTCAACATTAATGGTTCAAGCCTCGGCAAGGGGAGGATAGAGGTTTCTAGAAAGGGTTCCCGTACCTTCGTATTATTCTGTACAAATTATCAAGAGGGCATTCTCTCAATTAGAGAATAAATTCACACTTTTTTTACGGCTGATTTTAAAAGCTTAAGATATATAAAAACTTTAACAAATTATTGCCACCGATAGAATGTCAACATTCAAAACATGTGATATGACCTCACACAAACCAGCATTAGGTGTATTTACCACAGTTTAATGTTAACCTTAGTTTTGCAACAATATCTGATTTTAAATGTCACCAAATTTGAGGGTATTTGTATAATATGAAAATTGTATGAAATATTAGAATATTTGAAAATGCTTAGATATTGGTACAAAGAAGTACAAAGTGGTTTATCATAATGCTTACTTTTTTGGAAATCAAACTGAATATGCTGTTAAGAAATATGCAAAGTTAATTTGATATTTGAAGCATACAAATCACAATACAAAAGAAACAAACTTTTTAAAGAATCCGTTCATCCATTAGGGTTGTTAATTTGAATTCAAACTATATGCTTTCAACTTGAGTGTTATGTAAAGTGATGTCTGTGGTGTAATTGATTACATGAATGGCATGAAAATGCCTGTATGACAAAGTGCATTTTCTAAACATTTCATCTCTTTGGAAATAAATACTAAGTCTAAGATGTATTTCTATTAAATTTGAGTTCCACATATTGTACAGCTTACTGATCAATATTAGCTTTGCAATTACTTTCTTGGTCATCGATACATTTGGTGGAATAACATGACAATTTCATTTGCTTTTCAGAAACCATACGTAGGCGACCTAATGCCCCATGTGCGTAAAAACATCTCTTCAATATCTCTTCAACTTTGGAAATTTCATGTTCATCCCATCTACAGAAACATTTTGTATGTATATACATTTACCACACACATGCATACATTTACCACACTCATGCATACAGTTGCCACACACATTCCTATATTTACCACACACATGCATACAATTGCCACACACATGCATACATTTGTCACACATGCATACATTTGTCACACACATGCATACATTTGCCACAAACATGCATACATTTGCCACACACATGTATACATTTACCACACACATGCATACATTTACTACACACATGTATACATTGACTCCCATGGCAAACTAGTGACACAGAGAGGCAATACTACAGATGCTACAGCAGCTTATTCTATAACTCATTGAAGTCACCAAAATAACAGTTTTCAATTTTGGCAGTTCACCAAAATTGGCATTATCATTATCAACACTCTCCTCATGTAAATCTGCTTTTTTCTCAAATTTGACATTTTTTAAAGTCTTAATTGTAATTTTGAGTTTTGCTTTATTCAGTGTTATTCCAGTGTACGATATATAAGATCACATTTGTTATATTCATGCTACAAATATAGCTAACAAAGTGTGCCCAACAGCTCATAAATTAAATGCAATAAATTTGCAAATGTTGCACCAAAAAAGTTGCTCACTCGTTGATTGATTTAGGAAGTTAAAAGGATTCAAACTAAAGGTTTCTGTAATAATCATTCTTATGTGTGGAACTGGCCATGTCTACATCATTGATGTTCTGGTTATGCTCCATTCTTATGTGTGGAACTGGCCATGTCTACGTTATTGGTGTTCTGGTTATACTCTATCCAAATGAGTGATTTAAACCGCTGTAGATAGCTTCAAATTAAACATTGAGTGTCACTTTCTCATAAATTATAACACATTGAGTAGGGAACAGCTGCCGCAGCATGGCAATGATATACAATAGGCTTTAATTCCACAGCAGCATAGTCTATTAGCAATGCAAATGCCAATTTGTTCAAAAGCCATGGTAAAAGGTACCTAATAACACATTGGAAAACAATGTTATCGTGTGTAGTTCGTTCAAAGTTCAGAAGTTGTAAAAGGACCTAAAATTTGATAACCGTAGTCTATCATTTTGTTGTAATTCAGTTCTCTATTTGCCCTGTGTGTAATTCAGTTCTCTATTTGCCCTGTGTGTAATTGAGTGTGAGCTTGTAACAGTAGCATATGTTGATTTGCCACAAAAGTCCTTCAATTCTCTTTACTTCTTTGGTTAGAATTGTACAGATTGTTTGGCAACAGAGACAATTAGCTGTTAGCAAGGCATCACATATTGTACAGATTGTTTGGCAACAGAGACAATTAGCTGTTAGCAAGGCATCACATATTGTACAGATTGTTTGGCAACAGAGACAATTAGCTGTTAGCAAGGCATCACATATTGTACAGATTGTTTGGCAACAGAGACAATTAGCTGTTAGCAAGGCATCACATATTGTACAGATTGTTTGGCAACAGAGACAATTAGCTGTTAGCAAGACATCACATATTGTACAGATTGTTTGGCAACAGAGACAATTAGCTGTTAGCAAGGCATCACATATTGTACAGATTGTTTGGCAACAGAGACAATTAGCTGTTAGCAAGGCATCACATATTGTACAGATTGTTTGGCAACAGAGACAATTAGCTGTTAGCAAGGCATCACATATTGTACAGATTGTTTGGCAACAGAGACAATTAGCTGTTAGCAAGGCATCACATATTGTACAGATTGTTTGGCAACAGACAATTAGCTGTTAGCAAGGCATCACATATTGTACAGATTGCTTGGCAACATACAATTAGCTGTTAGCAAGGCATCACATATTGTACAGATTGCTTGGCAACATACAATTACCTGTTAGCAAGGCATCACATGCAAGGAGTTTGTTTGTTACTGTACTATTCGTCGAGTCATGTAGATTAAATTTCCAAAGTTTTCTGCTGAGAAATATTCCTGCATTGCTTGTATCTTTATATGGATACTTATGCAAGCAAGTATGTACAATGTATATACTGGCTGGTTGTAATATTTGTATTCAAAGATTTCAAACATTTTGAAACAATTGTTGAAGGCGTATAGATTATTTTCTGAAGCTTCTAACCAAATTCAAAGCTAAAATTTGTAACAACCATTACATAAAGAAAGTTATGCTGTAACAACCATTACATAAAGAAAGTTATGCTCACACAAACTTGAGGAAAGCTTTTTTATGCATACAGAAAGTCCCTCTTGTGCAAGCTCTTGCAAACTCTTGCAGGTAGTACTAGTAGGAGCCTCAAAGGATCTCATTTAGCAACCTCGCTGCAACTTAGTAAAGGTTTCAAGCTCACTGTAAGTTACTACTTCTTAAAGATCTAACTTAGTAAAGGTTTTAAGCTCACTGTAAGTTACTACTTCTTAAAGATCTAGCTTAGTATCAAGCTCGCTGTAAGTTACTACTTCTTAAAGATCTAACTTAGTAAAGGTTTCAAGCTCACTGTAAGTTACTACTTCTTAAATATCCAACTTAGTAAAGGTTTTAAGCTCACTGTAAGTTACTACTTCTTAAAGATTTAACTTAGTATTAAACTTGCTGTAAGTTACTAATTCTTAAAGATCTAACTTAGTATCAAGCTCGCTGCAAGTTACTTCTTAAAGATCTAATTAGTAAAGATTTCAAGCTCACTGTAAGTTACTACTTCTTAAAGATCTAACTTAGTATCAAGCTTGTTGTATGTTACTACTTATTAAAGATCTAACTAAGTAAAGGTTTCAAGCTAACTGTAAGTTACTACTTCCTAAAGATCTAACTTAGTATCAAGCTTGCTGTAAGTTACTACTTCTTAAAGATTTAACTTAGTATCAAGCTTGCTGAAAGTTACTACTTCTTAAAGATCTAACTTAGTATCAAGCTCGCTGTAAGTTACTAATTCTTAAAGATCTAACTTAGTAAAGGTTTCAAGCTCACGTAAGTTTCTACTTCTTAAAGATCCAACTTAGTAAAGGTTTTGGGCTCACTGTAAGTTACTACTTCTTAAAGATTTAACTTAGTATCAAGCTTGCTGTAAGTTACTAATTCTTAAAGATCTAACTTAGTATCAGGCTCGCTGTAAGTTACTTCTTAAAGATTTAATTTAGTAAAGATTTCAAGCTCACTGTAAGTTACTACTTCTTAAAGATCTAACTTAGTATCAAGCTTGCTGTATGTTACTACTTATTAAAGATCTAACTTAGTAAAGGTTTCAAGCTCACTGTAAGTTACTATCCTAAAGATTTAACTTAGTATCAAGCTTGCTGTAAGTTACTACTTCTTAAAGATCTAACTTAGTATCAAGCTCGCTGTAAGTTACTACTTGTTAAAGATGTAACTTAGTAAAGGTTTCAAGCTCACTGTAAGTTACTACTTCTTAAAGATCTAACTTAGTATCAAGCTTGCTGTAAGTTACTATTTCTTAAAGATCTAACTTAGTATCAAGCTCGCTGTAAGTTACTACTTCTTAAAAATCTAATCACAAGCTCATTACAAGCTTGTCATGTCCACCTATCATACATTCACCAAGTACACATAATCAAGCACAACTTTTAGCTGCTACATTCTTCAGGTAAAGGAGCACTGATTATTCTTCCAATTGTCTGTCTGTCTGTCTGTCTGTCTGTCTGTCTGTTCACACCAAGCGCTCACATCGTTACAAACTGGATTAAGTATTCACAAACATTGATTACGGTTATTTAAATATTCATAGGGCAGACAATCAGTACAACCATGTGCAGGAATGGTGTATTTAAATATTAGTGAGGTCCCCCACCTTAGCTAAGGCTCCTTAGCTAAGGCCCCTTAGCTAAGGCTCCTTAGCTAAGGCCCCTTAGCTAAGGCTCCTTAGCTAAGGCCCCTTAGCTAAGGCTCCTTAGCTAAGGCCTTTAGCTAAGGCTCCTTAGCTAAGGCCCCTTAGCTAAGGCTCCTTAGCTAAGGCCCCCTAGCTAAGGCTTATTTAACAGTCCTCAGAATTCAGCAGGAGACCATGGACATGGACACCTCATGCTTCTGATTCCTGTATCCAGGTCTCTCATTTCTCTCCATGTTAAAATGCACTTAAAACTTTAACAGTAGAATGAGCATCCGCTGCTCTGAGAAAAACTAAATACATTATTTTTGGTAAACAAATTTCTCATTTCAATGCTTTGAAGTGGAAACTCGGTTGTAAACACCATTTATTTAACTCTGCAGCAGGATTTGTTGTTTATCAGAGTTTTTTAAAAACATTTTCTCAGAGGTTTATGTATGATCTTCATCGCATTGTTTATCTGGTCTTGAGCTATTCCCAGACAAAATTACAAAATACATGTTTGAGTATCAGAAAAAATCATTATTAAGAAAGTGTGAATTGCTTCTTTAAATTTAAACAAAAAAGTTTGTTCAGCGAGAAAGCAATTTCTTTACATATTCACCATGTTTTCCTGCTTCTGTATTGTATCTTGTCTACATATTGTTTACAATATTAAGCATTCCAAATTGAACTCTTCCATACACATTACCACATTCTTTCTTAACACAGCCAACCTTCCTTGTCATCGTGTGTTAAAGAATGTTATTTTTAAACTTTAGTTTCTTGAAGATTAGGAATTACAATATGTTTTCTTGATACATAATTTTTCTCGCTCAATTTTTCTCGCTCAATTGATGGTGATGCCACCCAATTGTGATAAATGTTTGCTACTAACAGTGAGTTAGATTAGGAATTACAATATGTTTCTTGATACATAATTTTTCTTGCTCAAATCCTGGTGATGCCACCCAATTGTGATGAATGATTGCTACTAACAGTGAGTTATGCTGAAGATCTTTTCTCTTGGTTTAAGGGCGCATCAAGCTAATGCATTCACCAATTTTTGGCAGAATTTCCAATATTTTCAGATTTGTAAATAGGCATTGTAGAATATAAAGATAAGCTAATTATGCTCTTAAAATCTTTTATGGGAAAAAAGGTCACAAAAACTTCACTAAAGTATTGAAGTCCTTTAAATGCCTTAATGTTTGTTGCTTTGCAGATAAATTTGATAACTCTGAGGAAGAGAAGCTTTCTCTGGCCAGTGACTTGGAGTCCGTCATCACATTTTACTGCAAATCCAAAAACGTCAAATATGAATCGGGCAACGGCTGGCTTGACATGCTGGGTCCACTGGTGGCACTGCGCATGGAGAAATCAGACCTCTACAACTGCTTTTACGCTCTTCTTACCAAATTTATTCCAAGGTGAGATCAAACAATTGCTTTATTGGCCAATTGTGTCCATTATAATATCAACAGTAATGCAATTTTTGTAAAGCGCATAAAATATATCAAAACATTTTAACATGCTGAACTGAGGAAAATCTGGAACACAATTTAAAATACATGCTAAGGTTCAAATTAGCATTGTTTTTTTCCTAGCTTTTAGGAGTTCCTGTGACATGCTTCATTAGCCCAACCATGTGAACTGAAATAGCTGTTTAAGACTAAACCAACAGGCTTGCCCGTATGAAGATCAATTGGCCCCGGTGTACAGTATGTCAATTTCAAGCGCTGACTTGTACAGTTCCATAGTTGGTCAAATTTAACCTTGGTTTTGAAAATGTAAGAAGGTTTAAGTACAAAACAATTCAGTAGGTAAGTCTTTTCTTTGCGCAATGATTGATGGAAAAACCTTATTGCAATTGGTAGTCATTGAAACGGGTGATTTGAGGAAGATCCAAGCCAGAGGTACACATGATAAGATATGAACAGATCACTTACCATGATAGAGGACTAGGTGATAAATCTCATGATATTTGCAAATTTGATTTTAAAAATGACTTTCCAAAAGTCTTTTTTTTTTCCCAGGAAATCCCATCACCAGGGTCACTTTCTGTTACTGCAAATAAAATGAATTCGAGTTTCTTAAAATAAACTGATTTCTTTGCTTTCCAGTTGTAACAGATTTTGTATAGTATTGAACTTAGCATTTTAAAGTTTCATCTCAAAATTGTATTGAGCAGCTAACTGTTATTGATTATTGACCATATTGTTAATCAATGGTAGCACATGACTCAAGAGAACAATAGTGAAATACCAACATTGATTTATTTTCTAATCCATGAAGGTTTGTAAGGCTGTATTTTTCCCAGTTTGTAAGTGGATGGAAGTCATTAACTTTCCTTGGACCGGGCACCAGTCATTAACTTTCCCTGGACTGGGCACCAGTCATAAACTTTCCATGGACCGGGCACCAGTCATCACAGATAAACACCACCATTACTGGTATATTACATCTGAGTAGCCTGAAGGAAGTACGTCTTTGTCAATCACATTACAAAGGTCATGTGCAGGAAATGAAAGTCAATATTTTTTAGCTCGACTATTTAAAGAAAAGTGGAGCTATTCTACTACCCCTACGTCAGCATTTGGTGAAAGTTTTTGTTGAATTTTAGTTAAAAGTTTTTGTTTAAAATTTCCATAAGTTATGAATGGTGTACATTTATGTAACTTGGCATATGGGTAGACGTAAATATAAATAAAGAGCATTGTCTACACTCAATGGTGAGGTGTAGTGTGCATATTAGGTAGGTTATTTGCATAATAATAGACTTACATACAAAATATTTAACCTGAAATAATAACTTGGTACAGTGGTAGATGGCATTGGTACTGTTAAGTTGATCATGATTTATCAGGGTAGAGTGGTGAAGATCTTCAATGTCAGTCATTGCAAATGGGAGGAATTCTTTATCAGGGTAGAGTGGTGAAGATCTTCAATGTCAGTCATTGCAAATAAGAGGAATTCTTTATCAGGGTAGAGTGGTGAAGATCTTCAATGTCAGTCAACACAAATAAGAGGAATTCTTTATCAGGGTAGAGTGGTGAAGATCTTTAATGTCAGTCAACGCAAATAAGAAGAATTCTTTATCAGGGTAGAGTGGTGAGGATCTTCAATGTCAGTCAACGCAAATAAGAAGAATTATTTATCAGGGTAGAGTGGTGAGGATTTTCAGTGTCAGTCCATGCAAATAAGAGGAATTCTTTATCAGGGTAGAGTGGTGAGGATCTTCAGTGTCAGTCAACACAAATAAGAAGAATTCTTTATCAGGGTAGAGTGGTGAGGATTTTCAGTGTCAGTCAATGCAAATAAGAGGAATTCTTTATCAGGGTAGAATGGTGAGGATTTTCAATCACCACTCAAGCAAATAAGAGTATTTGATTTATCAGGTTAGAGTGGTGAGGATCTTCAGTGTCAGTCCATGCAAATAAGATAAGGTATTCTGATTTATCAGGTTAGGGATTCTGGTACAGAGAATCTTCTGTGTCAGTCAATGCAAATAGGATTTATTTATCAGGGTATTCTGAGTGGTAAAGATTCTGATGTACAATGTCAGGGTCATTCTGATGTAAATAAGAGGAATTCTTTATCAGTAGTATTCTGATGTACAGGTAGGATTTTGATGTACAAAGTCATTTGCAAATAAGAGTATGAATATTTTTATCAGGGTAGAGTGGTGAGGATCTTCAGTCAGTCAATGCAAATAAGAGGAATTATTTATCAGGGTAGAGTGGTGAAGATCTTCAATGTCAGTCAATGCACATAAGAGGAATTCTGTATCAGGGTAGAGTGGTGAGGATCTTCAGTGTCAGTCAACGCAAATAAGAGGAATTCTTTATAAAGGTAGAGTGGTGAAGATCTTCAGTGTAAGTCAATGCAAATAAAAGGAATTCTTTATCAGGGTAGAATGGTGAAGATCTTTAGTGTAAGTCACTGCAAATAAGAGGAATTCTTTATCAGGATAGAGTGATGAACATCTTCAATGTCAGTTAACGCAAATTAAAGGAATTCTTTATCAGGGTAGAGTGGTGAAGATCTTCAGTGTCAGTCAACGCAAATAAGAGGAATTCTTTATCAGGGAAGAGTGGTGAGGATCTTCAATCACCACTAGTAAGGTTATTCTGATGTACAGTAGTAAGGGTATTCTGATGTACAGTAGTAAGGGTATTCTGATGTACAGTAGTATGGGTATTCTAATGTACAGTAGTATGGGTATTCTGATGTACAGTAGTAAGGGTATTCTGATGTACAGTAGTATGGGTATTCTGTTGTACAGTAGTAAGGGTATTCTGATGTACAGTAGTAAGGGTATTCTGATGTACAGTAGTATGGGTATTCTAATGTACAGTAGTATGGGTGGGTGTATTGAATGCATGGTCTTTGATTTGAGAACTAGGTGGCACTCTTTCAGTTTGTTACGGTGCAAACATAATTAGTTACTTTGCTAGTCATTGGCACTGTGTAATGATGGCACAATTTTGAACTTACGAAAATATTTTTGCTGTTTATAAGTTTATATCTTACCAACTGACTTTTTAAGAAAAAAGCAGTAGGAATTTATTTATAAAGTGTTGTCTTTGAAACTTAAACCTTTGATATCTGCAAGGTATACTTTATTTAAATGCTGTTGAAATCAAACAGTAGGGAGGCTGGGGGTCAACCATCATAGATCATGAACAGACAGGTTATAAATGCAAGCACACCTATATAACTACTCTACTTGTGACTAAAGTTGACGGTCATCTATAATTAAATAACCTCTTCTAATGTTGGAGATCAAGGAAGGGGGTATACAAGTCACTAACAGTTGTTTAACATCTCACAAGACTTCTGAAAAATTTCACATTGTGACACTTTTTGTGAGGTATCTTGAAACTTTCTTATTATGCATGTTTTCTCATTGTTACAGGGACACACAGAAAGAATGCCCAGCATTTCAGTTATTCCGTTTGCTGCTCATGTACCATGAGCCGGAGATGTGTAACTTCCTGGATACAAGAAAGATCTTCCTGATGCCTATACAGCCAGTTGGGTAAGCCATTAGCAGGGTAGATATATATTGGTCTCTAATCTCAAAATTGAATGAACTATTAATCAATTGCTTTTAAATAAGTGAGTGCAGTACAGGTTCCCTGAGGCTTCTCAAAGCAAATTCTTCCATCTCCTGCCTCTTGCTGCAGCTTATCCTCAGCTGTCCTAACCAAAACTGTCCCTCTCCTTTTCTACCACTTTTCCATGTTGTTTTGGGTCTTCCCCTTTTCCTTTCACCTTCTGGTATCCAAGTGATGGCAAGTCTGGCATAATCTCTGTCCTTTCTTATTTGGTGACTCGGCCAGCTCCATCTTCTCTTAAATATCTCCCTGCTTGACCCCATTGTGCCTGTACTATAATATAATTCTTCTTTGGTGACTTTCACTGGCCATCTTATTTCAAAATTATTCTTAGACATCTCCTTTGGAACATATCTTCTTATCAGCTATAGAGGATGATAAAAGGAATGCAAATGGTGAAGACAGTATTCAGATTTGTCATTCTGTACAGGATTTAAGCTAAAGCTCCAAAATATTTGTATAGAAATGACTGATATCAGACCTCTGTGTAATATTGAAATATTTAAGGGGATTTTGTGCCGTTCAAGCATTTTGTGCCGTTCAAGCATTTTGTGCCATTCAAGCATTTTGTGCTGTTCAAGTATTTTGTGCTCAAGCATTTTGTGCTGTTCAAGCATTTTGTGCCGTTCAAGTATTTTGTGCCGTTCAAACATTTTGTACCATTGAAGCATTTTGTGCCGTTCAAGCATTTTGTATGCCTGCAATTTTCAAAACAGTCGGGTATCTGCTTGAACATTTAGATTTTGATTTTATTAGAATATTCACAATCAGTAAAAAAATGTTGAATTGTTTAAGTTTAAATAAATAAAGAATTGTAAAGAAAGTGCTATCACTCTCTCCACACCAGTCATTTAGCACACTTACAACATAACTTGATAGAACGGAATAAGATGTTATAGTAGTTTGCTCAGAGTTTTGTATCAATATCATACAGGATAAGCAATGCTTATCACTAATCTGATCCATTATCATACAGGATAAGCAATGCTTATCACTAATCTGATCCATTATCATACAGGATAAGCAATGCTTATCACTAATCTGATCCATTATCATACAGGATAAGCAATGCTTATCACTAATCTGATCCATTATCATACAGGATAAGCAATGCTTATCACTAATCTGATCCATTATCATAATCAATGCTTATCACTAATCTGATCCATTATCATACAGGATAATCTGCAATGCTTATCACTAATCTGATCCATTATCATACAGGATAAGCAATGATCCATTATCATACAGGATAAGCAATCACATACAGGATAAGCAATGCTTATCACTAATCTGATCCATTATCATACAGGATAAGCAATGCTTATCACTAATCTGATCCATTATCATACAGGATAAGCAATGCTTATCACTAATCTGATCCATTATCATACAGGATAAGCAATGCTTATCACTAATCTAATCCATTATCATGCAGGATAAGCAGTGTTTATCATTAATCTAATCCATTATTATACAGGATAAGCAATGCTTATCACTAATCTAATCTAATTTTTGGTTCCAATGCTAATAGCATTAGGGAATATATGCAGTCATGCTGGCATGTGTATGTATGCGTTTATGTCTGTGACAGCAAGCTTGTAAGTTCATTATCTCAAGAAAGATACACTGGATGCATGTCATATGTGGTACACAGATAGCCCATGATCTGTAGATGTGCCCTAGTGTTTTTGATGGGGATATTATGCATATTAATGAGTAGGCGGAACTTAATGTTAAAATCTTGAAGTGTTCATAGTTTAACAACCACATGTTTGTTTTGTTTCATATTTGGTATAATTATGATGTTAGCCAGTGTGCACATGTTCATGGTATAAAAACATTGAATATCATTAATATGCATTGTAGGCAGGGCTTAATATGATTTTTCTGAAAAAGAGCTGGTAAACACAATATTTAAAGAACAATAATCTGGAATCATGTCATATGTGATACACAAATAGCCCATAGTCCATATATGTTCCCTATTGGTTTTGATGGTGATGTCACACATATCAATGAGTAGGTGGGGCTTTATGCAAAAAAAAATTCAAATGCTTATATTTTATAACTACATATCTGTTTTGATTCATACTTGGTATATTTATGTTGTTAGCTAGTAGGCTAAATATGGTTTTGCTGAAAAGAGCTTGTAAACACAGTAACTCAAGGACAATACATTGGATACAGGTCATATGTGGTACACAGTAACTCAAGGGCAATACATTGGATACACGTCATATGTGGTACACAGTAACTCAAGGGCAATACATTGGATACAGGTCATATGTGGTGCACAGTAACTCAAGGACAATACTTTGGATACAGGTCATATGTGGTGCACAGATAACTCTTTGACTGTTTGTGTGTCCTAATGTTTTGGTGGTGATGCCATGCATATTGCTAAGTGGGGTGGGGGCTTCATATGAAATAAATAAATCTTGAAAAATTGTTATCAACGGGTTCTATTTTATTGATGTGTATGGTGGGCATGGCTTATAAATATATGTTATTAAGCATATTTCATAATATGCATTGCCAGTTAGTATAAAACTTGAAAATCAACCAACAATGAAAGAATGCATCGGAACCACTAAACATTTTGGTTTTTTGGTTAAAATGAACCAAAGAAATTGAAACATTTTGGTCACATTTGTTCCTCAGTTCAATTGTATATTTGCCAGTACGTGTGAGCTGGAGGTGTGCCAGGCTTTCTGGAGTCTGTATCTGCTTCAAGCTGACCCATTCCTAGTTTTCTTTCTTGGAGTTGTCATTCTTGTAAATGCAAAGTAAGTCTTTGAAGATTTAAGTACATTTTTGGGCATGAGCTCTTCTGTCAATCAAATTTGATGCACTCTTTTGTATATTTCAAAGTTGGGGATATAACAACTTGAATGGGATATTTTGCAGACAATTAAACCAGTTTAATCTTCTCGTACCTGGAATATTTTGCAAACTATTAAACCAGTTGAATTTTCTCGTACCTGGGATATTTTGCAGACTATTGAACCAGTTAAATCTTCTCGTACCTGGGATATTTTGCAGACTATTAAACCAGTTGAATCTTCTCGTACCTGGGATATTTTGCAGACTATTAAACCAGTTTAATCTTCTCGTACCTGGGATATTTTGCAGACTATTAAACCAGTTGAATCTTCTCGTACCTGGGATATTTTGCAGACTATTAAACCACTTTAAACTTCTCAAACCTGTCCATAGATTTTAATAATAAAAGAAAATGTATTAGAAATTGTTTCTGGATCAAATTTTAAAACGCACTTTATTTAGTAACATAACTGATTTTTAAGATAATAATCTTTTGTATTTGAATGCTTTATGTAAATTTCCATGCGACGGCTAACCCCTGAAAGAACTATTGAGAGTTATGTTCCAAATTTCAGGAAAAACTTCAAAACATAGTCAATCACAATATTAACAATTTTCTCCTGTTTTAGATCAATGAATCTTAATTGCTTGATCAATATCTTAGGTATCACATAAGATTTAACTTAATTTACATTGTTTTTCTTAGTCAATTGTACAAATAATATAAATAGTATAATTGAATAAATATTATCCATAATAAATAGCAGTATATATAATGATGTTTTCCATATATTGTACAGGGAGCATGTTTTGACCATGGCAGATGAGGGTCGTGATGCCATTGTGAAATGCTTAGCTCAGTTTCCCGGCCAATTGGAGGCTGAAGATGTGGAAGACTTCTTCTCATTGGCCCAATACTATGCATCCAAGACCCCCCAGTCATTTCGGAGGGTAAGACACTACTTATGATATTACATATTACAACAAAATTCACATTACTTTGTAGTAATTGCTAGCTTCTGTGCTATATTTGAATATAATTTTAGAATGAAAACTGGACCAAATCTGTCTTCAAATTGATAAACTTGATGGAAAATTTGTATTAATTTTTTTTTTTTAGTGACAGTGACAATTCAGGGTGACCCACTAGACCCCCCTCTCATGAAGAACTGTTCAAATTTAGTCCACTTCTATTCACAAATTGTTAACGAAAAAGTTTTTTAATACATTTTTTTTTTTTTTTTTTTGTTGATAGGAATGCTAGAAAGATTTACACATTTTTTTTGTATGTACAATGGATATTAATAATACAATGGATATTCAACTGCCAAAGTGCCCCCTCTCCACCCCCCTCCCCCTTTAAAAAAAAAGTACAACATATGCCAAAACTCTTCCCTCAATTCCCATTAATATTCATCTTGCCCAAATTTTTTACCGCTTTTATTTTCGTCCCAGTATCATTCGATGAAAGCCATGCGGCACATGTTCCTATGAACTACACAACAACTTTTGTCAATATCAAATCCCCTACAAATCAAAAGAATATCGATCAGTCCGTTATAATGTTACGTGCATATAGGGATATAACAAATGTGATTGGTTACTTACATTTGGACCGGTATATAAGCACGCCTTGGGCTCTTGGGGGTGTAATAATTACTTTATTAAAGTTTGTTTGTATGGTAAGTGATGGACTTGGCAATTGCCAGCAGTGATTCACAAGGATTAAAATGTGAACCTGAAGTACTGTGTGCATGTACGTATGTTTATGCAAAGAGCTTCATGTATGGATAAATTTATGATAATATGTAGGCCTACATTCAATTGCGTTAAATTCCTTTAGTTCAGTTGTTTTTATCGGAATTTAATGTGCGTAATGTATGTTATGTTATGTGTGTAAATCAGCAGATGACATAAATAAGAGCGAGATTAAAAGGAGATCTATTTAAACACTTCATTAATTAACCGAATTGAACTTTTGAGTGCTGGGCGGAAGAGTGAATCTTAGAGCCGAGTGCTGGGCGGGAATTGTGAGTTCTGGGCGGGCCCGCCCAGCGCCGCCCAATGTAGCTAGAACCCTGGGTGGAATGCCATGCGGGACATAGGGTGGAATGCCATGGGATGGGATGTCATGTGGAACATGGGCAGGGATGCCATGTGGGACATGGGGTGGGATGCCATGAGTAACACAGCGTGACATAGGTTGGGATGCCATGTGTGACATAGGGTAGGAGGCTATGTGGAACATAGGGTAGGAGGCCATGGGGACATGGGATATGATGCCATGTGGGACATAAAGTAGGATGTCATTGGGACATTTGGAGGGGTACCATGTGGAACATATGGTGGGATCCAATCTGCCACAAACAGTGGGATGCCATGGGGGACATAGGGAGAGATGTCATGTGGGACACAGGGAGGGATGCTATGTGGGATATAGGGAGGGATGTCATGTGGTACATATGGTTGGATTAATGTGGGACATACATGTAGGATGGGATCCATGTGGGACATTGGGTGGAATGCCATGTGGGTCATAGGATGGGATGCCATATGCGACATATGGTGAAATGCCATGTGGGACATATGGTGCAATGCCATGTGAGACAAGGCATGGGATGGAATGTCATGTGGGACATGGGGTGGAATGTCATTTGGCACATGGGATAGGATCCATGTGGGACATAGGGTGGGATGTTATGTGGGTCAGTGGATGGGATGCCATGTGGGTCATAGGATGGGATGCCATGTGAGACATGGTGGAATGGTACGTGGGACAAGGGATGGGATGTCATGTGGGACATGGGGTGGGATGCCATGTGGGAGATATGCTGGAATGCCATGTGGGACAAGGGATGGGATGTCATGTGGGATATGGGGTGGGGTGCCATGTGGGACATCGGGTGGGATGCCATATAGGACATGTGATGCCATGTGGGATTAGTGTGAGATGCCATTTTTTAAAATTGGCTGGTCACTTGAATGGGTGTCAATTTGCATGGGCATGCGAACCATGATGGTATTTACCATTCTAGTTGTTCATTTATTGCAGGACTATCAGTCTATATTCAGCAGTGTAGCTAATTCAAATGAACCACTGAAGCAACTACAAATGGCACTATGCTTACAGGTGAATCCAGCTGAGCTGCTGCAAGCAATACAGCTAGGACAGGTAACGTTTGCTTTGTTACATTAGGTTTTGAGGCAAAAAGAACTTAGTATAATTATTTTCAGTAGGTGGAGTCTTAAAATAATACTTACTGCAAATTTAATGGTCTTTGTGCTGCCTACTGCAAGGGTATCTGACATTTACATATTTGACCTGTTAGTTTTATTTGTTTTACTTTCCTTTATAAAGAGTGTTTTTGAAAAGCTACCTCTCCAATGCTTCCCATATATGTAGTTGTCTACCTACGCATTCCCATTTGATTATCTTTTTTACCCTCTCTTTTTAGGCTTTGTTAGAATTCTGGCACTTTTTAGAAATTGCCAAGGATTGACCAACCCTCTCTGAATGAAAACATAATCTTCCTGAATAAACCAAAAAACGAATAGACTCAGAATGAAAATGTAATTTTGCATTCCTTGTAGGTGTCCATAAACCTTTAGATTTCTGCATCAAAAAATACAAACACTAAATGGTGATACAAATGGTTTATTTTACCAGAAGGGCTAGGGTTGGTCACACCCATAAGGTTCTCTTTTGAATTTTTAGTAAAACAAGATAAAATAACATAAAGATTGTACTTGGAAGTTCATCACATTTTGCACATGTAAGGCGGAATTTTCATCACTAATAAGCCTCATCTGGAAGAACCTAGACGTTCTCTGTTACAGAGAAAAATTGTTTAGTTTTTAATTTGAGGCCTTTCTATGAATAAATTGTGTTGAAATCTCTTGCTCATAGATCTTAAGTGGTCAGTCATGAGGAATACAACCTTGCTCTACAACCTTGCTCATAGATCTTAAGTGGTCAGTCATGAGGAATACAACCTTGCTCATAGATCTTAAGTGGTCAGTCATGAGGAATACAGCCTTGCTCATAGATCTTAAGTGGTCAGTCATGAGGAATACAACCTTGCTCCTAGATCTTTAGTGGTCAGTCATAAGGAATACAACCTTGCTCATAGATCTTAAGTGGTCAGTCATGAGGAATACAACCTTGCTCATAGATCTTAAGTGGTCAGTCGTGAGGAATACAACCTTGCTCCTAGATCTTAAGTGGTCAGTCATGAGGAATACAACCTTGCTCCTAGATCGTTAGTGGTCAGTCATGAGGAATACAACCTTGCTCCTAGATCTTTAGTGGTCAGTCATGACTGACCAAGGTCTACAACCTTGCTTATAGATCTTAAGTGGTCAGTCATGAGGAATACAACCTTGCTCATAGATCTAAAGTGGTCCGTCATGAGGAATACAACCTTGCTCCTAGATCTTTAGTGGTCAGTCATGACTGACAAAGGTCTACAACCTTGCTTATAGATCTTAAGTGGTCAGTCATGAGGAATACAACCTTGCTCATAAATCTAAGTGGTTAGTCATGAGGAATACAACCTTGCTCCTAGATCTTAAGTGGTCAGTCATAAGGAATACAACCTTGCTCATAGATCTTAAGTGGTCAGTCATGAGGAATACAACCTTGCTCATAGATCTTAAGTGGTCAGTCGTGAGGAATACAACCTTGCTCCTAGATCTTAAGTGGTCAGTCATGAGGAATACAACCTTGCTCCTAGATCGTTAGTGGTCAGTCATGAGGAATACAACCTTGCTCCTAGATCTTTAGTGGTCAGTCATGACTGACCAAGGTCTACAACCTTGCTTATAGATCTTAAGTGGTCAGTCATGAGGAATACAACCTTGCTCATAGATCTAAAGTGGTCCGTCATGAGGAATACAACCTTGCTCCTAGATCTTTAGTGGTCAGTCATGACTGACAAAGGTCTACAACCTTGCTTATAGATCTTAAGTGGTCAGTCATGAGGAATACAACCTTGCTCATAAATCTAAGTGGTTAGTCATGAGGAATACAACCTTGCTCCTAGATCTTAAGTGGTCAGTCATGAGGAATACAACACTTAGTCAGGATCAGACTGTTTGCCTTCTTTCAGTATTTATTTGACTTGAGGCCTTTCTGTGGTCAGTCATGAGGAATACAACACTTAGTCAGGATCAGACTGTTTGCCTTCTTTCAGTATTTATTTGACTTCATTTTAATGTTTACTTATCATAGTTTCTATTCCTGTCCTAAAAGGAAGTTGTAGCTGTTAATTACTATGAACACAAATTTGTAGTAATTTAATGACTTGGGGTGTTAGTAGGATTGTATGTCATCAATACGTTGAACTGGGATGCTATTGAACCTTGCAGTGTTATTTATACCTTGAGTGCAGTGCTTGGTTGAAATAAGACACTAATCAGGAACTCAAATCATGGATTGTGTTATCTTCAGTTTTTGTGTTCATTGTAAGTAATATCATTGTTATTTCATTATGAGTTATATATATATACGCTTCCATAATTATCATGATAAAGATTAAAATGGTTTTTAATTTAGCACAGTACTTAAGAATTAATTGCTCAATAAAGGAGGTAGTGGTGGTAAACAACTTAATTTCTAGGTAATTTTTTTTTTTTAAACTTTAAATGAGGGATATTAGAGACCTTGTGACTTGTAGAATACAAATCTACATCATAGCAAAATGAGAGACATAAAGCATTCATTTTTGGTGTAATGTGTACTTTGACGAGAAGCTAAATTTAACTTTTTCAGGATTTTCGCATCAGCTGTGTAAAGTAGAACCACCTGTCTAATGTTGTTGCGTGGTTATTATTTTCAAAAAGAGTTATATAGACCTGTTCACATCTGCAACAGAAATGGAGTAGTGAAGGCCTTTCAAAGTGGTGTAAAGTTTTCAGATATGACCTAAAAGTCAAACAAAATAAACTGTAAAATCCTAAATTACCTGCATCATATTAAAAGAATTTCCTGTGTTAAACTTTTACACATTGGAATCTTAGCAGTGAACAAAATCAATTTATTCCACTATTAAAGGATTAGTTCAGAGGTCAAGCATGTCCATCTTATACTTCAAAAGAAACAAAATGGTGAATAAAGCATTTAAAAATCTTATTCCGTTAAGGAGATATTTAAGTTTAAAGTTTGCTATCATTTGTGTAGAAACAACTGTAATCAGACTAGCTGTGACATCACAGCCTCAGATTCCTAAGTCTTTATGTATTCTATCATATTTTGTCCTGCGATTTTGTGGCTTAAAAACCATTGGATATGTTGGGAAAGTAGTGAAACAGAATCTTGTAAGAGTAATTATAATTTACCACCTAAGGATGAGGGTACCAACATTCCATAGTAGACTTGCTACACCAGTCATTTCTACACAGATAAGACAGAACTTTAAACTTAAATATCTCCTTAACCAAATAAGTTTGTAATGATTTCTCTGCCATTTTGTTTCTTTTAAAGTCTTCTTCCATATAAGTTGGACATGCTTGACTACTGAGCTAGTTCTTCAAAGTGTCAGTTATGACAAACTAATAATTTTGTCTCCTTTCCAGTAAATAATCTTAGCCATTGCAACAAATTTGTACAGAGAATGACTTTTTTCTAATAAGCTTTTAAAATCCTCATGGATGTTCGAACATACACTGCTACATATACATTTTATTGTGATGTAAGTTTTCTTCTCCAAGAAATGGGTCATCTTTGTGATGCAAGCTTACTGTTGTTTTCTTTGACAGGGGGAAAATGTGAGTTACTTTGTGGTGGACTGCAGGCCAGCAGATCAATACAACAAAAGTCATCTGGCGACAGCGTTTCATCTGGATGCCAACTTGGTAGGTCTTGCTCTTCCTCTACTCATGCTTGGTGTCGCTCTACCTTCGTACATATCTTTCAGGGAAAATATTTCTATTAACTTCTGATAGCGACCTACAAGGTGAAGGTCCACTCACTAACCAACTAAAAGGGAGGCAGGTAGCTCAGTCAGCTTGAGATGCTGGAGGTCTCAGGTTCAAGTCCAATAGCGATTTAACCAGCGATTTTTCCACAGATATGCAGAACGATATACGCTGACATCAAGCACAGAGGTTTGTCTTCCCACCCAACCTTTGTGAAAAGTGGCTAACGGTTGGGTGGTGCTCACCCTCCTTCGGAGAGGACATCAAACCATCGGTCCCGATGGTAGGAGTTTCACCCCTTGCCTAGTTCTCTGAACACTTTTTGAAAAGAGCAGGGTGTTAACCCGGTGTTCATGTATTTTTCTTCCTGGCAAATTCATTGGGTCTATACTGAAAACAAGTCATTGTGACTTAAGTGTGCTTTCCCTGGCATATGCCTAAAAGTGACATACAAATACAACTTATAGTGGCAACTTTCAAAACGGTACTATTTTATCAACAAAGAAAAAGTAACATTGGAACAAATTAGACATTAATTTCCAATTTTAGATAAATAGTGTGTGAGGATTATGGTGTAAGGGAAAGTTTAGTTTAAACATTATCTTATAATGGAGTTCACTTCTACAAATTAATCATGTATGCCGCCATCTCCTTTGCCAACTTAACAGATGCTACAGCAGCCAGTAGAGTTTGCAAGTGCTGTAAAGGCGCTGTTTGGCGCTCAAAGGCAGGCCATAGCAGCTGAATCCCAGGCAGCAGGAGAACACCTTTGCTTCATGGGAAGTGGCAGAGAGGAAGAGGACCAGTACCTCCACATGGTGGTCGCCAACTTCTTGCAGAAGAAAACTCAGTACGTCAGCGTTGTGTTAGGCGGTTATACAGGTAGGAAAAATGTCTTCAGTTTGTTTAAATGGCACTACTACAGTTAGTATCTGCACAAATGCATATCAGTGTCACTCTATAACCCTTCAAGTAAATGTCACAAATTGCCAGCGATGACGATATTACAGACAAGGGTTCTGCTTGTAATTATTATTCTTCTCATTACAGCTCTGATGAAGTTAGTTGATAAAGAGTCAGACCCTGCTATCAAAGCATGCATCATCTCGCAGCCGGACACAGCAAGCTCAGACGACAGTGGTGTAGGTTCAACAAGTTCACAGGTTTCTGCTTTGCTTGTCATTCATAGTCCCTTGTTGTTGCATCTGTCAAGGTAGCGCACAGCTATTAAAATCTATTATAAAAATATCAAATTCTGTGTCAGTTTATGCATCAAACTGGGAATGTGTTGTGACTCATCTTTATGTTTTCTGGAAAATATTATTTATTACCTTTCTGATGGAGGGTAATTTCACCAGTCGTTCATCTGAGGCTTTGGCCCATTTTCAGGCCAAAACAAAAAGGTAGTAAACACCCTAATAAGATAACACCTTATTAAAATGAAAGACTTTGCTATTAGTGGGGTTTGTAATTAGTTCTGTGCTACCTGTGACTTTTTGTGTTTGTTAGTCATTTTTGTATTTGTGCAAAGATTTTATTAACATAGCATAACAAGATGACGGGCTAAGAAGGGTTAGTCGCCCTATGAAAAGCCTAAACTAACACCACCACACACACACACACAGATGCCCAGAGATAGTAAAGAACTAATCAATGTTGACTATTAAATTGTGAACAGAATTGGAGCCAACTACTCACTCAGACATTCCATTCCACTCATTAACACCTCTTTGCGAAAAGCTAAATCACCGAATATCTATCTGTGAGAACTCTGGTCAACTTTAAACTGTTACCACATGTCATGTGAGGATTAGCTGAAACATGCAAGAAATTACAGGCAGTCAAAGAATCACTACCAGGTAGGAATTTAAAAACCTGAATCATATCGCCACATACTCTTCTCAACTCAAGCATGGTCAAACCAAGAATTCGCAACCTAGATTCACAAGAAAGATTCCTTACTTCGGATATAAGTCTAGTGGTTTGCTGAACCTGCCCTAAATGAACATATCCTTCTCATTAAAGGGACTCCAAGCCTGAATAGCATACTCAAGGTGAGGCCTGACTAACTGCTTATACAAATTGAGGACAATTTCTCTACCAAGAAAACAAAAATTTCTTATTATTAAACCAAGCATCCTATTTGTCCTTGCAGCTGCTAAAGCACACTGTTTAGAAGGCTTCAGATTGCTAGTAAGGACAACATCTAGATCCCTTTCTTGATCAAGACAACAAAGATTTGAACCATTTATGCAGTAATCAAAACCTAAATTGCTCTTATCAAAATGAATAATTTTGCATTTATCAACATTGAATAGAGAGTAGAGGACGTCCCCAAGATGGTCTGTCAGTCTTATGCCCTGGCTATGCTGGTACTTACTTTCACAGCCTATAGCTAAGGCAAGCAAACTGAAGTGCCGCAATCAAGAAACGACACTGGCTGCGGAATCTTGCCTGTCTTAGGTATGTCACATATCCATATCCTACTTCACTGGTATCTGCGAAGGCATATAGCTCTCTAGACATTACCTTGCCAAAGTTTGCTGGCCCATAACTTTGAGGAATTTTGACCTCTTCTAAATCTTCAATTCTTGTCTTCCATAGCTCCCAACTCTCCAGCACCTGGGTTTCAGGGTTATCATCACATCTCCTGCAAAATGAACTTGGCTGGTAGCATGAGTGGCGCAATAAATCCCAAAGGATCATAAATCGAACTCACCATTGAAAGCATCATTCTTCGTGTAGCATTTGTTTTCTGGATCTTGCTTTTAAACTGGAAGTCATCTGTCTCTGCATTCCAGAGCACCCCAAGGGTCCGTTCTGTGGGAAGTTGGGAAGAATCCAAGTCCAAATCCCTCAATTCCTTCGCTCTGTCTTCCATAGAGATCTCTCCAAAAATTCTCTCTCATTACTGGACCATTTGGTCAGGTTAAACCCTCCTCCTTTACACAATGACTTCAACTCATTCAACACTCTCTCTGACTAACTTGACAGCATCTTCAACTTATTCAACAGACTCTTTCTGACTAACTTGACAGCATCTTCAACTCATTCAACATTCTCTCTGACTAACTTGACAGCATCTTCAACACATTCAACAGACTCTTTGACTAACTTGACAGCATCTTCAACTCATTCAACAGACTCTCTGACTAACTTGACAGCATCTTCAACTCATTCAACAGACTCTGACTAACTTGACAGCATCTTTAACTCATTCAACAGACTCTCTGACTAACTTGACAGCATCCTCAACACAGTCAACAGACTCTGACTAACTTGACAGCATCTTCAACACATTCAACAGCATCTTCAACTCATTCAACAGACTCTGTGACTAACTTGACAGCATCTTCAGCACATTCAACAGACACTCTGACTAATTTGACAATATCTTCAACACGTTCAACAGACTCTCTGACTAACTTGACAGCATCTTCAACTCATTCAACAGACTCTGACTAACTTGACAGCATCTTTAACTCATTCACAGACTCTCTGACTAACTTCACAGCATCTTCAACACATTCAACAGACTCTTTGACTAACTTGACAGCATCTTCAACACATTCAACAGACTCTGATTAACTTGACAGCATCTTCAACACATTCAACAGACTCTGATTAACTTGAAAGCATCTTCAACACATTCAACAGACTCTCTCTGACTAACTTGACAGCATCTTTAAGACATTTAACAGACTCTCTGACTAACTTGACAGCATCTTCAACTCATTCAACAGACTCTCTGACTAACTTGACAGCATCTTCAGCACATTCAACAGACTCTGACTAACTTGATAGCAGCCTCAACTCATGCAACAGACTTTCTCTGACTAACTTGACAGCATCTTCAACTCATTCACAGACTCTCTGACTAACTTCACAGCATCTTCAACACATAACACATTTAAGAGATTCTCTGACTAACTTGACAGCATCTGCAAGCAAGGTCCTGCAAGCAAGGCGTCATTTAAGAATGTTCCACAATACTTTGACCCACAGTCAAACACCACTCTTATCTTCTCTGGCTTTCAGGGGTGATGCACACCATAATAAAGTAAGTACCACTCCTTCCCTTCTTCGGGTTGCCTTGCTGGAACCTCTTCAGCATACCCTTTACTAATCACATTTTCCATAAAGGTGATGTAATCCTCTTTGAACTTAGGTGGTTTCTTCATCTTGTTCTCAAGACTCATCAGTTGTTTCATCCCATTTGTTTGCTACTCGGCAACCTTAGCTGTTGATTTCGAAGTGGTAGACTCACTTGATAATGACCATCTGGCAGTAACTGTTCATCAGCTCCATAAACTTCTTATTTTCCCAAGACCATTCCTTGCGGTCATCTACCGCATTCTCGGGAAAGTCATAATTCTAACTTTGTCAAAATAGATTCTCTAAGTTGTGATCAGCCTAAGTAAAGTTACTAGAAATTACCCCACTACTTCCACATTTCACTCCCCATGCAACCCATTCAAAAGGGTCTTAGTAGTATACGGGCTACCTAAAGGGTCCGTCCTAACATCAACAGGTGCGTAAGCAGCAGAAACATTGTTGCCAATCAACGCAATGGGTATCCTTTTAGTCTAGGGCGATTCAGGTCTCTTAAATGTTCCCATACTTCAACATTTTTTTTTAATCAGAATGTGACCTTGTGATTCACTTGAACTCAATCTCCACTGGTTGCTTTTTCTTCAAACCGGAAATTACTGTGCCAGGCACACAACCTCAGACCATGTATAAGGGTCCACAACCTCAGACCATGTATAAGGTCTACAACCTTAGACCACGTATTAGGTCCACAACCTCAGACCACGTATTAGGTCTACAACCTCAGACCACGTATTAGGTCTACAACCTCAGACCACGTATTAGGTCTACAACCTCAGACCACGTATTAGGTCTACAACCTCAGACCATGTATTAGGTCTCTTTGTTCCTCGAGGGTTATAGCCTTATAAAGCAAAGACATGAGGGTCCTTGCAGTTCCATCATTTGGGACTTGTGTTTTATACGTTGATCACAGCAGCAATCTTGGCTCTCCATGACATGGTTTTGTTTTTCTATGGCACCTAGTTATTTCTGCCATAAACTGGGTCATTTAACTTGACTGACTCCGTCTGAACGAACTCAGCTAAATTGCTGAAGCCAATTCTTCGTCCCTTGTGGCGAAGACATTGCACAATACCCCTCCATCTGTCGTGCAGATATAATGGTAGCTTCTGAAGAATGTTTTAGAAAACTACAGGACACCCAGACCCCCAACACACTTGGTAGCTGCTTCGCATTCTTTCAGAAAGACTGCAAACTCATCTAAAGCCTTGGGGTTATTTGCTTGAATGGGTGGCCAGTCCAACACCCTCTGGACATATGAGTTACTTAGCATAACCTCAGGATCCCCATATCTTCTTTTCAGTTCCTTAATGGCAGCTGGATAGCCAACCAAAGCATCCAGATATGAAAACCCACCCACTATTTGATGAGCTTCACCAGTAGTGTACTGCTCTAAGCAGGCAATCTTCTCATCATCAGAGCACATCCCTTTAATTCTAGACCTGAATTGTCGCATCAACTTATTGAATTTCATGCAATCACCACTAAACGTTTTAATCTCTAGTTTTGGTTTCTGCATTTCAATCAAGACTTCACCAAGTTTTTTGCTGTCCTGTTGCTCCAACTGCCAGACAACTGTCCTGTGGGATCTATCTTCTCCTTCCTTTAATGAAGCTCTCTTATCCCTTCTGCTTGGGTTGCTGACTTCTCCTAAGCTCTCATCATCTAAACATTGGCTATTTTCTCCATCTTCAATATCTTCCAAAACTTGACTTCTTCCCCTGAACTCCTCTAGTTTCTTCTCAATTTTACGTGCTCTGCTTGATGCCGCATCTCGATTTCTAACAACTTCAGCTTCTTTTTTAAGGCCTGCCTGTCTTGTAACAATTGGGGTTTTTCAAGTAATTCCTTTTCTTTAGTTATTTCAATCGTTTCATCAATGACGTTTTGCCACATATTGATGACCTAGATTCTGCTTTAGACCCAGCTTTAGGGGAAGACCCTAACTCTTAGACTTGAAAGCAAACCAATTTTCAACCTTTGATTTAACATTTGTGACATAAATGACCCTTTCATCATATCAATTATTAATTTACTTGCTACCATAAACTTCAAGTGGACACTGACAGGGCCTGTGGGGGCGTCTCCATTCTCGTGAGACACAATATCACACACAGCCCAGTTTATACGAACACCGACCTTCAGGCCATCTATATATCTATCTCCCTCCACAAAACCATCACTCTTTGCAATATCTATCCCCCCCCCCCCCCCAACGACAATGTTCAACCAACCAGCCTTAACAACCTCATCTCTCAGCTCCCCACCCCCTTTATCCTTCTTGGTGACTTCAATGCTCCAATACCATCACACCCAGAGGCAAGCTCGTCGAAAACACCCTTCGACAGCACAGCCTCTCCTTGCTCAACACTAACTCTCTGACCCACCTTCACCCTGCCACAGGCTCCCTCACCTGTATTGACTTGTCTTTCTGTTCCCCTAATGTCACCTTGATTTTAACTTGGGGGTCACTGCTGATCTCTGTGGTAGTGACCATTAACCTCTTCTTATTCATTCCAACCTTCAAACCCCACCGACCACACCCCTAATTGAAATTAGAGAAGGCCAACTGGCCCCTTTTTGGAACCCTCTGCGACTCACACCTCTTCCCCCGTCTCCTCGAGGGTGATGATCCCATGTCAGTTTTCAGTAACATCCTTATCAACATCGTCACCTGCTCCATTCCCAAAACCTCCAAACCCCCTAACCACCTCCCAACCCCTGGTTCACTGATGACTGCAAAACCGCCATCAAGAACAGGAAAAAGGCCCTCAGGAACTTCAAAACTAAGCCAACCACCCACAACCTCAACCTCTTTTGCATCAGCTGAGCCAAAGCCAGGCGCACTATCAAGGACAGTGAAACCAACACTTGGAACAACTTCATCTCTTCTCTCACCGCCAACACCCCCACAAAGAAGATTTGGAGAATGGTTAACAAGCTTCCACGGCAGGGTGTGCAAGTCTCCCATCTCTCCTGGAATGGTAACCTTCTCACCACAAAAAAGGACATCGTTAACCACCTCGCTGCCTCTTTCAGCAACATCTCGTCTTCAGCCAACTATTCTAATGCTTTCAAAGCCGAAAAAGCTAACGATGAAACCCAGAGTATCACTTTTCCCTCAAACAATACTGAGAGCTATAATACCCCTCTCACCCTTTCTGAATTAAATCAAGCCATCCATGACACTGGCTGCACCTCCAAGGGCCCAGATAACATTCCCTACCAATTCCTGAAACACCTCTCCAACAAGGCCACCACAACCCTACTCACCATCCTCAACCACATCTGGTCGTCACACTCCTTTTCCCTTTATCTGGAGGACAGCTATCATCACCCCCGTGTCCAAACCGGGAAAAGACAGTACCAACTCCTCCAGCTACCGCCCCATCGCCCTCACCTGCTGTCTCTGTAAAATTATGGAAAGGATCATTAAGCAGAGACTCAACTGGTTCCTTGAGACCAATAGAATCCTCTCCCCACACCAAAGTGGCTTCTGGAAACGTAGCAATACCCTGGACCAGTTAATCACACTCATCACTGCTATCCGGGAATCCTTTGCAAAAAAGGAACACCTCATTGCCATCTTTTTCGACCTCGAGAAAGCTTTGACACTACTTGGAAATATGGCATTATCCGCAAACTTCACACCATCGGCCTCAGAGGCCACCTCCCTATCTTTATTTAAAACTTCCTCTTACCTAGGCAGTTCCAAGTTCGTATTAGCCACACCCTCTCCAACCCCTATCCCCAAGAAGAGAGCGTCCCCCAAGGCAGCATCCTCTCTCCCACTCTCTTCAACCTGAGCATTAACGACATCGCTGACAACCTTGGCTCCAACATCAAACATGCCCTCTACGTGGATAACTTCACCATCTTCTACTCCTCCTCAAGCTTTCCTCTTGTCGAAAATAGGCTTCAACTCAACCGGCTGCAAGCCTGGTGCAACAATAAAGATTTTAAATTCTCCAAAGACAAGACAGTCTGCATGCATTTCTGTCATTTCAACAACCTCCACCCCAACCCGAGCCTCGTGCCTAATGGCAATCACACTAAGTTCCTAGGTTTACCTTTAGACCCTAAACTCTCCTACAAGCAACACATCACCAACCTCAAACAAAAATGCAACAGCTCCCTCAAAATTCTCTGCCTCCTCTCCAACACCACTTAGGGTGCGAACCACCATGCGCTCCTCAAAATCTTCAGGCTCACCATTCGTGCCATTTGTTCCATGATATTTGTTCATAAGCCACACCCACCATGCAGATCAATAAACATAAATCCAACCTGTTGTTTTAATGATTTTGTGTTTACAAGCTTTATTTGGCAAAAGCACTTAAAGCCCCACCCATGAATAGGTATGTTGCCCTTGCTACATGAATAGGTATGTTGCCCTTGTTACATGAATAGGTATGTTGCCCTTGCTACATGAATAGGTATGTTGCCCTTGCTACATAAATAGGTATGTTGCCCTTCCTTACTACATGAATAGGTATGTTGCCCTTCCTACATGAATAGATATGTTGCCCTTCCTTCCTACATGAATATGTATGTTGCCCTTCCTACATGAATAGATATGTTGCCCTTCCTACATGAATAGGTATGTTGCCCTTGCTACATGAATAGATATGTTGCCCTTTCTTCCTACATGAATAGGTATGTTGCCCTTGCTACATAAATAGGTATGTTGCCCTTCCTTCCTACATGAATAGGTATGTTGCCCTTCCTACATGAATAGGTATGTTGCCCTTCCTACATGAATAGGTATGTTGCCCTTCCCTACATGAATAGGTATGTTGCCCTTCCTTACTACATGAATAGGTATGTTGCCCTTCCTTACTACATGAATAGGTATGTTGCCCTTCCTTCCTACATAAATAGGTATGTTGCCCTTCCTTCCTACATGAATAGGTATGTTGCCCTTGCTACATGAATAGGTATGTTGCCCTTCCCACATGAATAGGTATGTTGCCCTTCCTACATGAATAGGTATGTTGCCCTTGCTACATGAATAGGTATGTTGCCCTTCCTTCCTACATGAATATATATGTTGCCCTTCCTACATGAATAGGTATGTTGCCCTTCCTACATGAATAGGTATGTTGCCCTTCCTACATGAATAGGTATGTTGCCCTTCCTACATGAATAGATATGTTGCCCTTCCTACATGAATAGGTATGTTGCCCTTGCTACATAAATAGGTATGTTGCCCTTCCTTCCTACATGAATAGGTATGTTGCCCTTGCTACATGAATAGGTATGTTGCCCTTCCTTCCTACATGAATAGGTATGTTGCCCTTCCTACATGAATAGATATGTTGCCCTTCCTACATGAATAGGTATGTTGCCCTTGCTACATAAATAGGTATGTTGCCCTTCCTTCCTACATGAATAGGTATGTTGCCCTTGCTACATGAATAGGTATGTTGCCCTTGCTACATGAATAGGTATGTAGCCCTTCCTACATGAATAGGTATGTTGCCCTTGCTACATTAATAGGTATGTTGCCCTTGCTACATGAATAGGTATGTTGCCCTTTCTTCCTACATGAATAGGTATGTTGCCCTTCCTACATGAATAGGTATGTTGCTTTTCCTTCCTACATGAATAGGTATGTTGCCCTTTCTTCCTACATGAATAGGTATGTTGCCCTTCCTTCCTACATGAATAGGTATGTTGCCCTTCCTTCCTACATGAATAGGTATGTTGCCCTTCCTACATGAATAGATATGTTGCCCTTCCTACATGAATAGATATGTTGCCCTTGCTACATGAATAGGTATGTTGCCCTTCTTCCTACATGAATAGGTATGTTGCCCTTCCTACATGAATAGATATGTTGCCCTTCCTTACATGAATAGGTATGTTGCCCTTCCTACATGAATAGATATGTTGCCCTTCCTACATGAATAGATATGTTGCCCTTGCTACATGAATAGGTATGTTGCCCTTTCTTCCTACATGAATAGGTATGTTGCCCTTCCTACATGAATAGATATGTTGCCCTTCCTACATGAATAGATATGTTGCCCTTCCTACATGAATAGATATGTTGCCCTTGCTACATGAATAGGTATGTTGCCCTTCCTTGCTACATGAATAGGTATGTTGCCCTTCCCACATGAATAGATATGTTGCCCTTGCTACATGAATAGGTATGTTGCCCTTCCTTGCTACATGAATAGGTATGTTGCCCTTCCTTGCTACATGAATAGGTATGTTGCCCTTCCTTCCTACATGAATAGGTATGTTGCCCTTGCTACATAAATAGGTATGTTGCCCTTCCTTACTACATGAATAGGTATGTTGCCCTTCCTACATGAATAGATATGTTGCCCTTCCTACATGAATAGGTATCTTGCCCTTCCTACATGAATATGTATGTTGCTCTTCCCACAAGAATAGGTATGTTGCTCTTCTATAACAGTGCATTAATGTATGTATCCAAGCATGCAATAGTTTATACATGTATGCATGGCACTTCTGCATAGTCCTTGTTTATGCATGCATATATAGTAAAGATTACTGTGGATAAGTGTAAATGAAAAATCTGAATAAACACATCATTTTCATCAGTTGTCTGCATTATTCAAATTTGCTATTTGACAATTTTTATGAACTATTTTATTGGTCACCCTAATCGTTTGTGATATTGAAACATTTACATGCAATGTATTTGTCATGTTGTCTGGTCTGATCTTTATCATAATTAGCTGGAAACTTGATTAAAAAAAAAACGATTATGAATCGGAAACTGGCAGTGATATAATACAAAGAATTTAAGACTGAGCTTTAACTGTATGTTAGTTCAAAATGCATGAAACTGGTTTGAAATCAAAGGCTTGTTTAGAGTGCTTTTGATGTGTTCCTCCTTTTGCATTCTTGCTTGTGAAATGTTGATATTTCCTGTCTCCAAAAGTAGTTTCTTAAGAAAAAGTTGATTTTATTTTTAGTAAAATTGTAGGCACACTGACATGGAATTATTGTTCATAAAAATTAAGGAATGTCTGTTGTTACTTATAGTAATACAGGAATCTAATCATTTTAACTAGTGATTCATAGAAAGTTATTCTCATTTTCTAGGCCGGGGATTCCCCTCAAAAATTATCAGAGAAAGGAGCGGCATTATTTGGGAAATTGACGAATACAGTGAAGACCAAAGGAGGCCTGATGAAGGATAAAGTGGTGGAATTCATCAAGAATGAAAGCACAGAGGAGGATAGGTGAGTTAAAGGAGTTGTAGAATTCAGGCTTTGTTTAATCTATTGTGGAAATGAGTTTCAAGTTATTCATACCACTCAAAACTTAACTCTATACAAACCTTTGAACATTAACACCCCCCCCACTTTGCTTCCTGATTTCTAAGAATTATTCCTAATGCTGAGTGCAGACAAATTTAAAGCAAATCTGAGGCTTGTGAGATATAATTTCCACTTCTGTGTACTGCTGTTCTATGGCATCTCTCAAGTAAATATCAAACTTATCAATCAATCTCAATCTTGCTATTCTATGGCATCAAGTAAATATTAGGCTTATTAATCAATCTTAATCTTGCTGTTCTATGGCACCTCTCAAGTAAATATCAAGCTTATTAATCAATCTTAATCTTGCTGTTCTATGGCACCTCTCAAGTAAATATCAAGCTTATTAATCAATCTCAATCTTGCTGTTCAATGGCATCTCTTAAGTAAATATTAGGCTTATCAATCAGTCTCAATCTTGCTGTTCTATGGCATCAAGTAAATATCAAGCTTATCAATCAATCTTAATCTTGCTGTTCTATGGCACCTCTCAAGTAAATATTGCTTATTAATCAATCTTAATCTTGCTGTTCTATGGCACCTCTCAAGTAAATATTAAGCTTATCAATCAATCTCAATCTTGCTATTCTATGGCATCAAGTAAATATTAAGCTTATTAATCAATCTTAATCTTGCTGTTCTATGGCACCTCTCAAGTAAATATTAAACTTATTAATCAATCTCAATCTTGCTGTTCAATGGCATCTCTCAAGTAAATATCAAGCTTATCAATCAATCTCAATCTTGCTATTCTATGGCATCAAGTAAATATTAAGCTTATTAATCAATCTTAATCTTGCTGTTCTATGGCACCTCTCAAGTAAATATTAAGCTTATTAATCAATCTCAATCTTGCTGTTCAATGGCATCTCTCAAGTAAATATCAAGCTTATCAATCAATCTCAATCTTGCTATTCTATGGCATCAAGTAAATATTAAGCTTATTAATCAATCTTAATCTTGCTGTTCTATGGCACCTCTCAAGTAAATATCAAGCTTATTAATCAATCTCAATCTTGCTGTTCAATGGCATCTCTCAAGTAAATATCAAGCTTATCAATCAATCTCAATCTTGCTATTCTATGGCATCAAGTAAATATTAAGCTTATTAATCAATCTTAATCTTGCTGTTCTATGGCACCTCTCAAGTAAATATTAAGCTTATTAATCAATCTTAATCTTGCTGTTCTATGGCACCTCTCAAGTAAATATCAAGCTTATCAATCAATCTCAATCTTGCCAAAACAAAAGAAGATAGGGTCCCCCAAGGCAGCATCCTCTCCCCCACTCTCTTCAACGTGAGCATTAATGACATCGCGGACAACCTTGGCCCCAACATAAAACGTGCCCTCTACGAGGATGACTTCACCATTTTCTACTCCTCCCCTAGCTTACCTCTTGTTGAAAATAGGCTTCAACTCAGCCTCAACCGGCTGCGAGATTGGTGCAACAATAACGGTTTTAATTTCTCTAAAGACAAGACAAGTCTGCATGCACTTCTGTAGTTGATCACACTAAGTTCCTGGGTTTAACTCTAGACCCCAAACTCTCCTACAAGCAACACATCACCAACCTTAAACAAAAATGCAACAGCTCCCTCAACATTCTTCGCCTCCTCTCCAACACCACTTAGGGTGTGAACGACCATGCGCTCCTCAAAATCTTCAGGCTCACCATTCGTGCCAAGCTTGACTATGGCAATATTGTTTACTTTGTTGCTCACAACACTTACCTCAACCACATCAACACCGTCCAAAATAAAGCCCTCAGGGTTTTCTGGGTGCCTACAGGACCTCCTCAATCACCAGCCTTCATGTTGAAGCCAACGAACACCCCTTTCTGTTAAGGTGTAGAAAGCTTAGCCTCTCCTATGCTTTTAGAGTCCTCACCAACACCCAGAACCCTGTTTACAACCTCATTTGGTACCCCAATTTCTCCACCCTTTATGATAGGACTAAAACCCTATCCCCTCCCTTCAGCTTCACATTAAATCTGACCTCCATCTTGGCATAAACCCTGTCACTCTTGGCACCTTCTCCTGGCCCACTTTTCCTCCCTGGAAGCCCCCTCCCTTCTATCCACCTGGGCCTCTCCACTCATCACAAAGCCCAACCTACACCTCCATCTATACTGATGGCTCCAAGGAAGACGACAAGACAGCTGCTGTTGCCATCATCCAAGACATCATCCTTAGTTGCAGGCTTCCCGACTACTCGTCCATTTTCTCGGCCGAGGCCATCCTCCTTGCCCTCAACTTCATTGAGTACTCTCCGCTCAGCCACTTTGCCATCTTCTCCGACTTCAAGGCTGTCCTTCTTTACTCAATCTTAAATGGGATAACCCCACATCCCACCTCCTCCATAAACTCCTTTCGCCCACCCTCTGCAGAAGAAGTATTTTTTTCTGAATACCCTGCCATGTTGGTATCCCTGGCAATGACAGGGCTGATGCAGCCGCTAAGCTTGCCCTCAACCTACCTTCTAACCCATTTCCCAAAACCCTTTCTGACATCAAACCACTTATCGCTTCCCTTGTTGGTGACTGCTGGCAAACCTCTTGGGACTCCTAGATTAATAACAAACTCCACGTCATCTAGCCCACCATTCCGATCAAACCCACCATGAACAACCTCTCCCGTGTCGACAACGTTCACATTACCCGTCTTAGAATAGGTCACACCCACCTCACTCACTCCCACTTTTTATTGGCTCCCCCCAACCCCTTTACAACAATTGCCATTGCACCCTCACAGTCCATCATGTTCTCCTTGCTTGCCCCCTGTACAACCTTCCCAAAGCTTCCCTCGCTCCCCACAACTCAATAGCCAAGCTCTTCCAAAAAAAACCTTTGGATAAAATTATCTCCTTCCTTCATCATGCTTCCCTCCACAACCATATTTAGACCTCCTCTCCCACCCCCTTCTCTCTACTTTTTTTTTTCTTTACTCATGCACCTCTCTCGATCCCAGCTTTCTGGCTTTTAATTCTCGTGTTTCTCTCAATCTCTCCCTGTTTTCTTTCCTTCCTACCTTTAGAATGATCTAACCTCTCAGGCACAATTTGACCCGCGCTGTTGTGGTGCCATTAAGCCCTCATAAAACAAACAAACAAACAAAAAAGAAAGAATGAGCTGGCTAACAGTATGGAAATAAAATGAAATTAAGATAATTGAACATTTTTCTCCTTTACAACTGATGACTTTCATTAAGTTTACCTTCTTTTAAATCCTGTCAGTTGTTTTTGGTTTAATTATAACGTCTCTGGCCTGTGCTGACAAGTCATCAATTAATCATATTGCAAATGCTTGTATCTTGATCTCATTATTACAGGCATGTAAGCAGTGAAGATACAGGCAAGAGGTACAGAGGTAACAGCATGCAACCGGTCTTCACCATCGCAGATGATGATGATGAAAATGGTGGGTACTCAGAATTATCTATTTTATATAGTAAAGGACAATAAGACAAACTAGTCAGTGGTCAGACATGTCTACTTTGTACAGTAGAGGGCAAAAAGACAAACTAGTCAGTGGTCAGACATGTCTACTTTGTGTAGTAGAGGGCAAAAATACAAACTAGTTAGTGGTCAGACATGTCTACTTTGTACAGTAGAGGGGGCAAAAAGACAAACTAGTCCATGGTCAGTCATGTCTACTTTGTGTAGTTCAGGAGATAAAGACAAACTAGTCCATGATTAGACATGTCTACTTTGTGTAGTTTAGGAGATGAAGACAAACTAGTCAGTGGTCAGACATGTCTACTTTGTACAGTAAAGGGGGCAAAAATACAAACTAGTCAGTGGTCAGACATGTCTACTTTGTGTAGTTCAGGAGATAAAGACAAACTTGTCATTGGTCAAACATGTCTATTTTGTGTAGTAGAGGACAAAAAAGCAAACTAGTCAGTGGTCAGACATTTCTACTTTGTGTAGTAGAGGACAAATATACAAACTAGTCAGTAGTCAGACATGTCTACTTTTTATAGTACAGGACAATAAGACAAAACTAGTCAGTGGCCAGATATGTTTACTTTGTATAGCAGAGGACAAAAAAAAAAACAGTCAGTGATCAGAGATGTCCACTTGGTATAGTACAGGACAATAAGACAAACTAGTCGGTGGTCAGACATGTCTACTTTGTATAATACAGTATAAATAGACAAACTATTCAGTAGTCAGAAATGTCTACTTTGTGTAGTAAAAGACAAACTAGTCAGTGGTCACACATGTCTACCTTGTGTAGTAGAGGACAAACTAGTCAGATGTCAAACATGTCTACTTTGTGTAGTACAGGACAAATAGACAAAC
Organism: Chiridota heheva; assembly: GCA_020152595.1. NCBI lineage: Eukaryota > Metazoa > Echinodermata > Holothuroidea > Apodida > Chiridotidae > Chiridota > Chiridota heheva. Next base: position 517,052 of record JAIGNY010001008.1, read on the forward strand.
TAGTCAGTGGGTCAGACATATCTACTTTTAATAGTACAGAACAAAAAGACAAAACTAGACAGTGGTCAGATATGTCTACTTGGTTTAGTAGAGGACAAATATATAAACTAGTCAGTGGTCAGACATGTCTACTTTATATAGTAGAGGACAAATAGACAAACTTGTCAGTAGTCAAACACGTCTACTCTGTGTAGTTATGGACAAACTAGTCAGTGGTCAGACATGTCTACTTTGTCTAGTAGAGGACAAATAGACAAACTAGTCAGTGATCAGTCATGTCTACTTTGTGTAGTAGAGGACAAATAGACAAATTAGTCAGTGGTCAGACATGTTTACTTTGTATAGTACAGGACAGAAACACCAAACAGTCAGTAGTCAGACATGTCTACTTTATGTAGTAGAGGACATATAGACAAAACTTAGTCAGTGGTCTTTTGTATAGTGCAGGAAAAATAGACAAACTAGTCAGTAGTCAAACATGTTACTCTGTGTAGTTATGGACAAACTAGTCAGTGGTCAGACATGTCTACTTTGTGTAGTAGAGGACAGAAACACCAAACAGTTAGTGGTCAGACATGTCTACTTTGTGTAGTAGAGGACAAAAAGACGAACTAGTCAGTGATCAGCGGTCTACTTTGTGTAGTAGAGGACAAATAGACAAACTAGTCAGTGGTCAGAGGTCAACTTTGTGTAGTAGAAGACAAAAAGACAAATTAGTCAGTGGTGAGACATGTCTACTGTGTGTAGTAGAGGACAAAAAGACAAACTAGTTAGTGGTCAGACATATCTACTTTTGTGTAGTAGAGGACAAATAGACAAACAGAATGTGAAGAAACTACTTTGGCATCTTGCTCCATTCAGTAAATAACATTCATGTTACAAGTTGGGGTTAGGATTAGTTGCTAACCCTAAAAATGGTGGCTGTATGGATTTGTTTAAGAAATGGTAATAGAACTCATTGTGACCTCACAATTTGCATGAGAATTTGGCCTTAAGGTTTGTCATTTCAATTAGTCATCTTACAAGCCACCTAAATGTTATTCCACAAAAGAAAATTTAAGTAAGAAAAATAATTTTTTTGATTTTTCAACTAACAGATACTCTTCTTGGGTCAGCATCATCTGATGAGGAGAGAAGAGAACTTGTGAATACGGAGACATGGCTGGAGAAACCTGATGTCATCAAGTCCTTTACTTGCCAGGAAGTCAAAGATAATGGACACACGTTTCCTGGGTAAAGCTGACATTCTGTATGTTATATGTTCATGTGGCTGTATGTTATATGTTCATGTGGCTTTATGTTATATGTTCATGTGGCTGCATGTTATATGTTCATGTGGCTGCATGTTATATGTTCATGTGGCTGTATGTGATATGTTTATGTGGCTGTATGTTATATGTTCATGTGGCTCTATGTTTTATGTTCATGTGGCTGTATGTTATATGTTCATATGGCTGTATGTTATATGTTCATGTGGCTGTATTATATGTTCATGTGGCTGTATGTTATATGTTCATGTGGCTGCATGTCATATGTTCATGTGGCTGCATGTTATATGTTCATATGGCTGTATGTTATATGTTCATGTGGCTGTATGTTATATGTTCATGTGGCTGTATGTTATATGTTCATGTGGCTGTATGTTATATGTTCATGTGGCTGTATGTTATATGTTCATGTGGCTGTATGTTATATGTTCATGTGGCTGTATGTTATATGTTCATGTGGCTGTATGTTATATGTTCATGTGGCTATATGTTCATGTGGCTTTATGTTATATGTTCATGTGGCTGCATGTTATATGTTCATGTGGCTGCATGTTATATGTTCATGTGGCTGTATGTTATATGTTCATGTGGCTGTATGTTATATGTTCATGTGGCTCTATGTTTTATGTTCATGTGGCTGTATGTTATATGTTCATGTGGCTGTATGTTATATGTTCATGTGGCTCTATGTTTTATGTTCATGTGGCTGTATGTTATATGTTCATGTGGCTCTATGTTATATGTTCATGTGGCTGTATGTTATATGTTCATGTGGCTCTATGTTATATGTTCATGTGGCTGTATGTTATATGTTCATGTGGCTGTATGTTATATGTTCATGTGGCTGCATGTTATATGTTCATGTGGCTGCATGTTATATGTTCATGTGGCTGCATGTTATATGTTCATGTGGCTGTATGTTATATGTTTATGTGGCTGTATGTTATATGTTCATGTGGCTCTATGTTTTATGTTCATGTGGCTGTATGTTATATGTTCATATGGCTGTATGTTATATGTTCATGTGGCTGTATTATATGTTCATGTGGCTGTATGTTATATGTTCATGTGGCTGCATGTTTTATGTTCATGTGGCTTTATGTTATCTCTTCATGTGGCTGTATCTTATATCTTCATGTGGCTTTATGTTATATGTTCATGTGGCTGCATGTTATATGTTCATGTGGCTGCATGTTATATGTTCATGTGGCTGTATGTTATATGTTTATGTGGCTGTATGTTATATGTTCATGTGGCTCTATGTTTTATGTTCATGTGGCTGTATGTTATATGTTCATGTGGCTGTATGTTATATTTTCATGTGGCTCTATGTTTTATGTTCATGTGGCTGTATGTTATATGTTCATGTGGCTGTATGTTATATGTTCATGTGGCTGTATGTTATATGTTCATATGGCTGTATGTTATATGTTCATGTGGCTGTATTATATGTTCATGTGGCTGTATGTTATATGTTCATGTGGCTGCATGTTTTATGTTCATGTGGCTTTATGTTATCTCTTCATGTGGCTGTATCTTATATCTTCATGTGGCTTTATGTTATATGTTCATGTGGCTGCATGTTATATGTTCATGTGGCTGCATGTTATATGTTCATGTGGCTGTATGTTATATGTTAATGTGGCTGTATGTTATATGTTCATGTGGCTCTATGTTTTATGTTCATGTGGCTGTATGTTATATGTTCATGTGGCTGTATGTTATATTTTCATGTGGCTCTATGTTTTATGTTCATGTGGCTGTATGTTATATGTTCATGTGGCTGTATGTTATATGTTCATGTGGCTGTATGTTATATGTTCATGTGGCTGTATGTTATATGTTCATGTGGCTCTATGTTATATGTTCATGTGGCTGTATGTTATATGTTCATGTGGCTCTATGTTATATGTTCATGTGGCTGCATGTTATATGTTCATGTGGCTCTATGTTATATGTTCATGTGGCTGTATGTTATATGTTTATGTGGCTCTATGTTATATGTTCATGTGGCTGTATGTTATATGTTCATGTGGCTCTATGTTTTATGTTCATGTGGCTGTATGTTATATGTTCATGTGGCTCTATGTTATATGTTCATGTGGCTGCATGTTATATGTTCATGTGGCTGCATGTTATATGTTAATGTGGCTGTATGTTATATGTTCATGTGGCTGTATGTTATATGTTCATATGGCTGTATGTTATATGTTCATGTGGCTGTATGTTGTATGTTCATGTGGCTGTATGTTATATGTTCATGTGGCTCTATGTTTTATGTTCATGTGGCTGTATGTTATATGTTCATGTGGCTGCATGTTATATGTTCATGTGGCTGCATGTTATATGTTCATGTGGCTGTATGTTATATGTTTATGTGGCTGTATGTTATATGTTCATGTGGCTGTATTATATGTTCATGTGGCTGTATGTTATATGTTCATGTGGCTGCATGTTATATGTTCATGTGGCTGCATGTTATATGTTCATATGGCTGTATGTTATATGTTCATGTGGCTGTATGTTATATGTTCATGTGGCTGTATGTTATATGTTCATGTGGCTCTATGTTTTATGTTCATGTGGCTGTATGTTATATGTTCATGTGGCTCTATGTTATATGTTCATGTGGCTGCATGTTATATGTTCATGTGGCTCTATGTTATATGTTCATGTGGCGGCATGTTTTATGTTCATGTGGCTGTATGTTATATATTCATGTGGCTGTATGTTATATGTTCATGTGGCTGTATGTTATATGTTCATGTGGCTCTATGTTTTATGTTCATGTGGCTGTATGTTATATGTTCATGTGGCTCTATGTTATATGTTCATGTGGCTGCATGTTATATGTTCATGTGGCTGCATGTTATATGTTCATGTGGCTGTATGTTATATGTTCATGTGACTGTATGTTATATGTTCATGTGGCTTTATGTTATATGTTCATGTAGCTGCATGTTATATATTCATGTGGCTGTATGTTATATGTTCATGTGACTGTATGTTATATGTTCATGTGGCTTTATGTTATATGTTCATGTAGCTGCATGTTATATATTCATGTGGCTGTATGTTATATATTCATGTGGCTGTATGTTATATGTTCATGTGGCTTTATGTTATCTGTTCATGTGGCTGTATGTTATCTCTTCATGTGGCTGTATCTTATATGTACATGTGGCTTTATGTTATCTCTTCATGTGACTGTATGTTATCTGTTCATGTGGCTTTATGTTATCTCTTCATGTGACTGTATGTTATATGTTCATGTGGCTGTATGTTTTATGTTCATGTGGCTGTATGTTATATGTTCATGTGGCTCTATGTTATATGTTCATGTGGCTCTATGTTATATGTTCATGTGGCTGTATGTTATATGTTCATGTGGCTGTATGTTTTATGTTCATGTGGCTGTATGTTATATGTTCATGTGGCTCTATGTTATGTGTTCATGTGGCTCTATGTTATATGTTCATGTGGCTGTATGTTATATGTTCATGTGGCTGTATGTTATCTCTTCATGTGACTGTATGTTATATGTTCATGTGGCTGTATGTTTTATGTTCATGTGGCTCTATGTTATATGTTCATGTGGCTCTATGTTATATGTTCATGTGGCTGTATGTTATATGTTCATGTGGCTGTATGTTATATGTTCATGTGGCTGTATGTTATATGTTCATGTGGCTGTATGTTATATGTTCATGTGGCTGTATGTTATATGTTCATGTGGCTGTATGTTATATGTTCATGTGGATTATAAGTTTTTTTAATATTACAATTTGGGGAAAGTTTTGCACCTGTCAAAAAATATGGCTAGATTTTACTTGCAGGTATGAAAGAAATTTCTCCACATTTGTCTACAGGTGTGGTCTCACCAGATTTTTGACTAGTAATCCACAATTGTCATTTTCTGCAGTTGTTTTCAGAATGTGTATTTTTATGGTAAAACACTTTCTGTAATCATATACATTTTCAGTTGAAATCCTTTGAAATATTTGGTCATTCTTATTGTTACATTGCAGTTACTTGAGAATTATTGCATTCTTTTCAAAGGAGCATTCGAGCGAAAACCAGAGGGCATATTATTATAAGGTTGTTGATTAATTGTATGCTTTCTCTCATGCATTGGTATGGAATTGTCTCTGATATTAGCTTTTACCTAGAGTCAAAGTACAGTTAGGGTACAGTACAGTTAGGGTTAGTAGTAGTTGAACATGTTCAAGTATACTCAGAAGGTGAACATACCTCTAATAACCATGATCATTGACTACGTGATGCACTTCCTTCCCATGAAACTTCAAACAGATTCACAAAAAGCCTTCACTTTTTGATCCCAAGTATTCCTTCAGCATCCCAAGTATTCCCTCAGTATTCCAAGTATTCCTTCAGTATTCCAAGTATTCCCTCGCCCTCAACTTTATTGAGTACTCTCCGCTCAGCCACTTTGCCATTTTCTCCAACTCAAAGGCTGTTCTTACTTTTTTACTCAACCTTGAATGGGATATTTTCACATCCCACCTCCTCCTCCGGAAACTCCTTTCGCCCACACTCTGCAGGGAAAGTCTTCTTTTTTTCTGGATACCCAGCCATGTTGGCATCTCTGGCAATCACAGGGCTGGTGCTGCCGCTAAGCTTGCCCTTAACCTTCCCCCTACCTCTTTTCCCAAAATCCTCTCTGTCATCAAACCGCTTATCGCTTCCCTTGTTCGTGACCGCTGGCAAACCTCATTGAACTCCCAAATTGATAACAAAATCCACGTCATCTAGCTCACCATTCCGATCAAACCCACCATCAAAAACCTCTTTCGTATCGACAACGCTCATATTACCCATCTAAGAATAGGTCACACCCACCTCACTCACTCCCACCTCCTTAATGAATCCCCCCAACCCCTCTGCAACAATTGCCATTGCACCCTCACAAGCCATCACGTTATCCTTGCTTGCCCCCTGTACAACCTTCCCAGAGCTTCCCTCGCTCCCCACAACTCAATTGCTGAGATCTTCCAGAAAAATCCTTTGGACAATATTATCTCTTTACTTCATCATGCTTCCCTTTACAACCATATTTAATTTTCCTCTTCCACCCCCTCTCTCTACTTTGTTTTTGTTTCACCCATGCACATCCTCTCTCGATCATAGCTTTTTGACTTTCTGTTCTTGAATTTCTCTCATTCTTCCCCCGTTACCTTTCCTTCCTACCTCTAGAATGATCTGATCTCTCAGGCACAAGTTCACCCTCATTGTCGTGGTGCCGTTAAGCCCTCATCAAACAAACAAACAAACATCAATAGTTGAAAAAGTGGTTTGTAGGGTTGTTTTTTTAAATTGCATTGTTTAGAGCCTTTATCAAGTGATCATGTAGTTTTGTGCCTGTATTGCTGCCTCCTTTGCTTACCAACAATTAGTTTTATTGTTTGCTCTTTCATTTTTTTTTATTAGACACATTCTGTTAACCAAGTCTCACCTCTACATTCTGAGAGAATCTTCTGAAAAGAAAGGATTTTCCATCATCATGGCACGACGGCCTCTTGTGGAGGTTGTGCGAATAACGTCTAAAAAGCGATGTGCAGAACTCATAACATTCCGATATGGAACCGTCTTTAAGAATGAAACAAATATATATGCAGTGGATCGTCTTTATATCCCAGATGCACCAGAAGCAACAAAGCTGGTAAAACAACAGATCGTAACATGTCTGGAGGGACCGGAATCAATAAGAAAAATAGAGGTTAAAGTCAAAAAGCAGCCACAAACTTCATTAGCAGTTGAAAGCCCCACGGCTGAGCAAACACCTGCGGTTTGGGAAAAGTCTGTGGGCAAGACAAAGTCCGTGGGCGAGACAAAGTCTGAGGGCGAGACAAAGTTTGAGGGCGAGACAAAGTCTGAGGGCAAGACAAAGTCTGAGGGCGAGACAAAGTCTTCAAAGGAACAGAGATCAGAGCATCAAGTGCAAGCAGAAATCAATATTACTCATTCAAAATTTGAAAACCATGAACCAATAGGTGAGGGGGATAGTAAAGACAATAAACCAATAGGAGACGGGGATAGTAAGGACAAAGAGCTTCAATTCAATGAGATAGATTCTTTGTTTGAAATATGATAAATATTCAGTTGTCTACATCTGTGTTTAGGCATCTGGAGTGAGGTCAGGGGTCAGCGGTGTATCAACATAAATTGATCAATATGTGCAATCAGGAGATGAATAGTTGATTTGATGCCAAAACACTTTTGTCTGTGGACTTGAAATTTGGTAAATTCAGATGAAATTATAAACGGAAGTGGAAGTATTTGCTTCCAAGCTTGTTTTTCTTACATGAAATGTTTATGATATATTGTATAAGGTTCATATCTCTTATGAAATATTGGAGTAACTTTTTTTTTTAAAGAAATGGATAATGATTGTATGGCATTTTATGATCAGCACACTGTGGGCAAAATGGCCACGTAAAGTGTACCAGTGACGAGTCCTTTCGTGAATGAAAAGTCAAAATCATGTTGGGTAACATATGATAAGATGATATTTAAACCACCTACAGGGAGGGGTGTTGTTGATTGGTGCATTTTGAAGATAAGGCGATAAATACCTACTTGTTTCATGTCTAAATCTGAAATCTATAGTAAATGTTCATTCAGAAAAGAGATTCAGAAAAAAATATGTTCACAAAAATAGATTTCCTAGGCTTACAAGGACTCCTAAAGGTAGTCAATAGCAATTAAAGATTTAGATATTTGAATAGCTCAGTAATTTAGTGAGATACTGTACTAGTACAACTCAATGTTTAGATTTCTGCAAAATGTAGTAAAGGGCGACTTTTGGTTCTTGGTAGACCAATTTTGTAGTATACATATCTCATAATAATAAAACAAGTTTTTTTTTTTTTTTGTGCAAAATATTGAGAAATAAGCAAATATTTCATATTGTATCTGAAAAAGTTATGTTTTTTGTATATGAGAAATTAATCTACATATTTGTATTTAATTCCTAGGTTGCCAATCATCATATGTGCAAAGCAAAATTGGTAAAATGTTGGTACATTGGTACTTGCTCTGGTACATAGGTACTTGCTCTGGTACATTGGTACTTGCTCTAGTACATTGGTACTTGCTCTCTGGTACATTGGTACTTGTTCTAAATCCTAACCAGCATAAAGTGTGAAACTGTAATCCCATTAAAGAATATATATTATATCTTACAGAGTATAAATTATTAAAGAACTTAGGCATAGTTTGTATGCCCCACAATACACCCATTGTCTGCCATGGAGGTTAAGGACATAATGCTTGGTAAATACTTTTATTCCATAAATACATAGGCATCAATTGTGTGAGACATCTTTTGGCAACCTTGAGAAAAATTGCTAGTTAACATAAATAATGCATCAAAATGACTAATCTCAGATTAGTAAGAATGGACAAAATATGAGTATCTTTGAAATTACAGGGTTTTTTTTTGCAATCTATTATTCAAACTTGTGATATTGCTGCAAAAATGGCCGTCTATTTACATGCATTGTTTTTAGATCCTCTGGCACGTTGTCCGTTAAGGGAAGAAATTGGTGTCTCTCCTGATATTGGATGAAGAATACTACACAACCACACTATTTATATCCAACAAGTCCTATGAATAACAATCTCAACATTTTACATTGTTCTGGATTTTAAATAAAATAGGGGTGGGGTGGGGGAGAAGGTAAAATATTCACATGCCTTTGTTCATTCAATGTTACAAAAAATTGTCAATTAAATAAAACTTTAAGATGGTCAATCTTTAACGAATTTTGACAGGGTTTTATGATATATTTGCAAAATAAGCTCTATTGTCTAACTTCCTATATTTATCAAAGAGCTGCAGCTGCTGGTTAATGTTTTGTGATCATATTTGGTGATTAGTTATTATTGAGCTTTATAAGTGTATTTTGAAGAATGCTGTATTATTAACTCTCTTGAACTGTCATTGAGTTCAGGATCAGAAGGAGCCACTCAAGATCAAAAGGGAGGTGTTTGAGACCTTGCGTCTAGGAGGTAGTGTAAGACGTACCATGAGATGAAGATACATTGCGTCTAGGAGGTAGTGTAAGACATACCATGAGATGAAGATACCTTGCGTCTAGTAGGAGTTAGTGTAAGACGTACCATTAGATGAAGATTTCGCACAAGCAGTTGTTGATGGTATTCTGCAAGCAGTTATTGCCATCAAGCTGCAAATCCTCAGTCCCAATTGCTTCTAGAATAGTAAACAGTAGCATGCTTGCACAGGATTGTCAGGTTTTATTAGAAAGGAGAAGTTGAAGAATAACAATAGTGGGCCCCTCGTTGATGAAGCCCCCTTGCCCATCACTTACATCAAAAATCTCTCTGAGGATTAATATTGAATTCAAGTTTCCCCTTTTGGAATCTGGCAAATTCTGGTGCCACCCCTATGATATGCAATTACCACATCACCAGCTCATGTAAATATGACTGTCATGTCCACACCATCAGAGCTGTGGTGTAGGAGTCCTGTACTGTCACGTCCACACCATCAGAGCTGTGGTGCTGGAGTCCTGTACTGTCATGTCCACACCATCAGAGCTGTAGTGTTGGAGTCTTGTACTGTCACGTCCACACCATCAGAGCTGTGGTGCTGGTGTCCTGTACTGTCATGTCCACACCATCAGAGCTGTGGTGCTGGAGTCCTGTACTGTCATGTCCACACCATCAGAGCTGTGGTGTTGGAGTCTTGTACTGTCATGTCCACACCATCAGAGCTGTGGTGCTGGAGTCCTGTACTGTCATGTCCACACCATCAGAGCTGTGGTGTTGGAGTCTTGTACTGTCACGTCCACACCATCAGAGCTGTGGTGCTGGAGTCCTGTACTGTCATGTCCACACCATCAGAGCTGTGGTGTTGGAGTCCTGTACTGTCATGTCCACACCATCAGAGCTGTGGTGCTGGAGTCCTGTACTGTCATGTCCACACCATCAGAGCTGTGGTGTTGGAGTCTTGTACTGTCACGTCCACACCATCAGAGCTGTGGTGCTGGAGTCCTGTACTGTCATGTCCACACCATCAGAGCTGTGGTGCTGGAGTCCTGTACTGTCATGTCCACACCATCAGAGCTGTGGTGTTGGAGTCTTGTACTGTCACGTCCACACCATCAGAGCTGTGGTGCTGGAGTCCTGTACTGTCATGTCCACATTATCAGAGCTGTGGTGTTGGAGTCATGTACTGTCACGTCCTCGCCATCAGAGCTGTGGTGTTGGAGTCCTATGCTGTCAGGTCCACACCATCAGAGCTGTGGTGCTGGAGTCCTGTACTGTCACATCCACGCCATCAGAGCTGTGGTGTTGGAGTCCTATGCTGTCAGGTCCACACCATTAGAGCTGTGGTGCTGGAGTCCTGTTCTGTCAGGTCCACACCATCAGAGAGCTGTGGTGCTGCTGGAGTCTTGTACTGTCATGTCTACACCATCAGAGCTGTGGTGTTGGAGTCCTTTACTGTCACGTGCACACCATCAGAGCTGTGGTGCTGGAGTCCTGTACTGTCACGTCCACACCATCAGAGCTGTGGTGCTGGAGTCCCGTACTGTCACGTCCACACCATCAGAGCTGTGGTGCTGGAGTCCTGTACTGACATGTCCACACCATCAGAGCTGTGGTTCTGGAGTCCTGTACTGTCACGTCCACACCATCAGAGCTGTGGTGCTGGAGTCTTGTACTGTCATGTCCACACCATCAGAGCTGTGGTGTTGGAGTCCTGTACTGTCACGTCCACACCGTCAGAGCTGTGGTGCTGGAGTCCTGTACTGTCATGTCTACACCGTCAGAGCTGTGGTGTTGGAGTCGTGTACTGTCACGTCCACACCATCAGAGCTGTGGTGTCGGAGTCCTGTACTGTCACGTCCACACCATCAGAGCTGTGGTGCTGGAGTCCTGTACTGTCATGTCCACTCCGTCAGAGCTGTGGTGTTGGAGTCCTGTACTGTCATGTCCACACCATCAGAGCTGTGGTGCTGGTGTCCTGTACTGTCATGTCCACACCATCAGAGCTGTGGTGTTGGAGTCTTGTACTGTCACGTCCACACCATCAGAGCTGTGGTGCTGGAGTCCTGTACTGTCATGTCCACACCATCAGAGCTGTGGTGTTGGAGTCTTGTACTGTCACGTCCACACCATCAGAGCTGTGGTGTTGGAGTCCTGTACTGTCATGTCCACACCATCAGAGCTGTGGTGTTGGAGTCTTGTACTGTCACGTCCACACCATCAGAGCTGTGGTGCTGGAGTCCTGTACTGTCATGTCCACACCATCAGAGCTGTGGTGCTGGAGTCTTGTACTGTCACGTCCACACCATCAGAGCTGTGGTGTCGGAGTCCTATGCTGTCAGGTCCACACCATTAGAGCTGTGGTGCTGGAGTCCTGTTCTGTCACGTCCACACCATCAGAGCTGTGGTGTTGGAGTCATGTACTGTCACGTCCACACCATCAGAGCTGTGGTGCTGGAGTCCTGTACTGTCACGTCCACACCATCAGAGCTGTGGTGCTGGTGTCCTGTACTGTCATGTCCACACCATCAGAGCTGTGGTGTTGGAGTCCTGTACTGTCACGTCCACACCATCAGAGCTGTGGTGTTGGAGTCATGTACTGTCACGTCCACACCATCAGAGCTGTGGTGCTGGAGTCCTGTACTGTCACGTCCACACCATCAGAGCTGTGGTGCTGGTGTCCTGTACTGTCATGTCCACACCATCAGAGCTGTGGTGCTGGAGTCCTGTACTGTCATGTCCACACCATCAGAGCTGTGGTGTTGAATCCTGTACTGTCACATCCACACCATCAGAGCTGTGGTGTTGGAGTCATGTACTGTCACGTCCACACCATCAGAGATTTGGTGGTGGAGTCCTGTACTGTCGCGTCCACATCATCAGAGCTGTGGTGTTGGAGTCATGTACTGTCACATCCACACCATCAGAGCTGTGGTGTTGGAGTCCTGTACTGTCACGTCCACACCATCAGAGATTTGGTGGTGGAGTCCTGTACTGTCACGTCCACACCATCAGAGATTTGGTGGTGGAGTCCTGTACTGTCGCGTCCACATCATCAGAGCTGTGGTGTTGGAGTCATGTACTGTCACGTCCACACTATCAGAGCTGTGGTGTTGGAGTCCTGTACTGTCACGTCCACACCATCAGAGCTGTGGTGCTGGAGTCCTGTACTGTCACGTCCACACCATCAGAGCTGTGGTGCTGGAGTCCTGTGTGACGGCATACAGTCGAGTCCCTTAAGTTGAGTTCACTCAGTCAAGAGGCAAAGTACTTGGTGTGTGAGTCCAGCAAAAACTAAACTTGAGTCCAGTCTGGATTCAGAGACTAGATTGAAGTCATCCCAGCTATGACTGATCAAAGTTATAAGATCTGAGAAGCGCAAGATGTAAAAGATGGACAAAGTGTGTTAGGATCACAGTTATAACTGATCAAAGTTATAAGATTCTTCAATGTATGCAAAAGTTGTTACATTCTAAAACCCTTAACAAATATATATATATATATATATATATATATATATTTGATTCTAAAAACTCAGTCGTTGATAGGAAGTCTTTTACAGTTTCGTGGTGAGTAGGAATGAGGTTGGTAGGGTCAATAGGAAGGTACCCTCGGCCTGTCAATAGGAAGGTACCCTCGGCCTGTCAGTAGTAAGGTATCCTCGGCCTGTCAGTAGTAAGGTACCCTCGGCCTGTCAATAGGAAGGTACCCTCGGCCTGTCAATAGTAAGGTACCCTCGGCCCGTCAGTAGTAAGGTACCCTCGGCCCGTCAGTAGTAAGGTACCCTCGGCCCGTCAGTAGTAAGGTACCCTCGGCCCGTCAGTAGTAAGGCCCTTGGCCTGACAATAGTAAGGTACCCTCGGCCTGTCAATAGTAAGGTACCCTCGGCCTGTCAGTAGTAAGGTACCCTCGGCCTGTCAATAGGAAGGTACCCTCGGCCTGTCAATAGTAAGGTACCCTCGGCCCGTCAGTAGTAAGGTACCCTCGGCCCGTCAGTAGTAAGGTACCCTCGGCCCGTCAGTAGTAAGGTACCCTCGGCCCGTCAGTAGTAAGGTACCCTTGGCCTGACAATAGTAAGGTACCCTCGGCCTGTCAATAGTAAGGTACCCTCGGCCTGTCGGGTGCCCTCAGCCTTTCAACACAGATTGACATTATTTTCTTGATTGATTTGGCATTTTTTATAGAATATTTGACTATTTTTCATTGTTTTGAACAATGAGTTGTTGCCTGTAGATGCCCCAGCATCATCAACATATCCTTTACTTGTACTTAAAATTTATTACTGATGGCATGGAATTTATTACTGATAGCATGGAATTTATTACTAATAGCATGGAATTTATTACTGATAGCATGGAATTTATTACTGATAGCATGGTCATCAATCCCATGAGATTAGGACTTGTCACTCACTATCAGGTTCAGGTTTTTTTTTTAAACATGTTCTTTTATGCTGACACTCAAATGCATCAATGGGTCAATTAAAGCCAATTCCTGCGTGCTTCAAAGAAATTCCGAAAGCTTTAAAAACATTTTAAAAAATAACAATTTTGATAGCAGAATACTTGAGAAATTGCTTGCTGTATAGTTTTAAGTGTGTATCACATTGTTAAATAATTTATTCAAAGTGACATAGTGCTTCTTTATATTTAATTTTTAAATGCAATGACTATTTATTGACTAATTATTGTTTATATTATATTCAGAAGTCATTACAAATACATCCTCATAAAACATGTCTTTGTTGCTCTTATGAGTTGGTAATATTAATATGTATTTACTTTTACTGTCAACTGTTTGTGAAGATTCATTTACTGGATTTATCCTATAAGTGGGACCTAGGTAGCATGCTCCATGTTTGCCCCAAGTTGACAATGGGTTGTATTAACCCAACCCAAGGCAGCACATCATTGCTTGTATTAACCCAGCCCATGCAGCACATCATTGATTGCATTAACCCAGCCCAGGCAACACATTGGTTGTATTAACCCAGCCCAGGCAACACATTGGTTGTATTAACCCAGCCCAGGCAACATATTGGTTGTATTAACCCAGCCCAGGCAACACATTGGTTGTATCAACCCAGCCCAGGCAACACATTGGTTGTATCAACCCAGCCCAGGCAACACATTGGTTGTATTAACCCAGCCCAGGCAACACATTGGTTGTATTAACCCAGCCCAGGCAACACATTGGTTGTATTAACCCAGCCCAGGAAACACATTGGTTGTATTAACCCAGCCCAGGCAACACATTGGTTGTATTAGCCTAGGCAACACATTGGTTGTATTACCTCAGCCCAGGCAACACATTAGTTGTATTAACTCAGTCCAGGCAACACATCATTGCTTCTCTTTTATGCTGGAAAGAGTTTCTGTATGGCAAAACAGTTTTGACCTCTAAAAACATTTTTGGGGTGGGGTATGTTCTCCCCTGAGGTAGAAATATTTACTACACATGTGACCAACTAATTAATCTCTGTGCCCTATCATGTGCCCCAGTTTTCTGAGGTAGCGCATGACAAAATTACCAGCTTTTTTATATTTTTAGTAAGCTTTCTTTTACACTCTACTGCCTTTAAATGTGTATTCTTCTTCAGGAGTATGTCTTGGATCCCCATTTTTATGATTAATTTCTAGTGTATGTGGCATTTGAAGAAACTGTCATTCCTTAACTGTCCAATGATGTCCATGGACATCCATGTTGGAGTGGTTTATAACATGAGCTTTATGTATTGCTGTTGGTGAGTGAAACATCGCAGGAAGGTAGTCATTAATTTACTGAGGACATACCCCAGCCAACTGGACTGGCAAACTGCCTACGTGAACAAAATAAAAACTACCAATGAGAAGGAAAAGAGCTCCTAGCGGTCACTGAAGTCCCTTCTTGAAGAAAGATCTTTTTTCACTCAGGTGTTACACAGGACGAGACACTCACTTAGGGGAGAGCCTCCTTGAAGGAGACAAATGCTACCAGACCAGATAGTCTCTTCTGTAAGGGAAATTGGGTCTTGTGAGTTAGTATCCTCTTCTAAAGCGTTTCCTGTGCTCAACTTTCTCAATGGCAGGAGCCTCCTCTGCACGAGCTTGGAAAAAAAAAATATCTTCTGGTGTCAATAGCCTTTTGCTAGGACCTTATGGGTTAGAGCCTGGTCTCGATTTTGGGAGCTGTCTCACTTTTGCAAGAGCCTCAGCTGGAGAAAGAGCCTTTTCTATGGATCAAGAAGAGACTTAAAGACGTCTCTTTTGTCCGCAAGAACACATTCAGGGACAAAAACTTACATCGAGAAAGAGCCTCTTCTATTGATCAAGAAGAGCCCTAAAGAGTCTTGTCTTTTCCCACAAGGACCCATTCAGGGACAGGAGCTTACAGGGAGAAAGACCTTCTATTTAGGGAGCCCTAAAGAGTCTTGTCTTTTCCCACAAGGACCCATTCAGGGACAAGAGCTTACAGGGAGAAAGAACCTCTTCTATGAATTAAGAAGAGCCTAAAGAGTCTCTCTCATCCGCAAGAACCTATTCAGGGGCAAGAGCTTACATGGAGAAAGACTGCCTTTTCTACTGATCAAGAAGAGCCCTAAAGAGTCTCTTTCATCCGCAAGAACCTATTCAGGGGCAGGAGCTTTTATGGAGAAAGACTGCCTTTTCTACTGATCAAGAAGAGCCCTAAAGAGTCTCTTTCATCCGCAAGAACCTATTCAGGGGCAAGAGCTTACATGGAGAAAGACTGCCTCTTCTATTGATCAAGAAGAGCCCTAAAGAGTTTCTTTCATCCGCAAGAACCTATTCAGGGGCAAGAGCTTACATGGAGAAAGACTGCCTCTTCTATTGATCAAGAAGAGCCCTAAAGAGTTTCTTTCATCCGCAAGAACCTATGCAGGGGCAAGAGCTTACATGGAGAAGGAACCTCTTCTATTGATCAAGAAGAGGAGTCTCTTTCATCCGTTGGAACAAGAATGCCAATTCTTGAATAAATTTTAAATTCAATTTTGTTTAATTTTGTTCGCAGGAACATCGTTCGCATGAACATCGTCTCCGTGGCTTTGTCACTGAATTTTGGCCATGAATTCCACTCACTCTATGCCGGCCATTGTCCGTTCACCTCAAGTATTTCTTGTATGCGCCTGCTTCGAAAGTTGTTTTCTTCATAGTTTAGCAAACAAAACATTTTGAGCCACGTCAATAATGAATTCGGATTAACTTTTAATGACGCGAAGGGCCATCAAGGTTCTATTTTAGTTCACTTAGTATTGGGCCTGATTAGTTCTGAAGATAATATGACATCAAACAGTACAAAAAAAAAGACCTTTCAGCAGGACTTCTTGGGACTGTCATCTCGATTGGATCTAGGGAAGGCGAGGTATCAGTATCTAACTGGTCATCCAAAGTCATTCTTAAATTGACCTTGATTACTGTCAATTTAAAACCAGGTGGCAAAAATTAGTTTTGGTCATAACATACCACCCACTGGACCCCAGGAGGTCCCATACACGGTTAGAAATTGTTTCCCTATGTCGGTCAAGCAGTTAAAGGAATATATCCTAAGCAGATGGGTATTGAATCCTTTGCGATGTATTTATGCTATTTTACCCTTAGCAGCTATTGACTCCTACTTTTTGTTTGATATTTAATCGACACTTTTACTTGTCTTTTTCTAAAACTTCTTGCGCAAATTCTTTGATTTTCAAAATTAGAACAAAGTTGCCGGCTGGCCTGAAGTTTCAGGAAAATAAGAAATTTCTGTTGATCGTTTCTTCTCTATTTGCTTTTCGAAATTTTGCAGTCACAGAAATCAAAGAATGGTCCATCACGATTCAAAAAATCCGGATTACAAAAATGTCTTCCCCGGGAGAGAAGTTTAGTTACATGGTCATTAGGGGGCGGTATTATTTACCATGGCACATCTCGATAATGAAACGATAGCCTTTTTTATTTGAACAATGTACAAATTAACAAAATTCCTTTGCAATACATTAAGATCTAGAATTTTAGCACTCTGTACAGTGCATACCTCCGCCCCCAGTTTATTCCCCATACCCAATATATTCTACTTCAGAAATCCTAGGCCCTCTAAATTTTATCCCCAAAGAATCTGTTTCTCACTTTTGATTTGCATCGCATTCTGAGCACTTCAGGATTATATAACCTTCTAATTGGTTTCTTCCAAAGGCCATATCATTGTTTTTACTTTTATGGAGGCTAAACATTCATTGTTTGAGTTTCATTCAGGCAAGAATCACATTCCATCATTTTCCTTCCATGCAAAAAAAACAATTGTTTTGATTTTCTTATATACCAAAAACCACTTTTGTTTGATTTTCTTAAAGTCCAGAAAATTGATTGTTTGGGGTTCCTTTCATGGCATGAATTAATTGTTCAGCACATTCCGATTAGAAATTTCAAATAAGCCTTGACAGATCTCACCCTTAAATATCCCCAACTCTCCATTTCTATCCTCCCCTTTCCATTTCTATCCTCCCCTTTCCATTTCTATCCTCCCTTTCCATTTCTATCCTCCCCTTTCCATTTCTATCCTCCCCTCTCCATTTCTATCCTCCCCAATCCATTTCTATCCTCCCCTTTCCATTTATATCCTCCCCTTTTCATTTCTATCCTCCCCTTTCTATTTCTATCCTCCCTCTCCATTTTTATCCTCCCTTTCCATTTCTATCCTCCCCTCTCCATTTGTGTCCTCCCCTTTCCATTTGTATCCTCCCTCTCCATTTCTATCCTCCCCTCTCCATTTCTATCCTCCCCTTTCCATTTATATCCTCCCTCTCTATTTCTATCCTCCCCTCTCTATTTCTATCCTCCCCTCTCCATTTCTATCCTACCCTTTCCATTTATATCCTCCCCTCTCCATTTCTATCCTCCCTCTCCATTTCTATCCTCCCTCTCCATTTCTATCCTCCCTCTCCATTTCTATTCTCCCTCTTTATTTCTATTCTCCTCTCCATTTCTATCCTCCCCTTTCCATTTGTATCCTCCCTCTCCATTTCTATCCTCCTCTTTCCATTTCTATCCTCCCCCTTTATTTCTATCCTCCCTCTCCATTTATATCCTCCCCTCTCTATTTCTATCCTCCTTTCCATTTCTCCTCCCTTTCCATTTCTATCCTCCCCCTTTTATTTCTATCCTCCCTCTCCATTTCTATCCTCCCCTCTCCATTTCTATCCTCTTCTCTCCATTTCTATCCTCCCCTGTCTATTTCTATCCTCCCCAATCCATTTCTATCCTCCCTTTTCATTAATATCCTCCCCTTTCCATTTCAATCCTCCTTTCCATTTCTATTCTCCCTCTCCATTTCTATCCTCCACTTTTCATATCAATCCTCTCTCTCTCTCTCTCTCTCTCTCTCTCTCTCTCTCTCTCTCTCTCTCTCTCTCTCTTTCTATCGTCCCTCTCCGTTTTTATCCTCCCCTCTCCATTTATATCCTCCCCTCTCCATTTCTATCCTCCCCTCTCCATTTATATCCTCCTCTCTCCATTTCTATCCACCTCTCTCTCTATTTCTATTCTCCCCTCTTTATTTGTATCCTCCCCTTTCCATTTCTATCCTCCTCTCTCCATTTCTATCCTCTTCTTTCCATTTCTATCCTCCCCTTTCCATTTCAATCCTCCCTTTCCATTTCTTTCCTCCCCCCTTTATTTCTATCCTCCCTCTCCATTTCTATCCTCCCCTCTCCATTTCTATCCTCTTCTCTCCATTTCTATCCTCCCCTCTCCATTTCTATCCTCTCCTTTCCATTTGTATCCTCCCCTCTCCATTTCTATCCTCCCCTCTCCATTTCTATTCTCCCCTCTTTATTTCTATTCTCCCCTCTCTGTTTTTATCCTCCCATCTCCATTTCTATCCCCCCCCTCTCTCTCTCTCTCTATTTCTATCCTCCCCTTCCCATTTCTATCCTCCCCTCTCTATTTCTATCCTCCCTTTCCATTTCTATCCTCCCTTTCCATTTCTATCCTCCCCCTTTATTTCTATCCTCCCTCTCCATTTCTATCCTCCCTTCCCATTTCTATCCTCCCCTTTCCATTTCTATCCTCCCCTCTCCATTTCTATCCTCTTCTTTCCATTTCTATCCTCCCCTGTCTATTTCTATCCTCCCCTCTCCATTTCTATCCTCCCCTTTTCATTAATATCCTTCCCTTTCCATTTCAATCCTCCCTTTCCATTTCTATTCTCCCCTCTCCATTTCTATCCTCCACTTTTCATATCTATCTCTCTCTCTCTCTCTCTCTCTCTCTCTCTCTCTCTCTCTCTCTCTCTCTCTCTCTCTCTCTCTCTCTCTCTCTCTCTCTCTCTCTCTCTATTTCTATCGTCCCTCTCCGTTTTTATCCTCCCCTCCATTTATATCCTCCCCTCTCCATTTATATCCTCCCCTCTCCATTTCTATCCTCCTCTCTCCATTTCTATCCACCTCTCTCTCTATTTCTATTCTCCCCTCTTTATTTGTATCCTCCTTTCCATTTCTATCCTCCTCTCTCCATTTCTATCCTCCTCTTTCCATTTCTATCCTCCCTTTCCATTTGTATCCTCCCCTCTCCATTTCTATCCTCTTCTTTCCATTTGTATTCTCCCTTTCCATTTCTATCCTCCCCTCTCCATTTCTATTCTCCCCTCTTTATTTATATTCTCCCCTCTCTGTTTTTATCCTCCCCTCTCCGTTTCTATCCCCCTCTCTCTCTCTCTCTCTCTATTTCTATCCTCCCTTCCCATTTCTATCCTCCCCTCTCCATTTCTATCCTCCCCTTTCCATTTATATCCTCCCTCTCCATTTCTATCCTCCCTCTCCATTTCTATCCTCCCCTCTCCATTTCTATCCTCCCTCTCCATTTCTATTTTCCCCTCTTTATTTCTATTCTCCCTCTCCATTTCTATCCTCCCCTTTCCATTTCTATCCTCCCCTCTCCATTTCTATCCTCCCCTCTTTATTTCTATTCTCCCTCTCCATTTCTATCCTCCCTTTCCATTTCTATCCTCCCCTCTCCATTTCTATCCTCCCCTCTCTATTTCTATCCTCCTCTTTCCATTTCTATCCTCCCCTTTCCATTTCTATCCTCCCCTCTCCATTTCTATCCTCCCCTCTCCATTTCTATCCTCCTCTTTCCATTTCTATCCTCCCCTTTCCATTTCTATCCTCCCCTCTCTATTTCTATCCTCCTCTTTCCATTTCTATCCTCCCTTTCCATTTCTATCCTCCCCTGTCCATTTCTATTCTCCCCTCTTTATTTCTATTCTCCCCTCTCTGTTTTTATCCTCCCCTCTCTGTTTCTATCCCCCTCTCTCTCTCTCTCTCTATTTCTATCCTCCCCTTCCCATTTCTATCATCCCCTCTCCATTTCTATCCCCCTTTCCATTTCTATCCTCCCTCTCCATTTCTATCCTCCCTCTCCATTTCTATCCTCCCCTTTCCATTTCTATCCTCCCCCTCCATTTCTATTTTCCCCTCTTTATTTCTATTCTTCTCTGTTTTTATCCTCCCTCCATTTCTATCCTCCCCTTTCCATTTCTATCCTCCCCTCTCCATTTCTATCCTCCCCTCTTTATTTCTATTCTCCTTCTCCATTTCTATCCTCCCTTTCCATTTCTATCCTCCCCCCTCTCCATTTCTATTTCTATCCTCCCCCTCTTTATTTCTATCCTCCTCTTTCCATTTCTATCCTCCCTTTCCATTTCTATCCTCCCCTTTCCATTTCTATCCTCCCCTCCTATTCTCCTCTCCATTTCTATCCTCCTCCCTCTCCATTTCTATCCTCCCCTCTCTATTTCTATCCTCCCTTTCCATTTCTATCCTCCCCTTTCCATTTCTATCCTCCCCTTTCTATCCTCCCTCTCCATTTCTATCCTCCCTTTCCATTTCTATCCTCCCCTTTCCATTTCTATCCTCCCCTCTCATTTCTATCCTCCCTCTCCATTTCTATCCTCCCCTTTTCATTTCTATCCTCCCCTCTCTATTTCTATCCTCCCTCTCCATTTATATCCTCCCCTTTCCATTTCTATCCTCCGTTCTCCATTCTATCCTCCTCTCTCCATTTCTATCCTCCTCTCTCCATTTCTATCCACCTCTCTCTATTTCTATCCTCCCCTCTTTATTTCTATCCTCCCCTTTCCATTTCTATCCTCCCTCTCCATTTCTATTCTCCTCTTTTTCAATACTTTGAGGTATTTTCAACAACGAAAATACTATAACACCATATGTAGGCCTAACTAAAGTGTCATAATGGTAAATTCAAATTCATCCAAGAAAAAGGAAGTGCGTAGGCCTAACTTTGAATTTTCCCAACAAGTATAGGGTTTACCTCTAAAACTTATGGGTCCGTCCATAGACTTCTCACCCAGATTGCGGAATCGCCCCAATTTCCCTTATATCAAATGCTATTATTTATGTTGTAAGATACCTCAAGCTTAACAATACCAACAAAAAATAGATAAATCTCAATGTAATTTTCTTGCGTTTTTCTTTTATCTTTCGGACTGTACTAAATAATTACTGACTCTGAATCCGACATCAAGAAATTGATTTGATGATTTGAAATGGAGACCGATAATGAACATATCAGACTAGTTTCGTTCTGATGCTTACTGACCATCCTTGTTTGTATGAGCAGCCAATCAATTACAATAACAAATACTATTTTGACGTTCATCCGATTCATGTAAATGAGGTCGAAAGGACAGTCCTTCGTCATTTATCGAAAATGACCCTCTGTATCTCCCAATAATGCAGCACATTGATGCGATCTTACCTGACAAATTGTCCATGTAATGGTGTCCGTTTATTCAATGAATGAATCCATGTTCGAACCTACAGTCGCTCGTTTCACGATAGGACGAAACATTATGGTGAAAATATTTTGATATCATGATTTGCTTAGTAGATAACGGATTGGACTGGTGTAGTAAGTCTAAATCTTAATATCTTGATGTTTTTAGTTTGAAGGGTTTGGTAAAGTTGTCTTTTAATTTCGGAAATAAATTGGACGGACATAACTTGACGGACAGCTCGAATGTGTAAGTAATCTTTGAAATTTCTTTTGTAAATATTAATTACTACATACTGACGTACGATAAAGTTTATCCCTATCTATTTGGGTTATGGTAGCGACTCAAATTGTTGGTCAGAATAGCATTCACCCATCAAATACCACACGCAATGAAACAATTTTAAAAAGGATCATTAATCAAACAAAATACGTCTTTAAAATGGGCAATTTTCGGAGTTTGATGATAGTTTTGCTACTTCATGGTTAACGTTTTAATAGTATTAAAAAGTTTTGTTTTCTTTCTTTTTTTCATATTAGTTCACAGGTATTCCAGAACAACCTCCCTTGCAGCCGTCCGCCATCTCCTGACCCTCTTTGAACACACGCTAATATATAACTGGCTTCTATTTAATGATCAGAAAAGCTACAACCTTTCAATCATTCATTTGAAAAGAAGCTGTGACTCATTCTAAAGGAACGATAAGAGGCCACGCCCATAATTCTCTTATTGTTCCAATCAAATTTTACAAAACGAACTTCAGAAACAAGATCAAGTTTACCAAAAGTTCTGTTCAGGTATTTCTTACTGTTTATCTGCATTTTTATGTAAGTTTACAATGTTTTTAGTACCAACGATGCGAAACACGTATAACTTTTAAGATTCAGAAAGGGTTTACGTAACCCCCTATGTCTTATCAAGTACCGAGTGTTTTGTAATTCACTGTCAAGGTTGGTTTAGCTGAGGAGAGAGCTCGCTATGAATGGACTGTATTCATTTAGAAGTTTCATCATCAATAATCTTCACAGCACGATTTCTATGCGTTAATGGTTATTGAACGCGTCGCCATTTCGCAAATATGATGTAATTGTGGAATGAAATTGCTA
Organism: Chiridota heheva; assembly: GCA_020152595.1. Taxonomy (NCBI): domain Eukaryota; kingdom Metazoa; phylum Echinodermata; class Holothuroidea; order Apodida; family Chiridotidae; genus Chiridota; species Chiridota heheva. Next base: position 540,219 of record JAIGNY010001008.1, read on the forward strand.
AATTCCAAATTTCCTGGTTCCTAGCATCTCACAATGGGGGTTAGGGAGTTAACATCGTCATCAATTGGGTGGTCTATGAAATCAAAACCTTCAACAACTGTCTCTTAAACTTGAAAATTTGAGGTTAGAGACGTGTAAAACATTAAGTCATAGCAAGATTCTTTAAACGATTGCAAATGGTCTAAATTTCTAAACGAAAACGAAGGACGAATCGACGAAACTCAGTGTGACGTAAACACCTTGAACCGGAAAAAAATGAAGCAAATTTTGGAAAGAAGGTAACAAAATGATGTCATTCATCTACGGCAAACGTGATGGCATCGCCAGAGATTCAGACTCCTGTGTTTAAAACGTCCATGGGAGGAAATTCACACAAAAATTATTGTGTGAGACAAAACATACTGATATCAAATTTTAAACTTCCTTCTGTGAAAAAGAAGAAGAAAGAAATCGATTTATAACCCCTAGAGAACAAACAAATTGTGAGTTGGACGATGGCACGGAAGTATTTAAAAAGTCGTTCATTTTGGCAGTACTTTCGACGCAGAAAAACGATTCAGGTTCACATTCTGACCAGTATTTTGGAGAGAAAAAAATAACGTTCGAAAAATGTTATGGCAAGGAAGGTCCATTTTTAAGGTGTATGCATATATGATGAATATATACGTATTGGTACTCTGGCAAAATACGTTGGTAATTACAAATGTAGAGCAGATGCCCCATTATCATGTCAGAACCGTATTGTAAGCTGGTCTGCATCATGCTATGGCAAAGTAAGAGCAGGGATTTGTGTCTCAAACCAACTAAAACTGCCAATGATTGCTTGGGGGAGGGCGAGGAAGAGGTCTCGTTGAAAATGCCTCGGTAAGTAAAAGCAACCAATTCTCACTGTCAAATATTTAAACCAAATTTTCCTTTAAAATACTAAATTTATGTAGCATTAAGAGAAACGTAAAATACAAAACAAAACCAAAAATCAAAAAAGTACCGAAGCTTAAAAAGTGTCCTTAAAACCAAAACGTTTGGATTACAGGGTAATTAAAGAGGTCAAACTGGTTCTGACTGTCTAAAGGAACGTGAAAGGGAGCTTAACAGTCATATAAGCATTACTCCAAGGGCCCAAAGGCGAACGGCAAAATGTTATAGTGGGTGAATGATAGAGAGAACGTGATGGGAAATAGATAAGCAACGCAATTATCAAAACCTACTTAATGTAATAAAAATGTAATAAATATTTTGCATAAATTTTTCATCTTATACCCACCAGGTAGTGTTTAGTACAATGTCTCGAAAACCTTGTTTTCTGAATGATTTACTCTCAATATGTTGTAATTTCAACCAAAAGTGAACGTACTCCGTTAACAGTAAGTTAAGTTAGTGGAGATACGATATTAACAGTTTAGTAACTTTTCAAGTTCATGCGTTCAACCGGTTCGATCCTGATCAAAGTTTGAGGAATTTCCAATGTACATACCAAATGTGGTATGACTGGGTGGACACTCCAAGGTCTTTATTTAGGTTAATTCTTTGAATGCTTTCTTCATTTTAGTCATTGAAAATAATGAGAAAATATCAATATAGTCCTGCTAGAATTTTGATACAAGGGATATACATGGTAACGACAAGAACCCTAAACAAGTAGCTGCATCCCTCTACTGTTAAAGAATTAAAATTATATCAAAATATAATATTCTTTAAATGTATCTAAAACCATCACATTTTGCCACCCTTTTAGATCTCAGCAGTAATAAGTACTTTATCTTAAAAAAATAAACACATTTTGGTTTTAAATTATGAGTGATCAAAGCAAAGAGCTTAAGCTCTTTGATCAAAGTTTGGTTGAGTTTATATGATGCATAATTTGATGATATTTATACAGTCTGGTTTTTAGATCCACTTGTGTGTTATCATTATGCAATTATCTCCTGATAAACAAGCTGTATTAGTCTGATGCACTTTCATTCATTCTTCTTTTATACATGTATACTTGTGTCCATGAATTGAAATGATAGAAAGCTTGTTGTTGAGGTTTGCAATTCAAATACTAATTGTCCAGTTTTTCAACATGGTGCCTTAATAATAGGATGCTTTATTGCATATTTTCCTTATATAGGCCTACACTTGTCAAGACGTACTTTATAGCTATAAAGGCAAAGGTGGTTACACGGCGTATCACTGTGGAATTCTTTAAAGAAGACATAAAATCTGGTTTGTCCCCTTAACTTGATAGAAACAACAATTCTAAGTCATTAACCCAAATTTCGCATCTTCCAAAGCAATCTAACATATATTTTCTAACTAATTAAAACAAGTTAAATCTGTTTAAAATTATTTACATGAAAGCAGCTATTTTGTTCATACCAACCTCTCAAATGGTAACATCAACTCAGTTCTTGATGAAATGTAATATACATTTCTATAATCTTTTTTCATCATCTATTTTTTTTATAATCTAGCTTCTAATCTATTTTTGGTAAGCATGCGAAGCATAATGCGAACCTATGTAATGACGATTCCGTCCGTCCGGCCGTCCACAGTTTTTCCTGTGATTTTCTTAGAAATGTTAAAAGTTTTTTTCAGAATTCCTCAGAAAATGTTAAAAGTTTCTTCAGAAATCCTCAGAAAAACTTAAGGTTTCTTCAGATATCCTTATGGAAGGTTAGAATTTCCTTACAAAATGTTAAACTTTTTCAGAGAAACTTAAGACAAGATTGAAGACTAGTTTCCTTTGAAAGTCTACAAAACATTTTATATTTCCTTAAAAGACAATTGTAAAATGATATAATTTTCCAATATTCTTCAGAGATTCTCAAGCGTCTCTCTCGTAGCATTGGAGATTTAAAATCCTTGAAATTCTTCAAAATATTTCAGCTTCAACGGTTGTATCAGGCATGATTATTAAACTCCACCTTTATCATTGTGTTCATTTGCATAAAGTTGCTACAGTATATGAACTTACCAGCCTTTTCATTTATTTAATATGCTCAGTTAGGGAGTGTGACAGGATGTGACTGCATATGGACATAGGGAGGGATGCCATGTGGGACATAGATAGCGGCCATGCGGGACATATGTTATAATTACCATGTTGTATACACTAAGGGCTATATCAGGCATCCATGTTGTATACACTAAGGGCTATATCAGGCATAATTATTTGACTCCAGCATGCTCAATCAGGGACTGTGATAGCTAGGATGAGACTTCTTATGGAGCGTATGGGATGTCATGTGGGACATGGGGTGGGATGCCATGTGGGACATGGGGTGAGATGCCACGTGGAACAGGGTGGAATGCCATGTAGGATATATAGTTGAATGCCATGCGGTATATAGTGTGGAATACTATGGGATAGGATATCATGTGGGACATGGAATGTAATTTGGGACATAGGGTGAGATGCCATGTGGGACATGAAGTGGGATGCCACGAGTAACACAGAGTGTGGCATAGGTTGGGATGCCATATGTGACATAGGGTATGAGGCTAGGTGGGATATAGGGTAGGAGGCTATGGGGACATGGGATGTGATGCCATGTGGAACATGAAGTAGGATGCCATTGGGACATTAGGAGGGATACCACGTGGAACATATGGTGGAATCCAATGTGGGACATAAGGTGGGGTGCCTTGTGGGACATCAGGAGGGAAGCCACTGATGCGGGACATACGGAGGGATGCCATGGTGGACATACGGAGAGATGCCATGTGAGACACAGGGAGGGATCATGTCATGTGGGACATAGGGAAGGATGTAATGTGGTACATATGGTTGGATTAATGTGGGACATACATGTAGGATGGGATACATGGGGACATAGGGTGTGAAGCCATGTGGGTCATAGGGTGCGATGCCATGTAGAACATATGGTGGAATGCCATGTGAGACATGCTGTAAGGTGGAATGCCATGTGGGAGATATGGTAGAATGTCATGTGGGACAAGGCATGGGATGGGATGTGGGACATAGGGTGGGATGCGATGTGGGAAATGGGATGGGATGCCATGTGGGAGATATGGTGGAATGTCATTTGGGACAAGAGATGGGATGGAATGTTATGTGGGACATGGGGTGGGATGCCATGTGGGACATGGGATGCCATGTGGGACTTAGTGTGAGATGCTATTTTTGTAATTGGCCGGGTTTTATGATATGGGTGTCAATTTGCATGGGCATGCGAACCATGACGGTATTTACCGTTCTAGTTATCATCTATTTTATTATTTTATAATCCAATTTTCTAGCTAACAAAAAATGTATTTCGTGTACATGCGTCTATGTTTCTTCAGGCATGATATTACTGATACGAGCCTTCAGAACCTTATGTCAAAGCACACTGGGCAAATAATTCAAGAAGATTTATAAAGAAATACATACTTTTGTCCAAAATCATAGGGCAAATGGTGCCATCATTCGTATTATAGCATAGCAAAGCAAGTTTTAACGTCCCGAAAGCATCCAGTGCTGGACATTATATCAAGACTGCCACGGCCTTTGATAACCAGTTGTGAACTCACTGGTTGCAGACCCACATTATTTCAAAACAAAAGTGGCAGCCTTCATGTTGCAACTTGAAACTGAATAACCGTAATCAGCAAGATGTGCTTCTTGTTGTTTTAAAGAGAGAATCTCGTCTCGAGAAAATTGCTTGACACCCGCTTTGCTACATATATCTAGTAACGTCACTTCCGCGACGGTCAATGATTGGCTGATCAGTCCTGTGTGCAAATATTTAAACCATTCACAAGCGTTCGTTTGTATTACATATAACACGATTAGTGGCCTTTAATTCTCTATCATAGATCAAGTTTATGTCTCTTATCTTATAAACTGCAGAAGTATTGCTTCCTTGCGAAATATCAATCTGCAATTATCATCTTGTAGAAGCGGAGGGGTGTAGAAGCGGAGGGTGTAGAAGCGGAGGGTGTAGAAGCGGAGGGTGTAGAAGCGGAGGGTGTAGAAGCGGAGGGTGTAGAAGCGGAGGGTGTAGAAGCGGAGGGGTGTAGAAGCGGAGGGTGTAGAAGCGGAGGGTGTAGAAGCGGAGGGTGTAGAAGCGGGGTGTAGAAGCGGAGGGGTGTAGAAGCGGAGGGGTGTAGAAGCGGAGGGTGTAGAAGCGGAGGGGTGTAGAAGCGGAGGGGTGTAGAAGCGGGGGTGTAGAAGCGGAGGGGTGTAGAAGCGGAGGGTGTAGAAGCGGAGGGGTGTAGAAGCGGAGGGTGTAGAAGCGGAGGGTGTAGAAGCGGAGGGTGTAGAAGCGGAGGGTGTAGAAGCGGAGGGTGTAGAAGCGGAGGGTGTAGAAGCGGAGGGGTGTAGAAGCGGAGGGGTGTAGAAGCGGAGGGGTGTAGAAGCGGAGGGGTGTAGAAGCGGAGGGTGTAGAAGCGGAGGGGTGTAGAAGCGGAGGGGTGTAGAAGCGGAGGGGTGTAGAAGCGGAGGGGTGTAGAAGCGGAGGGATGTAGAAGCGGAGGGGTGTAGAAGCGGAGGGGTGTAGAAGCGGAGGGGTGTAGAAGCGGAGGGGTGTAGAAGCGGAGGGGTGTAGAAGCGGAGGGGTGTAGAAGCGGAGGGTGTAGAAGCGGGAGGGGTGTAGAAGCGGAGGGTGTAGAAGCGGAGGGCGTAGAAGCGGAGGGGTGTAGAAGCGGAGGGCGTAGAAGCGGAGGGCGTAGAAGCGGAGGGCGTAGAAGCGGAGGGGCGTAGAAGCGGAGGGTGTAGAAGCGGAGGGTGTAGAAGCGGGGGTGTAGAAGCGGAGGGGTGTAGAAGCGGAGGGTGTAGAAGCGGAGGGGTGTAGAAGCGGATGGGTGTAGAAGCGGAGGGGTGTAGAAGCGGAGGGGTGTAGAAGCGGAGGGGTGTAGAAGCGGAGGGTGTAGAAGCGGAGGGGTGTAGAAGCGGAGGGTGTAGAAGCGGAGGGGCGTAGAAGCGGAGGGGCGTAGAAGCGGAGGGGCGTAGAAGCGGAGGGGCGTAGAAGCGGAGGGGCGTAGAAGCGGAGGGGGCATAGAAGCGGAGGGCGTAGAAGCGGAGGGCGTAGAAGCGGAGGGGTGTAGAAGCGGAGGGTGTAGAAGCGGAGGGTGTAGAAGCGGAGGGGTGTAGAAGCGGAGGGGTGTAGAAGCGGAGGGGTGTAGAAGCGGAGGGGTGTAGAAGCGGTGGGGTGTAGAAGCGGAGGGGTGTAGAAGCGGAGGGGTGTAGAAGCGGAGGGGTGTAGAAGCCGAGGGTTGTAGAAGCGGAGGGGTGCAGAAGCGGAGGGGTGTAGAAGCGGAAGGGGAGGGGCTCACGGGACTGCAGTGGTGTAGAAGGGGAGGGGCCTCAGGGGACTGAGTCCCCTAGCTATTTTCGAGGGGGCTCAGCCCCTAGCTATATCTAATAATCGCACATTTCGAGCAAATACCACTTCGTTGCATGTCGATCGATAACTTTAAACATTTAGAGCCCCCAGCTCACAATTTAGCTCTACACCACTGTATATGGTGATATTCTTCCCAAGTTTCTGATGCTTATTATTTATCTTGTTTTATTTGTTTAATTTCCCTCCATTTCTGTATACATTCATTGTAACTGTTTAATTGATAATTAAGTGTTGACAAGTAATTTGTCTTTCTTATTCCACGTCATTACCAGGGACATCGAAAGCATCTCCCTGCCATTACTCTCATCCTTTGAGTCACTTTTCATCATTTGTATATGATAATCTATGATTAAGATATTTCTTTTTGTTATGTCACATTTTGTTTTTACTTGGAAATAAATGAAAGAAAAATTGTATTTGTAGCCAAATTATTGAATAAAAATTTTCGTAGGTTGTTTTCATGTATTTTCATTTACTGCACTTATTCGAAAAGAATTTTTTAGAAATGGACATGCTAAACTAAACATTTCAAAGATTACTTCAACAAACGAAATTCGAAATGCAGGAAAATATCTAAAGCAAAATTTAAGTGGATTCGAAGCCTATTAAATAACAGTAAAACACAATGTCTAAAACACACAATGGCAAAACACACAATGTGCGCACACATCTTTAAACACCCATATAGGCAAGGCTCATATCAGAGTCATACAATAAAGGGTAGAATGGATTTCACCATGTCCAATTTTCCCATCATTGCACTACTTGTTCTCTGTTGCCCGTATTATTTCACCATGTCCAATTTTCCCATCGTTACACTACTTATTCTTATTATTACAGCTGTCCAATTTGCCTTCAAATTACAGTAAATACTTTCTGCCATCTTCCTCCGATTGTTTTTCTTACATAATGGCCTTCGTTTCCAGTCGTTTAAAGTGTATATGAAAACATTATCCAATTTCGAGCGAAGGTGGATACTTAATCTTTGTTCAAATCTATCATCTTGCTCGCTACTAATCCTTTGGGAGTAGCAGAAGGTACAGATGAATAAACTATTGAATGTAAGCCTACCTTACCCTGTCATGTCGGCTCATCATTCCTAATGGACACTTTGATAAGAACCGTCAGCCAAAGATGTCATCTACCAAAGATCATAGAGCATCTAACCAACCACAACCAAAAGATTTTGCGGTTTCGATGCTTTTTTCTTCTTCATAAACTGATTGGTCTGCAAAATTTGTATTAACTGACATGTCATTGCATAGGCCTATCATGAAATATTTGTCCCATGATATTTATTCATAAGCCACACCCACCATGTGGATAAATAAAAATTTCGACAACATAAGCATTTGTACAATAACTAACAACATTACCAAAGCAGGTATGATGCAAAAAACGGTTGCTTGTTTATTCTATTCTAAGAATTTGTCAGTATGCCCCGCCTACTAATTAATATTCACGACATCACTACCACAACATTATAACATATGTACAGACCATGACCCCTGATAAAGCATGAATCTGATATTTCGTTCATGAGATGCAGTATGATGTTTACTTTACATTTAGGACATTCACATTAAGCCACGCCCACCATGCATATCAATGATATCTGCTAATAAGATAAGCATGTACAAAATAACCAACAAAAATTACCATTCCCAATATGACACAAAACGGAAATACAGTCGCTCATTTATCACTTTTTCAGCATTTTCACTAAGCCCACCTACTTATTAATATACATGGTATCACCACCAAAAATAACTGGGCACCACTACAGACCATGGGCTATTTGTGTACCAAATACGACATGAATCCAGTATTCCATTCTTGAAACACCATGTTTACAAGTTATTTTCAGCAAAATCATATGAAGCCCCGCCCACTACGCATATTATTGAAATTCAATGTTTTTACATCATGAATATATACACACTAGCTAACATCATAATCATACCAAATATGAAATAAAACAGAAATGGGGATGTTAAGATATGAACATTTCAAGATTTTTACAATAAGCCCCGCCTTACTCATTAATATGCAAGGATCACAATAAATAATAACAAGGTAGACCACATCTACACGGACCATGGGCTATCTGTGTACCAAGTATGACATGAATTCAGTGTACCGTTCTTGAAAAACCGTGTTTACAAGCTTTTTCCAGCAAAATCATATTTAGCCCCGCCTACTATGCATATTAATGAAATTCAACGATTTTACATCATGAACATGGACACATCAGCTAACGTCATATTTATGCCAAATGTGAAATAAAACAGAAATGGGATGTTAAAATATGAACATTTCAAGATTTTTACATTAAGCCCCGCCTACTCATTAATATGCATGACATCACTATAAAAAACAATAGGGCACATTTATGAATCACGGGCTATCTGTGTTCCCAATATGACATGAATTTAGTTTACCGTTCTTGAGATATCATGTTTACAAGCTTTTTTGAGCAAAAGCATATTAAGCCCCCGCCCTCTATACATATTAATAAAATTCATCGTTTTTACATTATGAACATGGACACATCAACTAACATCATAATTATACCAAAGCAGACATGTGGTTGCTAAAATATGAACATTTATATGACATGATGACAGATCATGGGCTATCTGTGTACCACATATGACATGAATCTAGTGTATGGATCCTGAGATTTGGCCGTCACAAACATACATACATAAACACATACATAAACACATGCATACATACGTGCGTGCGTGCATGCGTGCGTGCGTGCGTGCGTGCGTGCATGCATGCATGCATGCATGCATGCATGCATGCATGCATACATACATACATACATACATACATACATACATACATACATACATACATACATACATACATACATACATACATACATATATACACGCGCACATACACACACATACACGCACACATACATACACACACACACACACGCCATTATGACCGCATAGGTTCCTGACGCTATCGCATCAGAACCAAAAACAAGTCATTCTTGAATCAACGCGAGTCTGCAAAATGGCGGGAATGAAGTAGATCTTCTGTTGGAAAGATAGTTGACCACATTCTACATTTATTGTATTCAATCTGAGATGTATTAACTGTTGTATCCAACCACATGCCGGCGGGAATGAAGTAGATCTTCTGTTGGAAAGATAGTTGACCACATTCTACATTTATTGTATTCAATCTGAGATGTATTAACTGTTGTATCCAACCACATGCCAGCTCCAATCACCCGGCCAGCTCCAATCACCCGGCCAGCTCCAATCACCCGGCCAGCTCCAATCACCCGGCCAGCTCCAATCACCCGGCCAGCTCCAATCACCCGACCAGCTCCAATCACCCGGCCAGCTCCAATCAACCGGCCAGCTCCAATCATCCGGCCAGCTCCAATCAACCGGCCAGCTCCAATCACCCGGCCAGCTCCAATCACCCGGCCAGCTCCAATCACCCGGCCAGCTCCAATCACCCGGCCAGCTCCAATCACCCGGCCAGCTCCAATCACCCGGCCAGCTCCAATCACCCGGCCAGCTCCAATCACCCGGCCAGCTCCAATCACCCGGCCAGCTCAATCACCCGGCCAGCTCCAATCAGCCCGGCCAGCTCCAATCACCCGGCCAGCTCCAATCACCCGGCCAGCTCCAATCACCCGGCCAGCTCAATCACCCGGCCAGCTCAATCACCCGGCCAGCTCCAATCACCCGGCCAGCCAGCTCCAATCACCCGGCCAGCTCCAATCACCCGCCAGCTCCAATCACCCGGCCAGCTCAATCACCCGGCCAGCTCCAATCACCCGGCCAGCTCCAATCACCCGGCCAGCAATCACCCGGCCAGCTCCAATCACCCGGCCAGCTCCAATCACCCGGCCAGCTCCAATCACCCGGCCAGCTCCAATCACCCGGCCAGCTCAATCACCCGGCCAGCTCCAATCACCCGGCCAGCTCCAATCACCCGGCCAGCTCCAATCACCCGGCCAGCTCCAATCACCCGGCCAGCTCCAATCACCCGGCCAGCTCCAATCACCCGGCCAGCTCCAATCACCCGGCCAGCTCACCCAATCATCCCGGCCAGCTCCAATCACCCGGCCAGCTCCAATCACCCGGCCAGCTCCAATCACCCGGCCAGCTCCAATCACCCGGCCAGCTCCAATCACCCGGCCAGCTCCAATCACCCGGCCAGCTCCAATCACCCGGCCAGCTCCAATCACCCGGCCAGCTCCAATCACCCGGCCAGCTCCAATCACCCGGCCAGCTCCAATCACCCGGCCAGCTCCAATCACCCGGCCAGCTCCAATCACCCGGCCAGCTCCAATCACCCGGCCAGCTCCAATCACCCGGCCAGCTCCAATCACCCGGCCAGCTCCAATCACCCGGCCAGCTCCAATCACCCGGCCAGCTCCAATCACCCGGCCAGCTCCAATCACCCGGCCAGCTCCAATCACCCGGCCAGCTCCAATCACCCGGCCAGCTCCAATCACCCGGCCAGCTCCAATCACCCGGCCAGCTCCAATCACCCGGCCAGCTCCAATCACCCGGCCAGCTCCAATCACCCGGCCAGCTCCAATCACCCGGCCAGCTCCAATCACCCGGCCAGCTCCAATCACCCGGCCAGCTCCAATCACCCGGCCAGCTCCAATCACCCGGCCAGCTTTAATCACCCGGCCAGCTCTTAACACCCGGCCTGCTCTTATCACCCGGCCTGCTCTTATCACCCGGCCAGCTCTTATCACCCGGCCAGCTCTTATCACCCGGCCAGCTCTTATCACCCGGCCAGCTCTTATCACCCGGCCAGCTCTTATCACCCGGCCAGCTCTTATCACCCGGCCAGCTCTTATCACCCGGCCAGCTCTTATCACCCGGCCAGCTCTTATCACCCGGCCAGCTCTTATCACCCGGCCAGCTCTTATCACCCGGCCAGCTCTTATCACCCGGCCAGCTCTTATCACCCGGCCAGCTCTTATCACCCGGCCAGCTCTTATCACCCACCCAGCTCTTATCACCCACCCAGCTCTTATCACCCGGCCAGCTCTTATCACCCGGCCAGCTCTTATCACCCGGCCAGCTCTTATCACCCGGCCAGCTCTTATCACCCGGCCAGCTCTTATCACCCGGCCAGCTCTTATCACCCACCCAGCTCTTATCACCCACCCAGCTCTTATCACCCACCCAGCTCTTATCACCCACCCAGCTCTTATCACCCACCCAGCTCATTGACAGGCTGCAATACCATGCAGTTGTTATGACCATGAAAAGCACCAAAATGCATTGGATGAAATTTTCATTTTAGATTTCTAATTCCTCATAAGTTTGTCAAAAACCCTTTCATTAAGCAAACAGAATGAGAAAGGGTTTCTTCTTATGTTGAACTAGAACACACGGCGTAAGAACGCTTAGATTATTTATGTTGCGCCATCTTGATGTCAACTGCAGCGACCAAGCTTTCACTTTATTGATTAAATTAAAGTTAATTTAAGAAAGAAAACATAAGCTCCTGGATACCTATACACTTATGAAATACTCTTGTTTTAAACTTTATATTATTAGATGCAACGGTGTTTATGAGATCTACAACAACTGTTTCAAACTTCATTAATGGAAACTAATATCATTTTACCCGATTACTCGTTGCACTTCGAGCTATGGCCGGTGTAAATCTAATTTGAATATCTGGTAAACGTATGAATTCCGTGCTCTATATGTGGCAAGCCACATGACTTGCGAAAGCCGACATTCTTGTTTCTCAGGTACTTTGGCGTAAATGTTTTCACTTGGAAATGTTATCGTCATCTTGAATGACATTGTAATTGCTGGAATAATAGAGTCCCTCTTACCGAGCGCTAAATATGCTTGTAATGAGCGCCACCTACTGGGAACCCCTTATCACGGTACGTCCCTCGGGTGCAACTTGAAAATGACTTGGTAAAGGTGAATCGTTTTGATTTGTTAAGTCATTAAAATCTTGAACTTGTATAAATAATCGCGAGTGATGGTAAGGGTTGCTGACCTTTAGTAAGGGTTTGTTGATTACTTTGAATTACCTGGGAAGGATCAAATAATTTATCTTGTTCCTGTTCTGAGAGATTTAAGTCCCTCAAACACGCCACCCATCCCTAAGTGCCAGCATCGACAAATTTAAAATTATCGAAATAAATCAACAACTAGGTTAAACACGAAGCAGAAAAACGAACAAAAAAACGCGTGAAAATGGATTAGCCGACCGATTGGTCATCAGAAAGAAAAAGTAGGCCAAGACAGACGTCAAAAATAAATTAATAATTGCCTTTGGATTCCTTGGATAGACAAGCAGACAGATTGGTTTAACAGTGACGTATTATGGCTGAATGGTCTTTAAATAATTTGATTTCTTTCTTCTTTTTTTTTTCTTTCCCAAAGGAACATAATTTTCAAACTATTAGACTATAGGCTAGATAGGGTTTTTATATAGTTTAGTTAAAACACTAAAAGTGCCAGCAAGATTCTTGTCACTAGGCGTCATGGGCACTTCAGGATTCGTGTCACTAGGCGTCATGGGCACTGCAGGATTCTTGTCACTAGGCGTCATGGGCACTGCAGGATTCTTGTCACTAGGCGTCATGGGCACTGCAGGATTCTTGTCACTAGGCGTAATGGGCACTGCAGGATTCTTGTCACTAGGCGTCATGGGCACTGCAGGATTTTTGTCACTAGGCGTCACGGGCACTTGGGGCCCAAAGAGCATAAGGAAAACCCTAACCCTAACCTAAGTTACTTAGCTTCAAGTAATGTTTATCCTTTCTCTTAAATTTCGTAATTTCCTTCATATTTTCATTCGATAAAACTGATCATAATGAAAACCCGATAATTGATATAAAAACCTGATTCATTTTTGTTGAGATCAATCGTGTTTTGCTGGTTCATCTTAACTTTCATGTCTGATATATGCTTGGTTTTATCCAATAAAAATACGAAATATTACGAAATTGTAAATGTCTATAACTAAGTGACATCTAGGGGTGTCATGGCTTCTAGGGGTGTCATGGTTTCTAGGGGTTTCATGGTTTCTAGGGGTGTCATGGTTTCTAGGGGTGTCATGGTTTCTAGGGGACTCATGGTTTCTAGGGGTGTCATGGTTTCTAGGGGTGTCATGGTTTCTACGGTTGTCATGGTTTCTAGGGGACTCATGGTTTCTAGGGGTGTCATGGTTTTTAGGGGTGTCATGGTTTCTAGGGGTGTCATGGTTTCTATGGGTGTCATGGTTTCTAGGGGTGTCATAGTTTCTAGGGGTGTCATGGTTTCTACGGTTGTCATGGTTTCTAGGGGACTCATGGTTTCTAGGGGTGTCATGGTTTTTAGGGGTGTCATGGTTTCTAGGGGTGTCATGATTTCTAGGGGTGTCATGGTTTCTAGGGGTGTCATGGTTTCTAGGGGTGTCATGGTTTCTAGGGGTGTCGTGGTTTCTAGGGGTCTCATGATTTCTAGGGGTGTCATGGTTTCTAGGGGTGTCATGGTTTCTAGGGGTGTCATGGTTTCTAGGGGTGTCATGGTTTCTAGGGATGTCGTGGTTTCTAGGGGTGTCATGGTTTCTAGGGGTGTCATGGTTTCTAGGGGTCTCATGGTTTCTCGTAAAGACTTTTTTTGAGAATTGATTACGTCTTACTAAGTGATCGAAAACATTTTTCAATATTGAGAAAGGGTATAAAATATCTGAACATGCATGTACCAAATAATAATTTGAAAAATAATGACAACCATTTTTTAAAAGAAATATGAAAGTACTATAGAAATTGTGATGGGGTGATGCAACACATAGAAGTCACCAGAAGTTGATCAACTTGCAGGAATAAGATATCAACATGGTTTTAAATGTTTCTTTAAATGTCATCTACATGTCATATAAAATGTACGTGTTTAATCACGAGAATGATGTGTCAAAGTCCTGTATTTACGTTCACTCAACCAGAGTCCGGGGAACACCAATTTTATTCACCATATGACTTTTGGCACACTATGCACAATGGACGATTAGTGATCAATTGCGGTATTAGATTCTCTACATTAGACTAGCAACTAACCATTGCTTGTAGAAGAATCGTGTGCTGAGTGGATATCTACCGTGGATGTACTTTACCTTATACATATCTGTGAAGATGATGACAAGGTCCTAATTCTCACCCATCCCTGCCAAACGACGACAATTACGTACTACTTTCACATAGAGTTGGTGTTATGTGAACGTCGGGGTTGCAGTTCAGCCAATCCATCACCCGCCCCATCCGTTCGTACATATTCATCGTCTCAGCCTTCACATCCCAGTCTTGTCGAAAATAACAGATTTTACTTCCTTAAAGCTTAACGTCTGCGAATCTTCTATCCATTGCTTGGATAACTATGTTGACCTAAAATCTTGAAGGCTTTTCACTTTGGACAAGTGTAAAAGTTGACAAAAAAGATACAAATTATCACAAATTGCCTCAACTCTGATAAACGTGGGCTGAAAAAAAAAAACAGATTTAAAAAGGCTTGATCAACTTAGGTTGTGCGCCTGAAAGAAATGAAACAAACTATAACAACAACAATTGTCTCAAAATTGACAAAGTGGACAAAAGCTTCCAAAGTCGAGATCTGTTTTAACCGTACTCAAGATGAAACTGCTATCCACTGAGCGCGATAAGGGACAGCCAACGATCTCCTTGATAATCTTCACAATTAAAAGGACTGGAGTGACGGTAACATTTACCCATGTATGATTCCCACCCGTGCCCCACCGGCGTCCCACCCACGCCCCACCCGCGCCTCACCCGCGCCCCACCCGCGCCTCACCCGCGCCCCATCCACTCATTTGGCGACAGTGGATGATACGTCTGTCACGTGGATGGGCAGTTTAACTGCACGATAAAAGGTTTTCACTAGAGACGTGTTGATGGCTGAATAAGATATTCAATAGTTAAAACATGCATGGCTGAAATGACGCAACATATCACAAAATTGAATTAGTTTATTAGTCAGACATTTGATTCTGGTCAAGAGTTATGGACTAAGTATTTATTATCAATTCACTCTCCTTACTGTTGTTCAAGATTTATTCATATTGTTAATCACACACTAGACCCTGTTTTGATAATAGAAAATATGTCAATGAATTATGCACAAAACCTATCAAGGAATGTGAGGATACGATGTCTTTACTAGTCTGTTTTCAGTCATTTCATGAAAATCTCCGGATCAAAACAACACTTTTTAATAATCAATTTACCATTTTCCGTCTTGCATTGTCCTTTTTTCTTTTATAACTTTTATTTTTTATTTTTTGTATATAAAGAGAACGTTCATGATCATCATTGAACTTTAAAATTCCGCACAAACGTTGACATTTTTTATCAATTTCTGGCTCCATTTGTTGCGAGAAGAGCGATGAGCGACAGCCGATTATCTCCTCGCCTACAATTAAGCTGTAGTCTATCTCCACGGGGATCTCAATTACGGGGTTTGCTCAACTCCGTTCACTCGTCCTATCACCATATCAAAACAACAAGTGACAATAAGGATAGAACAACGAGACAGTATAATTAGCAGGTTATATGACGTATGCAATCAACCTACTTATCAGGGAGGGAAAAAAATCAAAATGATATTTCAGGGTAAAAACAATGTGATTATTTTCAATGGCGTATCTGGGGCAAACGATGATATTGTTAGAACCTTGTAAGTGAGCGACAGTTGTAGGACAATACGTCCATCTGGGTTGTCCGAGATATTCAGACAGGTCTAATTGACCTTCTACGTCAATTACAGATGTGACGATTTTCATTCTGTTTTTCAACATCAGGATTCCTTGGTGCAATTGCTTTAATTATCCATCCGTAAACTGACATGTCAGAAGTGGAACGACAGTAAGAAATGATTTTCAATTCATAATTTCATCCTGTCAAGAAACAACTTTCTGTCCACTCTATTTCAAACTATGTTGGCGTTGATCCGTTGGTGTAGAGCTCAATTTTGGTTCAGGCAGGGAGGTACTGGTCAAGGAGTTAGGATTCTTGAGGCCCTTACTGCTCTAACATGTCTCAATTGAGAACAAAAAATAAGCACAGAACTGCCGAGAACAAGTTCCAGGAAATATTGCAATCTAAAGATAAATGCAAATAACTGTATACCACAATGATGCCTAAGAAATGTGCGGTTGCAATGTAAATACTAAGGTCATACCAGTCTTTTCATCTGTTTAATCTTAAACTAGATTATCTCTTTAACAGAAAATAGTATCTTTCTTACTTTGATCCTTATCATATAAATTGGACATTCGTCGACAATAATACTAAACATTTATGTGGTGCAAATGCCTAAACAACATCCAACGAAAATCTTTGTTCCGTTTGTACAAGGAGGCCGCCGAAATAAAGTCGTTGATTACGTCCTGGAAACTGTCATTCTTTAAAGATCAGCGAAATGTGTTTTTGAATCTAGTTTCGATTATATTCTAGATAGTGTGTTACAGCACTTAATTTCAGGTATGAATATGAATATTAATCTTCACGCTCAATAATGTATGACCAACGGCATAATTCTAAGAAATCTAGGATATAAATACGAATCCACCAAAATAAAAGACAATAAATGCCCGGTATATAGTGATATCCATTATCTAATTCCAAGAAATGAGTGGTAAAATGACGGTCTCGAGTCCCGCGCACAGTAGTTTCCAGATTGTTAAACCTTTTAATAATTTAATATTTATTTACTCAGAACAAGCATTTTTGCTGTTAGTTTCTTTTTGTGTCTTCAATTAATTTTGCGGGTTTCTTTTTTTAAGTTATAAATGAGCGCAGGATATGTTTGGAAAAACAATTCCGAAGCATAAATTGCACAAACTCCCAAATCTCATTTTTTATCATTTTGCCATAAGTATCCATCGTATGCAACATTTTGACGATTTATTTGCTTTAGCAAATAAATCGTCAAATCGTCATGGTTCCTATAAACTCCAAATAAATGCTCACGTTTCTTCCAAACACTTTTTCTTTGGACTAGAATTTGTATTACTGGAATTGCAGAGGGCCTTAATCAGTTATTTCCTCATTTTCAATTAATTAGTACACATTTATCTTTCTTGCAGGATAACATTTTTTACTGAGCTGAGCTGGGCCTCTAATCCCCCCCCCCCCTCTCACCCTCCCTCCCCGCCCCCATTTTTCGGCACCGTACTGTGTACTTCTAACATATTGACTACCATGCCTCAAACATCTTCCTACACCGCATTGCCTACCCCCCTCCCCACACACACATACAAAGGGTCCCCAAAGGTAGAAAGATCCAAAATTGTGCTAAAATGTCCAAATTTTAAGACAAGGATTTTATTTTCTTGCTCTTCATTATAAAAAAACAAACATATTTTGACACGATTTTGGAAAAAATTAAGTTTCTTTAGCAAATGCCGTAGTTAGAAGGGCATGCAACACTTGTGGTATCTTAGCAACATAAATGATGATGCTTTTCTCTCATTGGTGTTTTCGATGGAAAGTTCGATGACAGTCATCGAAAAAATATTTGTTTTTGATTGGAAATTCTTTGTTTACATTTTTTTTAAACACGGAACTGCCAATTTCAAAGGCAGTTTGTGGAAAGAGGAAACTGTTGAGGAATCTTCGATAACAGTCATTGAAAAAATATTTGTTTTGTAGATTGGAAGTTTTTTCCTTTACATTTCCTTTGTTTTAACACGGAACTGCTAATTTCAATTTAAAAAAAAAAAAAAAAAAAAAAAAACCTTTGTTTAAATGCTCTCTTCACTGATATCCTTTCACCGATAATTTTGTCATTATCCTTTTCGTTCCAGGAGAATTTGAATGAGTTTATATGTTCCGCCCGTACAGTTCTTAAGATAATATCGGACGCAAAAGTCATTTTAATAGGGGGTATTAATCGAAGTTGCAATTCAACCGTCACAATAGCAGATGTTATTTTTGCTGATGCATTCTAGAACACTCACATTGTTTTCTTTATTCACCTGTTCCGTATATCTTCTTCGATCCAGCCCATACTTTAATAATTTGAATCCGAAACGCCGACAAAGTTCTCTCCTTCGCATTAAAAACAAAAAACAAAAACGAATGAGTCTGGTATGTCTTCACCACCATGCACTAACTAGCATATTTATTCTCTCAGATGCTTTCTAAATGTAAAACGAAAAAAAGAGAAAACAGTAAAGCAATGAATATTCTGTACTAAATATTAGTAAAATATGATTTTATATTTGCATCCTTTCTGCTCAGTTCTTGTTCAAATATTTGTATATCGAAAAATAACGTTGTTGTGCATGGGCTGTGGTCACCCTTATGCAAATGATCTGCCTATTTAGGCCTGTCATACCCCATCAGTGTTTCTCTTCAATCGTATTCTCGTGTCAAGCGACGTGCCCCGCCCCTTGGTAAGACCCCTCGCTGGGTCAGGCTTTTGGTGGTCTACGCGTAGCTTGTAACTGTGATTAGATCAACAGCCAATGAATCGCGAGAACAACTTATCGAGACTAGAAGCAAGTAAAGTTTAAGTTTTTAGGTTTTGTGGTGGAGTTGCTTATTTTGTGGAGAAATTGAAATTTGGATGTTTTTGTCTAATGGAAGACAATTCTTTGTAGTATTTGATGATTTTACTGTTTGTTCTGAAATGCAGTATTTGCTTTAAACTTGTTAAAGATATTGTTAACCTCGATCAAAATGAACAGATGAAAGGTTGACCAAAGTATTAGAGTTATTATTAAATTTTGATCGATGATGTTATCAGTCGTTCGCCAGCTGGTTTATTTTCTAAAATGTATTTTTCCTTTATCATCTTCGAAATGGATAGCAATTACGAAAGCAAAAGTGGAAAACATTGTTAAGCGACAAATTGATTTTAATTTTGTTTCATGTTTAAAAAAAATAATTAATGTTGTACGCTGTTTTATTCGCCATGGACTTATCAGCATTTTCATCTTTGTCTGCCCAAGCAATGGCTCGGAACCACAATCCCTTTGGCCCTTACATGTGCGCCAGATTTAAAGGAGTACACACAATGATCCACCCATTGGCAAAACTCACATCATCAGACTTAGCCGAACACCAAAGACATTCAACATCGGTTACAGAAACTCAAAAGAGAACTGGATTTTCTATTAACGATATTCTTAAAAGAAACGAAAACTTGATATCGGAGAAGGAAACGATCAAAGATGCGACTTCACGGGACGATAAAGAAAAGAAGGAAAAACATGTTTTTGAAAAATATAAAGACTTGGATGAAGCTAACAGATGTTTCAGAAAAATGGAAAATATGTCTTCAAAAAAATATTCAGGTGAGTAGCTAAAGTGTTTAAAAGAGTGATGACACATATCTGCATATAATATGTGTTTCATCTTAAGAGACTGGTGACACATATCTGCATATAATATGTGTTTTATCTTAAGAGACTGATGACACATATCTGCATATAATATGTGTTTCATCTTAAGAGACTGATGACACATATCTGCATATAATATGTGTTTCATCTTAAGAGACTGATGACATATATCTGCATGTAATATGTGTTTTATCTTAAGAGACTGATGACACATATCTGCATATAATATGTGTTTCATCTTAAGAGACTGATGACACATATCTGCATATAATATGTGTTTTATCTTAGGAGACTGATGACACATATCTGCATATAACATGTGTTTCATCTTAAAAGACTGGTGACACATATCTGCATATAATATGTGTTTTATCTTAGGAGACTGATGACACATATCTGCATATAACATGTGTTTCATCTTAAAAGACTGGTGACACATATCTGCATATAATATGTGTTTTATCTTAAGAGACTGATGACACATATGTGCATATAATGCGTCTTGATTCAGTTCTTATTGGATAGAAACTCAAATTAGGATCCGACTTCCAAGATTTGTAAACTTTGTGGTCAGGTGGTGAAGACTTCATTCGACTCTTTTAAACTTTTCTTCAATTTCAGCCATTAATGGCGATAATAATGTCTTTCCCAGATTAAAATTGACTAAGAGTATGGCAGAATTTCCAAACAATTTTGAACTGTTGAAGGGTCCGTCAACTCTATTCCTTCAAATATTTAGGCAGATAATCAAATGACAATGGATTTTATTTTCAAAAAATTGCAAATTTGCTTATTTTCTTAATACATAAGCATGCAAATTCCGAGGCAGGACTTCCTTCTACTTTGGTGACTTTCAATTAGATTCCTCTGTATACGGCTTAACCTTAAAAGTTTGTGGACATGGAATTTCTCACAATTGTTTTAAAATCAATTTAACACCAGACATAAGCAATATACATAAATACAAGATCTACAACATAATCTATTATCTATCCGCCGCAGCTTTAACTACTGCATGTAATTTTACAAAAATTCGACATAAGCTTCAACAATAGTACCCTTTTATTATATTTAATTCATATATTAATTGCGAATATGGAAACCTATAATTGCATAACTATTAATTTAAAAGTGATATGTTGAACATGCTTTCTTCGTATAAAAATGTAGATTTTTATGCAAATTGTGATGTATTAATTAGCGAACTTAGTTTGATAAAATGGCTTTTTCTTTTCTAAGACTGCAATATCATTTTTTGAAGGAGAACTTCAATAGCATACATAACAAATTGTGTATCTTAGTTATACGGTCATCATAACCCAAAATCAGCAACCTAATTAACTTCCATGTTGCAGATCTCGGGCTGCCTGCCCGTCATGCCCGTCATGCTCGTCATGCCCGTCATGCTCGTCATGCTCGTCATGCCCGTCATGCTCGTCATGCCCGTCATGCCCGTCATGCCTGTACAGCTGTAAAAGATCTTTTTTATTTGTTGTTATTCAATACAAAATCTTCAACTTCTTGCCAGTACATACCTCAGACACTAGATCAGTTGCTCGCAAACAAAAGACCTATACATCATACTGAGAACTTAAAGTTGTTTTAGTATGCGGTTATATAGACAATAAAGGATTAATGCTTGATATTGACTTTAGAAGAGCTTAAACAAACGCCTTTATCTTTTAGAGCTATGCTGCACGGTACAAGTATTTCCCTGGTGTAAGACACTCCAAAAAGGAAATGCGTATATCTTGAATTGTTATACTTTAAAAAAGAAAATACTTTTTGCACTGTAAATATTATTGCATTGTCGTTTTATAACCCGCATTTCGTACAATTCATTATAATTTTCATTGAATCTTCAAGTATATGGGTAGAATTAAATAAAACGTATCTGTGAACCGAAAAGATCAGGATATTCCGATTGAATTAGAATTAAATAAAATGTATTTGTGGACCGAAAAGATCAGGATATTCCGATTGAATTAGAATTAAATAAAATGTATCTGTGGACCGAAAAGATCAGGATATTCCGATTGAATTAGAATTAAATAAGATGTATTTGTGGACCGAAAAGATCAGGATAATCCGATTGAATTAGAATTAAATAAAATGTATCTGTGAACCGAAAAGGTAAGGATATTCCGATTGAATTAGAATTAAATAAAATGTATCTGTGGACCGAAAAGATCAGGATATTCGATCAAGTAGAATTTGGACCGAAAAGATCAGGATAATCCGATTGAATTAAATTAAATAAAATGATCTGTGGACCGAAAAGATCAGATAATCCGAGAATTAAATAAAATGTATCTGTGGACCGAAAGATCAGGATAATCCGATTGAATTAGAATTAAAAAATTAGAATTAAATAAAATGTATCTGTGAACCGATTGAATTAGAATTAAAAAGATAAGAAAAGAAATAATCCGATTGAATTGAATTAGGCATGTTCTCTTGTGTATCCTTCACTTTAATAATGTGTTAACTAGCGGCTTTACAAAAGACATTACAAGACGTTAACAATTTGGGAGCAAAGGAAAATGTTTGTTATACGAAAGCTATAAGTCAAGGAAAAG
>JAIGNY010001008.1:570000-607500 GCA_020152595.1 Chiridota heheva
AAATAATGGTGCACGATTCAGAGTTTTAGCTTCTATTCGAGACACTGTCGTAAAGGTGTAAATATCAAGTAATGGGTTGGTTTCAGAAATGAAGACCCTAACCTATTACAAAATTGGGCCTGAAATGAAAAAGGAGGCTGCAAAGAAGCAAATTTGAATTGATTTTATCACACGGTTTGCAGCTGCCTATTGGTGCATATAGGCCGTTCACTGTAAACTGTATTTCAGACAGGCAGAGTGGATGAACCTCGAACATGTTACTGATATCCTCTCAACCAGTCATGACGTCATGCCTCTCAACCGGCCATGACGTCATAAAATCACCTGACAGAACATACGTCTCAACAGCCAATAAATGTCACCCCTTACACATTTAATGAGTTTTCCTCTGGGCAACTTTATTAAGAAACATCTTAAATATTTTCAGGCAACATCTACGTCGGTAAAAAATATTTTACATGTCACTGAAGTTATTAATATATATTACTTTATCGACTATTGAAGCCTCATTTCTTTATGTAGAATATAATTAAAATGATTTATTTAATTAATATTAAACGCATGCCATTCTTTTATGTAATTTATGAATTCTTTTTGATATTATTAGATCTGTGAAATAATATGTTAAAAGTATCATACATGTACATATACAAAATAATATACAATCTAACTCATACAAGCATGAATTTTAATGGAGATAAACTTCTCTTGGTAATGCTTTTCACAAAGCAATAACTTACAATAAAGGAGATAAACGTTATTTCGAACCTATCAGGATTGAACGCCATAAATTATTACGTATTATATTTTACATAAAGCGATTCGATAAACAGTATCAACAAGTATACAGTTTTCATAGTGCTATCTTTTGAATCGTCGTTATGTGTGCTTGTTTGTGTAGAGCGCATGATATATGATGCTTGCGGTTATTAAACGATCTGGTTGTTGAACAGATCAATTCGTATCTCGTTATCGCAATAATTCTTTAACTTTTAAGTATATTCTGTGTTTAACAAAGACAAAAATAGAAACCGGATTCGATAGATATTGCTTATATCGGAGAAGAAAACTTAATTCCGCCAATACATGCGCAAATTAAATCTGATCTTTCAAAACTAGGGACGATATACGAGGGTGACGATATACAAAGGTGACGATATACGAGGTTGACGATATACAAAGGTGACGATATACGAGGGTGACGATATAAGAGGGTGACAATATACAAGGGTGACAATATCCGAGGGTGACAATATTCGAGGGTTACGATATACGAGGGTTACGATATACGAGGGTGACATTTACGAGGGTGACGATATACGAGGGTGACGATATACGAGGGTGACGAAATACTAGGGTAACGATATACGAGGGTGACAATATACGAGGATGACGGTATACGAGGATGACGATATACGAGGGTGACGATATACGAAGGTGACGATATACGAGGGTGACGATATACGAGGATGACCATATACAAGGGTGACAATATACGAGGGTGACGATGCAAGAAGGTGACGATATACGAGGGTGACAATATACGAGGGTGACGATATACGAGGGTGACGATATACGAGGGTGACGATATACGAGGGTGAGCAATTACTAAACTGGAAAGCACAAATGGAAATTGGTCAACATTTTTTCTTTGCGCAGTTTTCATGCTCTGACAAAAAATAAAGGGTGAAAACTGCAAAATGTAAATTGTTTGCTCATGGCTAATCTGATCAAAAACGGTTTAAAAGATTCAGCTGATTTTGTCACACTGAATTAGCCTCAATATCTTGTCACATGTCGTAAAGTTTTCTATCTGAGATATTTTGTCTAAACGATTATTTCCCTGGTCAGCACGTGTGTATATTGTATAAGTATGTCATGGAAATCCCTTCTTGCAAGCTTTGAATTTTTGCTACATGGCACATGATATCAAATTAGGCTCTCTATCACCATGTTGCTTCTCATGTCCTCTATTACATTAAATGCAATTGTGTGACCACATCTATAGTAATTGCTTTAAGAGCGAGGCCTGTCAAGACCGTTAAAGAATACGTGCCAGTACCTTTTTAATTTCTTCCTCATTTTTTGTTGTTGGAAGAAGTACATCTGATGGAGACAAAACGTTGTTGAATCTTGACACATGAAACTCAAACTGGAATAGATAATCCGATCATTTTTGTCGCCACAATTTATGAAATATATCCAAAAGACATAAATTAGACCTGAACCATCTTCTCGAGCCTCAAACAGTCAAAACAGACATCGAAACTCATCAAAGTTTGGTCAGTCATATAAGTAGTCATATAACTATTTGAAAATATAAACTTGAAGCGCGTCTACTCACGATCTCTATATGCGTAGGTATACATATGTCAGTGGCGTAACGCTCGGGCCCTTGCCGACCAGAGCGGCGGCAGGTCCCGACCTTATAACCCCAACAAACAAAAAACTTTCAACAGTTTTTAAGTTATCCAACAAATAAAAGCGTTTTGCTGTGGTGTATCGTCAAAAGTGTCTCAGAATCCTATTTTGAGAAGTTGTGATGTATGAAAGAGAGGACAGCTCAAGATCTATAATAAAATTCTTTTAATTTCTGGCCCAAAGATTCTGTCACTGAGAGTCCTCAGACTGTTATCTCGCGCTGAATTTGGTTGAGTGTGTAAAGGAGATTCAAAGACTCTTTGTTATGTTTAACTCCTCGCATTGATTGTTGAAGGATTACAATAACAACAAGAGAGCAATCCATGGAGTTGCTGATCTCATCACCTTAAGCATACAGCAAAGTGAGACAAATAGCTAACAGGGTCATTATTGCTTTGTGACTTTTGGCACAAAAATGTACAAATTAGTACATAATTACCATCTAAAATCACATATTTGACATCTGACCTCTGACCCTAATCACTGAAACAACTTCTGAAATTTCTCAACTTTTAACGTATCCTACTGTATGACACCATTCATGCTCACGTCACACACCATTCCATAACAATAGGGAGAAATGGTGAAAAGTGGTCAATAGCTCTGTGACCTTTGACCTTTGACCCCATAGTCTACGGGACACAAATTCATGTACCAAGGTATCATGGTACAACATAGGGTTGGTATAGGTCTTGTACGTTTTGACTTTAAAATGGCGCAAAATTTTGCATAAAAAGCACTTATTTTAATTTTTTGTTAGAATGTTAAACCCTACCCACCTATGCAATTTGTAAAGATACCAAGTAATTCCTTCAAAAAATAGAGCCATCACCAAAAACTTGGGTTTTTCTTTGTAATGTTACAAAATTTGACTTTGCATAATTGATTAAAATAAGGCCTTAAAATTCAAAATGCTTAGGTTTAATGGTTTATTGCATTTCCTTACAATCAAGCTCAAAGCGTTGCTACTGTACATAAAGAGTGTTATTGGACATGTTCGTTTGCAGCATTGCTATTGTAGTTCATTTCTCTCTTTTACTAATTATTACTTTCATATTTTGTTTGTAAATATGTATGGTTATAAATATAATGCAATTGTTGGGAAGAAACCAAAAATAAACTAAATTAGACCAAATGCTGTGACAAAATGAATAATAAAAAATGAGCATGAAGCAGAGAAAGAACGGGGAGCTGTCACAGCTCAGCAGAACGATAACACGAACCAGTGCGGAAATAAAAAAGCCTACATAATATCATAAACCCATCATGTACGTGGGGTTACATTGCCAAAAAAAAGACTTACTTTCGGTAAATGGATCACGTGACCAGAAGCACCCATTACTAAGTTCCGGTAGAAAGGCGGAATCATTAGATAGCCCAATTACTTCACGGTAGGCCAAAACTGAAGAGCAATTTCATTAAAGCGGAGTGACATTTTCCGTTTTAATGGCTCAATTACCCTTACACAAATCATATTTTGCCCTCTGACCTAATTTTGTTTTAATACGTTTCAATGTTATACGAGTAATTTTCAGATCATTATTTGAAAATTGACGTTCAATTTGTGGAATAGAAGACGGCGCTTTAAGGATTAAATTCACTTTGAACCAGCGGTTCAGCTGTTAGCATTAACTAAAAAACAAAGAAGATAAATAAGCAATACAGCGCACCGATAGCTCATTAACTCAACATTTGTTGATTCTAATAATTGGTTGTGCCAATCAATGTATAGTTAGGCAACTCACGGCCGAATTACTGTCAGAGCACGCATTATCCTATATAAACGTTTCTATGGTAGTTACTGGGCCTCATTTTCATCTGCCTAGTGTAATTCATTACGTAAAATCTTAAGACATCTTTTTTTCTTTTTTTTCATGTGCACCTTTCACAACTCATGAAATTTTGACCGTCAAATTATATCTCCTGGAGTCTGTGATGACATTAGAGCGAACAAAATTTCCAGGATGTTTTTAAGATTAAAAGCGGATAAATACTGTTAGTAGATCAATTGCAAATGTAGGATTATTCTGACATTGTATGTAGCTTTTCGATCTCATCATCTATTTACAGTCTTTAGAATTTGTAAACAGTTTTTATCCAATTTTGAACTTTGACTTTTTGTGAAGATTTATGATACATTTGCAAACGCCACGGGGCGCAAGACGAGGTTGGGAAGGCTGGGTTTAGCCCACGAACCAAGAGCAAAGTCAGAGGTTGGGAAGGGTGGGTTTAGCCCACGGACCAAGAGCAAAGTCAGAGGTTGGGAAGGGTGGGTTTAGCCCACGGACCAAGAGCAAAGTCAGAGGTTGGGAAGGGTGGGTTTAACCCACGGACCAAGAGCAAAGTCAGAGGTTGGAATGGGTGGGTTTAGCCCACGGACCAAGAACAAAGTCTAGATTGTGTGGACCCGGGCAATAACAATACCATACACGTAACCTCGGATCCCTCATTGAGCCACCGGAAACTTAGCATCCATGATCACCAAGGATGGTGGCAAGATAAATCAGGTCAGAATGGTAGTGCAATAAATTTATGTTTTAAAATTATGTTCATAATTTTTATTAAAGAGGACACCAAGATATGGAGATGAGCACGTGCATGCCGACTCTAGTCATTTGTTATAGACGCCAAAGCTCTGTCACACTGAGCATTCTTACCACGTGACCGCTAGGGCTTTGTGGTAGCACGGAACTAATTTTTTGCCCATTGAGGCCTATGATAAAAAAGTCAATTTTAAGAACTCTTTCGTACCAATACGCGAACGATTTGGGATATTCCGTGATGTTTTCCGAAAAGTACTATATAATATCTTCCGGAATAAGGGTACTTTCAATAGGGGTCACTGGAAGTTTTGGTCCTTTTTTTTTAGGCTGAAGTGAAGAGGTGTTGTACACCCTCACTAAATGACTCAAATTTTGGTAGGGGCCATGGTAAAATAGTTCCCTATTAATCTTTTTCTGAAATAGATATCCTCAAGTTTGGATATGCATAGTCAAGACAGGCAATCCATTCTCTACCATTCCTGAAATTGTTAACTTCTCGTGTCCCATGAAATGAGCACTCTCGAAAATATATTATTAGCCTTTTCTCTGGGGGTTCTCATTTTTAAGTGGCGTAGTAAAATCAGGCTGTGCTACCTTGTGTTGATTCTATACCACGTGACTGCCGGAGCCATTTCGTTCAGTGCTGCTTGTTTTGTTCTTGATATAGTTTCTCTTTCCTGCCCTGAGCTTCATTGCTATCAGTTATTCTGAGACGGAACTGAGTTATATCATTATTTTTTATTTGGTTAATTTTATTTCTTTAGAGCAGAACATAATTTTTCACCGCAATTTTCGCTTCATTTTTCGAATTACTTTCCACCGAAATTTTCCTACATTGTTGCCACTCCATTCTCTAATTCGTATATTCCATTCTTTCCAAGAATGAATTCAATATGTGCTTTGTGAGCACTTAAACTTAAAACCGAATCTGTCGTATTTATACCTTTTTAAGTAACAAAAAAATGGACAAGCCGACGCACGCAGCCAACTAAGAGACTAAAGCATAGTTCAGTTACGGGTGATCAAGCAAGTTCATATGAACAAGACTTAAAAAGAAACAAAATGGCGAGGAAGCTACTTCAACATCCTATTCCGTCAAGAATATTAAGTGTAGAAATGACTTAAATCTGACTAGTTGTGTACTACCACATTGTAACATGGCTGCAGTGCTTTGCTCTTCCTAGCAAACAAGGCCCTGGTTATGCCATGGATGCAGTGCTTTGCCCTTCATAGCAAAAAGGGCCTGGCTATGCCATGGCTGCAGTGCTTTGCCCTTCCTAGCAAAAAAAGCCTAGCTATGTCATCAGGCCATAGGTACAGTGCTTTGACCTTCCTATCTAACAGAGCCTGGCTATGCCATGGCTGCAATGCTATGGCCTTCCTAGCAAAATGGTCCTGGCTATACCATGGATGCAGTGCTTTGACCTTCCTATCTAAAAGGGCCTGGCTATGCCATGGCTGCAATGCTATGCCCTTCCTAGCAAAAAAAGTCCTGGCTATGCCATGGTTGCAGTGCTTTGCCCTTCCTAGCAAAAGGGCCTAGCTATGTCATGGATGCAGTGCTTTGCCCTTCCCAGCAAAATGGGCCTGGCTATGCCATGGCTGCAGTGCTTTGCCCTTCCTAGCAAAATGAGCCTGGGTATGCCGTGGCTGCAGTGCTTTGCCCTTCCTAGTAAAAAGGGCCTGGCTACGCCATAGCCAGTGCTTTTGATTTGATGCTTTATCGAAAGATTTGTTTTATAGCAAATCTATAGCGGTCAGAGGTGTAGAAAGCTTTCAAAAAGTGTGTGTGTGTGTGTGTGTGTAGAAAGGGGGGAGGGGGTGGGGTGGGGCGGGTGGTGAAGGGTATGACCTCTTAGCGGTACTTTCCAAGTCATATACATATGTCGCCAGTCTGTGGGTATAATTAGTAAGCGATCCCAAAACATCAAAGTAAAAGGGGCACTTCATTTTGAAAGGTACACTCTTTATATATTTGTTTAAGTACGCACATTCCACTAAGCCTTGCACCTTTGATAACAGTCCTTTGATAATGTGTACGCTGTTCAGTTGAACCATTTTTGAAAGTTGAATGCTATATTTTGATTGATTTATTTAACTAATTTATAAATAGCTTTATTTCATATTACACAATATTACTGTTGCTTCTTAACTTAACAGAAAATAATATCAAAATGAAATGTCGAGTTGATCTAAAGTGAGTTGCAACATCTGTCTTTAATCTGTTGTTTTACTAAAGAGCAACACCTGCCCGTGTCTCCCCGGCTGCTGTTACCCCCGCAACGATACACACATCTACCTACCACCAAACTTTACCAAATAAAACATTCACAAATTTGTTAAAATAACACCAGAGAATGTAAGCTCTGTTAAATGTTCATCCCTATGAGGTAACTGTTTGAAACACATTGCTATCTTAGCGTGACGTCACGTGTTGTAGTGATGATTGTTACACCACTGGTGAGAACTTTCACGCCGTTATGCACGCCTTTTGTTCTTTAAATTTGTATTCAATCTTTTTATTTTATTTTTAGACTTGATTCCTCCAGTTTTGCAACCACCATGTTAATTAGCAATGAAATGTCCGATTCGAGACAAATATCCAATGCCATTGAATTGCAAATTCAGAAAGCCTTTCTTTGTTGAAATTCAGGCCGGTTCACCCATCACATTAGCGTTTATATTAGAATACCGAAGGCCCTGGCCACTGGGCTTCCTACGACGCTGGGTCTTGTCAATAGGAATCAGAGGGCCATTTGGTGCCCCGGGGCTAAGTTTTTTTTACCCAAACAGCATAGCAATTGCACTTATTTTAGCTAAGTAAGGGTTAGGGTTAGGGTCCAGAATTAAAGCTAATCAGACAAGAGGAAATTTGTGAAATTGTTATCCTGTTTGGGGGAAAAATTCGGGCCCCGGCGAGCATCAACATCTTGATATCTCATTGTATTTCTTCCCTTTCAGAACATATAGCCACTGCAAATATAGGTACACGTTCGATTTCAAGTCGATTTCTGCAGAATTTAAATTGTAGTGGAAAATCTCAATTTAATCAGATAGGAAGCACTGGACCAGATTTTGTTTCAATAATCTTGATATACACTAGAATGCAATTGAGGGTTTAAACCATAAAATATCGAGAAATTATTCCGCAGTGAAATTATTTATTAAAAAAAACCCCAGACCTTTCAAGAATGGGTCTTTTATTTCATTACAAGCAAATGAATAACATTTTTGACATTCTCATTACCATTTTGCTCCCTTTATCAAATAAGATCCACGTGTTTGACGTCTTTACTTGTTATTTCTATGGAAGCATCTCTTAACCGTTACGCTAAAAGGAAATTAGCTTGTTCTATACTTTCATCTTAGAAATACAATATTTGTTGTAACAAAAATGTCATCGCTATTTCCCCTCCTCATACTTTTGAGACTTCATCTTTCGAAATTCCCCGGAGGTCCCAAGTTCATCGCTGAATGATTTGCATAAATGACAACAATTACACGTCTCTTGTTAAGAAGGACGTGGCGGGAATGTAGACGAATACAGTCTGCTGTTACATCCTGCGACGTTTCGGCAGCGTTTAACCCCATACTTTACTCACTTAAACATTTCAAAATTTGTTAAAACAATACGGAAGAAATGAATTGTCAAAAGTGGCCCCGCTAATCGTTCATTTTCTGATTAATCTTGGTGGTGCACTCGGCATGGCCATGTATAATTCGTCCAGGTATCCCTGCAGCGCCACGGAGTATCAAATCGGATTTCTTTAAAGAGGTAGTTAGTAATCATCTTAAGCTTCATTTTTCTCCTAGCTGCCAATAAATCCGTTTTGAGTGAAACTCTTAAGAATGAGATTTGCTCATTATTAAGATAACGCATCATACGACGGTCAAATTACACTTTAATTTCAGAATTGTAATGGTTTGCTGATTCTCCTGATTATGTGAAAGCTTAGCTTGCTTGCTTCGCCCCCAGTTTTGTCTAATATTATGTTAAATGCAACAACAAGGGCCATGAGTGGTACCTGCCTCCCATTCACTGGTCCTTTATATGCATTTTAAGTATAAATAATTGTAATGTGACAATTATCTATTTTGGTTTAATTTTTACGTATACAACTATCCACAGTAAATAGCACATGCCTTCATCAAAAATGACAAAAACTATTGACATTACTGTCTGGAAAAAGGTGAAAATTGATGATGGTGAGGAGGGGGGATGTCTGCCCGCAGCTCTTATTGGTGTTGCATGATCAGACATTTGTATGCGCCGTCAGTTATTAAGTGTCATGAAAAATGTACCTTTTTAAAATATGTTACTTGCCTTTTGTCCAACGAGAATGTAAACAATTTATTCACTGTTAGACCTATATGAAAAGGTGCTCATGCATAACGAAACCAAGTCTTTTTTTGTAATATCGGCAAGTAAATGAGCGCATGAGGGCATGAGCCACTGGTTTAAGGCTATAACGCTGAAGCTCCTTTTTTCTAACGAAGAGGAATATTCATTTCTATATCATGAAATTATAAAGTTTATGAAATTTAAATTTCGCAACTTTTCTTCCAGATTTATATTCAACGTAATTATCTTACATCTCGCCATTACCACTTTTTTCAAATTTTCAGTGAAAGCTATTCCGGCATTTCTCTAACATGTCTAAGAGGATGTTCGAGAAACTTTTTGCATATTCTACGCTTTAAAATAAATCAACGTTTAACCAAAAGTAGATAACGAATAAGAAAAAAGAAAGAAAACGAAACTGTTGAAAGAAACAACGCACCTTTAAACCTTACCCAATGTGAGATAGCAGCATACTTACTAACTTTGATGAGCTCTGTTGATCAATTAATTACAATCCATACAGTGGGGGCCATGGCGGAACGTTTCATCTTGGCTTAAACCGCCACAGAGTGGCAACTAAATAGATACGCATTGACGACAAGCAATGATTTCCTCTGTTACACAATATCTTATCAATTGTTTAACTTAATTTGCCCGCTGTTTGTTTTGCGCTCTCATAACACTAAAATTTTAAGGTTCTGCAAATAACACTTATTTCATGTATTTTATTATTTTCAGATGGATATTTACAGTATGGTGTGACGCACCCGTTCTACCCACGTGTACCTTTTATCAGTCCAGCAGCTCTAGCCCTTCACCTTAATTTACAAGGTCACCCAGCAGGCAATCACCTCCACACGGGCTCCTTTTATCACCCTTTTGCAAACACAACTCAACCAAGGTCACCGCCACCACTAGGTGTTCCTATCCCCGTACCAGTGTATCTTAGGGGGCGCAGTGGAGGATCTGCTACAGAGGCGGCGAGGGCGGCGAAGAAGTGCAGAAGAAGTCGCACGGTATTCACAGAACTGCAGCTGATGGGATTAGAGAAAAGGTACTTTGGTTAGATATATAGGACTGTATTAAGCCGAAAACAACCAATAATTTGGGCGCTCATATTTCTTTGTTTATCTGATTTGCAGTAAACTATCGAACTTTCGGATCAAAGATCTTCGGGTTCAACGGTTTGGGCATCCAATTGGTGCGGTCAAAATGCGTGTTAAAATATCAAGCAAAATGTTTTTGCAGAGGTTGATAATTCCGTATCAAAATTGCATGTATTATTAGATACAACTTTTCAAACTATTTAAAGAATATTGTCCCCACAACGAATAGAAGGATTTCATCACGTTATTCTAACTCATCTATAAGCCATTTTGCAGGGGGAGCGTCGTTGCGTTTCACGCTTCTTCACACAGCTCAGTCACATCTCACGTACAACAAACATACTGCATATTAACCTACTAACAAGTTCAGCGAATTTTACTGAATGCATTTTTTTTGTTCACTTCCGATTTTACTTTCATATTTTCCTTTTTTTATATATTCATACGAAGAGTAACTTCTACGTGAACGCCATCTGATTGTTCGTTAAACGCAGACAAAGCCTACATACCTGATATAAAGTGTTCGCTTTAAATCCTAGTGTGAACCGTAGGTTGAAAGCCGTTGCGTCGTACAGCAGAAACCCATTTCGAACGTCGATCAGGCAGTCAGGATCATATGGAAATCGAGAAAACGTCTTTTTATTCCCCGGCACACATATATTTGTGCAACTAACGGCACAGAAAGATTCCGGCATAATTATCTTACAAAAATGATCTAATACAACAACATGCAAGTGTACATCAGACGACAGTGTTTTCCCCCCGACAAAATGGCTATATAAACAAAGTTACGTGACCTCATGACGTCAGCTGAAACTTCCTTATAGGCAGCCCGTTTACATGTGCCTCAACAAATAGGCAGCCCGTTTACATGTGCCTCAACGAATAGGCAGCCCGTTTACATGTGCCTCAACGAATAGGCAGCCCGTTTACATGTGCCTCGACGAATAGGCAGCCCGTTTACATGTGCCTCAACGAATAGGCAGCCCGTTTACATGTGCCTCAATAACAAATAGGCAGCCCATTTACATGTGCCTCACCAACGAATAGGCAGCTTGTTTACATGTGCCTCAACAACGAATAGGCAGCCCGTTTACATGTGCCTCACCAACGAATAGGCAGCCAGTTTACATGTGTCTCAACAACGAATAGGCAGCCTGTTTGCATGTGCCTCAACAACGAGTAGACAGCCCGTTTACATGTGCCTCAACAATACATGTGCCTCACATATCCTCTTTACTTCCAAGAGTAAACTGGTAAATGTGATGATGCGTGCATTGAGTCTATAAGCAGTTCATGGGCAAGTAATTCGTAATTTGAATTTTTCGACGTGATTTTACAGGTATACATGACAGAGCTCAAACATCGATTTCAGAATTGGTCTAAAAAGCTTTTCTGACTTTGACATTGGAATCACATCAATTAGACTTCTCCGATTAATCAGCGATGATCTTTACCAATTCATGGAGATGAGTGCAATTTTTAACACTTCTCTTTTGCATCCGTTTTTGGAGCAAAAGTACGATACTCTATGGATCACAGATATGCTTACAGATAAATATATAACAAAGATGAGGCTATTAATCTGAGAGTAGGCCTAGATGTTGACAAAAGCTACTTATATCAATAGAAGCTCACCAGCCATTCTGAAAAGCAAATTATTGCTCATGTTTTATTGAAATAAACTGAGGATCATAATCAATACTGAGGATATAGTATACTCAATTGTATCACCAAAATTCTATTTTGATTTCTCATTCAAGTTCCACTCTATATTGGATTATATCGTTGATGCCTATGTATTCCACATCTCTATATTGGATTCTATCGTAGATGCCTATGTATTCCACATCTCTATATTGGATTATATTGTTGATGCCTATGTATTCCACATGCATTAACGAAATCTGAACGACATGCTGTTTCAAACATGCACACACAAATGCCTCTTAATATGGCCGCTCTTCCTACATCTTACCATACCCATTATGATGAATTCCTTATGAGGCTCCAGTTGATGTTCTCGAAAGCTTGGGTTTACAAGGGTTGCCTATCAAAGAGGAATACTTGATAATGGGCAGAGGTACCATGGCAACGCCTTGCTATTAGTGTCCGTCAATTCACCGTTTATGAAATTACAATTTCTTTAAAAACAAAGAAAAAAAGATGGTTTACCGCATTATACGACTGGAATCCTATACCCTTTCTAATTCGCTATGGGGGTCTTCTAACCGCGCCGTCCATTGTCAGTAAGTCACCATTTGAAATCTTTAAACCTTCTGATTGTTCGTGAGTCTGAAGTTTTATCCTGCTTATGAGTTTCATTTCAGACCCCACAAAATGTTGCGACACAACGGTCTCAGAAAAAAATGTTTTTTGAAATATTGTAAATTTTCAATAAATACCCTGCTGGACTCTGACTGTGATAATCTGATACTTAAAGGGAAGTTCGTTTGTAAGAAAATGTCAAAACTGATGCAATTAAAATATTTCAAACGAAAATATTATTGACATATTTAGGACCGAGAAACAGTTACAGATGTTAACAAATAACTCAAGTTTCAAATTGTGGTTTATAAATAATTTTTCGTGATTTCAGTGTTTTATTGTTTAAATCACAGCACCAAAATAGCTGTTTCTCTTACTTGAAACATAGAATGATGTATGTTTATTTGAAGTTTTTGGTGAACGGTTACATCTTAAAAACCAAGTTTACGAAAGTTTCGTGTTTATGATGCGTAACCGTAACCGGAAAGAATGTAAACATGGTAAGTAGTTTCACGAAGCGTTTGCGATATGCTACAAAATATCCGTTACATTTCCGCTGGCAAAATTATTATAAACATTTGTTTTAAATTTACACCATGTTTACAGGATAATTTAAATTTCTTAAACACGGTCAGCATACTTAAGCGGAATTTCAGCGAGCGTCAACATGTATATTCTAGAAACATGCAAAAGAAATTTAAGCTGCGTTTCCATTGTAACTTATATTTCATAAACATGGTATGAATATATCCGTGAAATATCCGAAAACGGAAAGTTTATCAACTCCATATGTTTAGATTTACTATAAACGTTTAGTATCCGATAAAAGGAACTAAACTCCATATGTAGATTTATATTTCATAAACATGGTATGAACATTTCCGTAAAGTATCCGATAACGGAAAGTTCATAAACTCCATTTGTAGATTTACTATACGTTTACGAACTAAATTATATTTCATAAACATGGTATAAATATTTCCGTGAAGTATCCGATAAAGAAAAGTTCATAGATTTACTATACGTTTACGAACTAACTTGTATTTCATAAACATTGTATGAACATTTCCGTGAAGTATCCGATAACGAAAAGTTCATAAACTCCATTTGTAGATTTACTTCACGTTTACGAACTAATTTAAAACTACCTAAACATGGTATGAACATTTCCGTGAAGTATCCGACAACGGAAAGTTTATAAACTCCATTTGTAGATTTACTATACGTTTACGAACTAACTTATATTTCATAAACAATGTTTCAGTGTTTTCGTGGAACATACGATTATGGATAACGTGTAAACTCTGTTTATATAATTCCTACCGTTTAAGGAATGACATAAATTTCATAAACATTGTTTCAATGTTTCCTTGAATAAAAAGATAATGTGCACAAAAACACTTGTAAATCGGACTTGAATGAATGAAACAAAATTGGATAAACAGATAAAAGTACACCTTTTGATTCTATTCAGCTGTGTAAAATATGCAGATTAGCCCACAAGAACCACACTTTTTGAAAAAGTGAGGGCCATGCAAAAAATGACTCGTAGGCCAAATAGAGGAATACTGGCTCGTGGGCCAAATGAAGGAATGCTAGTCTGCTGCTGGGATTGGCGAATCTCACAAATCCAATTGTGTTTTGAATCGCCAGCTTACTAGCTAAGGGAGGTAATTGCCAGCATTGGGGAATAGATTATTACCCACGCACGCATATCCCCTTTTCGATCATGATTACCAGGAATGTTGTCTTCATTTATGCATTAGTAATAATCTTTTAACATCTATATGTCAAAAACCCTACAACTAAAAATGTCATCAATAGCCCGAAAGACATCACCAACTTGAATTATGATATACATCTAATAGAATAATGCCGTAATCGCTGGATGAAAATATTTGTTTACACAGGTCTTAAAGGAGCACTATCCGAAAAGTAAGGGCGCTCGTTTTTGCGAATTTCACAGGTATATTGTCCACAACAGATAAACAACGATAAATATCATGCCTCCATAGCGAACAGACGACGTGAGGGCAAAGATGATTTAAATATTCATATTAACCACAAAATTGATACATACTGTTGCGTGCTTTCATTCGATTTTTTTGGGGAGCCCCTAAAAATACGCCGTCACATTTCAGTCTAGTGCCCCTTTAAGTTGTCAAAAGTTATCCCTACCTGTTCTTCGATTTCCGGACTTCCCGGAAGTCCTAGGCCTTCCTCCTGAAACATGCTTTTGTCAAAATACATGAAGCGCATTCTGTATTAAAAGTTTATGTACAATTACGATACCACGTATGGACAACAACATTAAATTCTGAGTTTGAATTTGAATCAAAGTTTGACATTTGTTTTTGATATATTGAAACATATGTGATGTATGAACAGGAAAACACCTCAAAATCCTTTTGATTTTGTTTATATTTCTTCCCTCAATTTCAGACCTGGAAAATATTCGTTCTCCAGGCAGCTTGAGATTGGTTGGTAAAGATAAAATACTCTTCATTCATGTCATTAGAATTGTCTTCTATTTTTCAAAGAGAAATGGTAGAGGTTAAATAATAATAAATTTACATAAGAAAATAGAGTCTATGTCCCGTTCATACATCACAAGAGTACAAACAAATTTGCATTATATCTTAAATCAATTGCAGCTATTGTTTCCTCTATCTGTCCATATACCTGTAAATAAAATAGAAGTTTATTCAAGGCGACTTTAGGAAGGAAACTAGAAAACATTTCACATATTGAAATAATGCTCACCTTAACATTCGATATAAAACACTCCCCTGTTTGGACTGGACTGGTCGTCCCATCTGCCCATTGACCAGTGATTGTTAAAAGAAAGGAAATTGTTTAAATCAACCAGCCAGCTATTTCAAGTTGACAGATGAGGTGCTTAGCGCGCGGTGCAGCTACTCACCATAGACTTATAATGTAGGTATAGTGTGACAAAATCTTACAAGGTCGTTGAAACACATTCTACTCATCCACTTGGAAAAAAAGTGCTGATATTTCTTAATGTGCCCACATGCACCCAAAACGACCAACATATTGAAGATTGCCTAAAGAAATTCAATGCAGTTACGTATATTTTCTACTATCTTTTTTTTGCAGATTTGAAAAGCAGAAATACTTGTCAACTCCAGATAGACTCGAGCTAGCGGAGACGCTCGGTCTTAGTCAATTACAGGTGAAGACATGGTACCAAAACAGACGCATGAAATGGAAGAAACAGGTACGTGTATGTGCGGTAAAAATACATGTAGATATAGATAATAATAATAATAATAATAATAATAATAATAATAATAATGATAATAATAATAATAATAATGACAATAATGACAATAATGATAATAATAATAATAATAATAATAATAATAATAATAATAATAATAATAATAACAATAATAATAATAATAATAATAATAATAATAATAATAATAATAATAATAATAATAATAATAATAATAATAATAATAATAATAATAATAATAATAATAATAATAATAATAATAATAATAATAATAATAATAATAATAATAATAATAATAATAATAATAATAATAATAATAATAATAATAATAATAATAAGACTTATAATGCGCACAAACCACCTAAACTAGGTGCTCAAGGCGCCATACAAAAATACAAAATAATTATAAAACAAAACAACAATTATTGAACATTGACAAAAGCCTTAGACATTAAATAAGTCTTTAAATTCTTCTTAAAGGAACCAATAGTAATGGAAGATCTGATGTTAAATGGCAATTCATTCCATAACCGCGGGGCAGCGACAGCGAAAGACCTGTCCCCCCATGAATGCTTAGATTTTGATTCAAACAGAAGTAATTTATCTGAAGAACGTAAATTACGGACAGGAATATACAGTTTTAACAAATTAGATATGTAAAGTGGAGCACGACCTTGGAGAGATTTGTATACGATAAGCAATATCTTATAGATGATACGATATGATACAGGAAGCCAGTGTAAAAATCTCTCAAAATTGGGTTGGTGTGACAGGACATTTTGGAGAGAGTAAGAATTCTGGCCGCAGTGTTTTGTAGCCTTTGGAGACGACTGATTTGTTCACACGGCAAGCCGTAAAGGATTGAATTGGCTGTATCTAAACGTGATGTTATAAAGGAATAAATAATCTGATCAGTAGCAGCACGATTAAGATATTTACGCAATTTACCGATATTACGAAGATGAAATGAAGCCATGTGGATGACATTAGAGATTTGGGGTTTTAAAGTCATTTTAGCATCGAAAATGACACCAAGATTTCGTACTTGGGTTGAAGATGGAACAAATGGTTCACCATCCGCAATGTGTGGAACAGTAACCTTAATCAGTTGTTGACGGGAACCGAAAAGAACAAATTCCGTTTTATTGTCATTTAGCTTTAAAAAATTAACTTTCATTCAAGCACGGATATTTTGAACACAATTTTGTAAACCATTTATGCTGTAATCACAATCCTGTTAATTAGGTTTGAAAGCAAGATAAATTTGAGTGTCATCAGCATATATGTGATATGACACATTGTGCTTTAAAACAATGTTGCGAATTGGATTGGTATATATTGAGAACCACTGTGGGCCAAGTACTGAACCCTGTGGAACAGAGTTATTAAGGCACACGAGCTTTGATACAGCATCCCCAACACAGGTAAACTGAGGTCTATGTGATAAATATGAACGACACCAATCAAGTGCAATGCCATTTATCCCAATGCAATTTTCTAAACGAGCAAGTAAAATATTGTGGTCCACTCTATCAAAGGCGGTACTCAAATCTAACATAAGTAAAGCAGTGATCTTGCCATCATCCAGAGAGCTTAATATGTCATTATTGATACGAATAAGTGCAGTTTTAACCCCGTGATGGACCTTATATGCTGATTGGAAGGGATCAGATAGATCATTTTTCTGAATATGATCCAATATTCTGCACGACACCACACGTTCAATCATTTTACCCAAAAACTTAAGATTCGCAACGGGCCTGTAATTTCCTAAAATCTCTTTATCTAGGCTTGCTTTTTTCAATAGGGGTCGCACATGTGCTACCTTAAGGTTTTCGGGAAAACAACAAAGCTGAAGTGATTTATTTACAATTGATGTGATACATGGGGCAATAGCATCAATACATTGTTTGATTAGAAAAGTGGGTATTGCGTCAAGATCACATGATTTAGTAGGGGATGCCTTAATTATATCTTTAATTTCATCAACAGTGGCTGGTTCAAAAACAGAAATAATAATATTGCACCTTGTATCATGAATAAGAGGTGAACAATCAGTTGGAACGTCCTTGACAGATTCACAAATATTATGGAATTTTTCCTCGAAAAAGCGGGAAAAACTTTCTGCTAGTGCCTCGTCAGCATCCGCTGTAGGTAGCACTGGATCCTTAGATTTATTGAGCAGGGTGTTTACAATCCTAAATAACTTCCTCTGGCAGTTTGGTCGCCTGCACAACCCCCAACTTAGTCAGAACAATACGATGTCTTTGCTTGCTTAATCAAACTGTTGACAACACAGCGCTGCTTGCAGTATTCCTGTCTGTCAACGTCCTGCTTTGAACGCATCCATTTCCGCTCAGGTTGACGGCGGATTTTCCTAGCTGATCGAATATTATCATCAAACCAAGGACAAGAAGCTCTTAACTTAAGAGTTCTTGACTTCATTGGTGCGTGGGTATCCAAAAGATTTCTTAAAACGGATTCATAATTTTCGATACACATATTTAAATCCAGGTTATCCAGGTAGGCATCGTAGAAAGCAGATTGAATGTCATTTGTAAATTGCTTATATCAATTGCCTTTAAATTACGTGTCGCAATGGTGGTAGTAGTATGTAGAGGGGGCTTCTGAAGATTAAGATTGCATAAAATGGCATAATGGTCAGAAAGTCCTGGGCGTACATAGATGTTAAAGAGCAAAGACGTTGATTCACGAGTAATGAGTAGGGCTAAAACATGTCCATGCAGATGGGTGGGTTCGATGATATGTTGATGTAGTCCAAAAGAAGACAATAAGTCCTTGAATTTATTGGCAGCTATGTTATTATGGGTCATCCACATGGATATTAAAATCACCTCAAAACAGAATATCAGATGGATGGTGAATGTAGTCAACAACCATACTCTCAAAATCAGTAAGAAATTGGCCAACCTGGCAACCAGGAGGGTGATAGATATTGATGAGACGAAATGACTGGGAATTTGAAGTAACAGTAGCATGGATTGCTTCAAATGATTCATACCCACAAGCAGCAGATTTAACCACAACAGAGAGGCTGGACCTAAAAAGTATTCCTAACCTCCTCCTGCTTTCTTAATTCGTGGAATATGGCGAAAAGTATAACCTGCTGGAGCAATATCTTTGATCAGTACTAATTCATCAGCTTTCAGCCAGGTAGATGGATGTATGAATGTATGAATATGCAAAAATCGAAAAAAACCGCCAGTTTCCACGGGCTGCTTCAAATTCCACAAGCAAAATTGCGTTACATGCATCTGTCTTAAAGAGGCCACTATTTTTCAAAGTTTTTACTCTAGACAAACATTCCAAATTGTTGGTTCTTTAAATCGTCTTTCCGTGGGGGTCATTTACCTGATTAATTGTAAAGACTGTGGTAAACAATATGTAGAAGAAACAGGGGGTGAACTCCTCCAAAGATATAAAGAGCACAGTCATGAGTTTAAAAAAGGATTAATTCCATTAGCAAAACATTTCAACACATCTTGTAAAAACTATGAACTAATAGCCATTCAAGCAGTCCCTAACTTAAACAAATCCCAAAGAGAAGCTCAAGAATTGTACTGGATCCAACAATTAGAGACCTTTTCTCCAAAGGGCATTAACATAAAAAAATCAATAGGCATTAAACTCCCGCTTTTCCGCTTTTAACTTTTAGGTGAGTGCATATAAGCTTTTAGATTCACCAGCATTTTTAGACTTGAAGAAGGGAAGTTTACCTTCCCGAAACGTCGAATTATTTTAAGTTTAAAGTTTTGATTTTCAAATGTTTGTGCAGCTGAGTTTTTCTTTATATTTTCAACTATACATTCTGTTGGGAAGATTTGTCAAACTTTTGCATCGTATGGTGGAGTCACTTTGTTATTTGTATATATATATATATATATATATATATATATATATATATATATATATATATATATATATATATATATATATATATATATATATATATATATATATATATATATATATATATATATATATATATATATATATATATATATATATATATATATATATATATATATATATATATATATATATATATATATATATATATATATATATATATATATATACATATATATATATATATAAATATCTATCTATCTATCTATCTATCTATCTATCTATCTATCTATATATATATATATATATATATATATATATATATATATATATATATCTATCTATCTATATATATATATATATCTATATATATATATATATCTATCTATCTATATCTATATATATATATATATATCTATATATATATATATATATATATATATATATATATATATATATATATATATATATATATATATATATATATATATATATATATATATATATATATATATATATATATATATATATATATATATATATATATATATATATATATATATATATATATATATATATATATATATATATATATATATATATATATATATATATATATATATATATATATATATTTATATAATTGTTTAGACAGGTGGCGTATGCTGGTTACAATACGTGTATGATATACAAACATACAGGTGGGCGTTTGCGCGTTATAAACATATGTAGGCCTAGATGATATACATAGTCAGCTTTTAATAGCCTGATAATAAACAGGTCAGCTTTTAATAGCCTGATGATAAACAGGTCAGCTTTTAATAGCCTGATAATAAACAGGTTCGGTTTTGATAGTCTGATGATAAACAGGTCAGCTTTTAATAGCCTGATAATAAACAGGTCAGCTTTTAATAACCTGATAATAAACAGGTCAGCTTTTCTACTGGGCAGAAGGGCGCCTCCTTTTCACGGGGAAACTTAGGCGCCTTTGGTATAGTGCTGGTATACTCAAGGATGTACGAACTTGTTTAGACTAAAGGAACATTACATTACGAGTACAGCGCTAAAATTACATATACTGCTTTCGATGTAACAAAGTTTTAGGATATTCGATCTAGCCACAATTTGCCATATAAATGGCAGACAGGTTTTTATGTAAATATTTTACATTTCTTTCTCAACTTTCAGACATTGAAAATATCGAAAATGTTTTCGAGTTTAATTCTGAATAAGGAATAGATTGAAATCTATTTGCTGCACTTTCAACACTTGAATGACTATACAATATAAAGTTAAAAAAACAGCGGTTTTACATCAGAAAGAAAAGATCTGCCCACTCATGCGTTATAAATTTGCAAATTACGACTTGAAAATGATAGTTAAACATTTGAGAATTTTCAAATGATTTAGATGGATGTTTTTATTTTTGTTTAAAGACCTTGAAATTGAGCTAATGTTGCTCCACA
The DNA here is from genome assembly GCA_020152595.1 of Chiridota heheva. Taxonomy (NCBI): domain Eukaryota; kingdom Metazoa; phylum Echinodermata; class Holothuroidea; order Apodida; family Chiridotidae; genus Chiridota; species Chiridota heheva. The sequence continues at coordinate 591,276 of JAIGNY010001008.1, forward strand.
CATCCGTGAACCCTAGTTTGTTTCTTATTTATAAATCCAGGGGAATGTTTGTAAATTTCATTGTTGTTGATATATTTAAAGGAAAGTTTAATATTGTATCTAAACCTCCAAACACCTTTAGTAAATATTTGTCATGAACTCTTGTGTATTTGATTGAAACATTTATATTTTTGTGTTTAACAATCACTACGTAGTTAGTCCAAATTACAACTCCCTGGTATACAAGTAAGTTAATGTTTCAAGTAGTGAATAGTGTGTGGCGTCACTCTTCTAAAGAACACTTTCTGCACCACTGGCAGTCATAAAATAATGACTTTCAAACTAACTCTTATCTCTGCAGGTTCTTCAAGGAGGGCAAGAACCACCAACTAAATCCAAAGGCAGACCCAAGAAATGTGACTTGATCAACAGTACCGTGCACGAGGAGAGCGATGCGCACGAAAGCGACCAAGATGAGGACAATCCATCTTCACCTGATACCACGCAAATGTCAGCGCTGTCACCCACACCATTATCATCTGTGATTTACCCCGCACAGGACGCGTCATTATGATGAATGTGTCACAAGTTCATACAACCGTTCAAAATGGACTGCTATCAAAAACTTGTGACGAGAAACGAACTATGGTTGCCACATTGATTTGTATGTCATTGTTTGGTCACGGCTTTTGTGTAATGCAAATCCACGTCATTGTGGTCATTATATGTAAATATTAAGTAAAAACAACAAATAAAATGTGATTATTGAACTGTTATCGGACAAATTATTAAGATACTTATGAGCAATAGAGAGAAAGAAGAAGGACGGAAACGTCAAAGAGACCTGTATCGTTCGGCTGGTGATGTTGTGCTCTTTTTGGTAATAAGATATTGGTCTGTACCGGGTCCGTATCTGACCATTGACCAATCTGCCTATATCCAATGCTCTCATTAATGACAATAGGCCTGTTGGCAGCGTGGGCCACATGGGCGTGGCCTTCTAAAGGCCTGTGCCTTCTTATCATAAAATCAAACGAAGGAATATATTGGCCTAACAAGGGTATGCTATATGTAGAATCTGTCCAAGTGCCCTTTCTTGAAGTCTCCGAGTCCCTTTGAGAGAAAAGTCCTGTCTACGAGTCTCAATGACACTACCTTGAAGTTCATAGACCACTAGTCCTGTCTACGAGTCTGAATGACACTGCCTTGAACTTAAAAGAGCACTAGTCTTGTCTACGAGTCTAAATGACACTGCCTTGAAGTTAATAGAGCACTAGTCCTGTCTACGAGTCTGAATGACACTGCCTTGAAGTTAATAGAGCACTAATCCTATCTACGAGTCTGAATAAAACTGCCTTGAAGCTAATAAAGCACCAGTCTTGTCTACGAGTCTGAATGACACTGTCTTGAAGCTAATAGAGCACTAGTCATGTCTACGAGTCTGAATGACACTGCCACGAAGCTAACAGAGCACTAGTCATGTCTACGAGTCTGAATGACACTGCCTTGAAGCTTATAGAGCACTAGTCCTATCTACGAGTCTGAGTGACACTGCTTTGAAGTTTATTATAGAGCACTACACCAAAAAGTGCAAAATGTGAAGGCGCAATATTCTAACGTTTAAAAATAAATAAATAAAAATTGCATTACGAAATTACTACAATCTCTAATTTCGCACTGCAGTTATATAATAGTAGGTCGTATAGGCCTATCAAAATTGAAATAAAAGGTAAGGGAGGAAAGTGATATTCTGGAAAGAAGTTATGGCAATAGATTTTTATTCTCTCTTTTCATAAAATATTATAATTTGCAGTATAATATTAGCAAAAATAAGCAATACATTACAGTATTCAAGAACGGTGGTTCATTTAAATAATGTGTTGACTTCTATGTTTAAAGATAATAATTTTACAACTGATAACCTGTTATCTGTACAGTAATTTTGACATTTAATGCATACAATAACGCTGGAATAACCAGACAGCTCTTTACCATGCAGTAGCCTATCCCTAAGCTGGATGAGCCCAGAAAAGTGCCACATTAGATGGGACCAGAGACTGTATTCATCATCGAAGAACTAGAACCAACAAGAACTAGAAATTCGTTGTACAATATTTTGACGTTGCGTACTTTTGATTGAAGTTGGGCCTGCGTATACAAAAGGGCCTGGGTCCTAGGGAGCTCGGGGTTCTAACGGACACGGTTACAGAGGCACGGAGTCCTAGGGGATCTGTGCCTAGTGGGCGCGGGGTTCTAGGGTCCCGGGGTCCTAGGAGCCTGGGGTACTAGGGGACTCGGGTCCTAGCGGACGTGAGTCATAAGGGCCAGTAAAAATAAAAGGAACAGAACGGGAATTCAAATAACGGGGCCAGTGACGTGTCTAAGGAATGGGGGAGAGGGGGTAAAATTTGTCAAAGCGGTAAATATGATTAATCAAAGGATAGATATCGTGTTAACATGGGTAGTAATATATAACAAAAGTCAACGTTTCTGATTGGTCATACACAAATAACGACAATTAATCAATAACTGTCGCGGAAGTGAATAATACACTGTACAAACACACGCATTGCGTACAGTAGGCATGCGCACTTAACAGTAGGCGTGCGTACTTAATTAGAAACGACCCACAGGCGGATGTGACTTCAAAAACGAAAAGATATGAACATCGCACTTTTACCAATTTTACTGAGACTAGATCTTTCTTCAGGTGAAATGTCAAATGGTGAATGATAAGAAATACAGATGTTTGCATTTTCAAAATTCGTATCGACTGAATTATCGTTAAGTGTTAAGTTTTGACCGAAACTTCCAGTTTGCATCAAAACCTTTCAATGCAGGACTATCTGATTATTCCAATACCTTCAATTTGTACAAAAATAGTTTTAAATTTTTGACCAAAACTCTTCCATTTTGGACCACAACTACTTTATTTTTTGACCAGATTTGTTCAATTTTCAACCAAACCTTGATACAATATTTACAATTGAGGCCAAAAATCTTCAAGGTTGGACCAAAATTGGGAACAAGTTAGGGAGGTGAACTCCAATGAGATGTGTTTTTAAGGGGCTTACCTCCCCCCCCCCTCAAAACACACCAAAAGCTAGACCTGTAGACACGTCTCTGAGCGGGATCCCAAAAATTGCCGAAAACTCCTGCTTGACAATGGCGTCAAAGGGGTAAAATGGGAACAGAAAAGGTGATGACCTTTTTTGCTCTTCAGGATTGACAAATGGAATGCGACTATGTATAGGTACATTGATATAATTTGTCATGAAGTCATCAAGTAGTAGTATAGTAAGTTGATTGTGGTGATCTCCTGATTAATGTAACTACAATTCACTGTTAAATTTAAGGGACATTTAAAGAGAAGATCAGAGCTATTTGGCATTATCGCTGATCTCCTGTTGAATATATCTCCCTTAAATTTAACAGTAAATTTTAGATGGATTAATCAGGAGATCAACACAATCAACCACTATACTACTCTGGCTGGAAAAATAGAGAGGGAAGGTTACTTCTTTTTCTTACTAAACATTGTTTTAAGCCAAATTTCCCTGGCAAGTATAAATAATACAATAATCAGTTGGTTGATCTGTTTTCAAAATCAATTTTGATTGTTTTGTTTTTCTCAGTCTGTCAGTACACCAGCAACTTTATCTCGGGTGAAAGAATCCAAACACTCCGGTTTGTAAACCCACCGCTAAAACCCATTCATTAATCATGCATTTTTCAAGACCCCCATTCTTGGTATGTGATTGAAATTTCAACTCTTTTGTTGCGGAACAATCATCAATGATAAACAAAGTTTCATCTCCCATAAAACGTTTATAAAAAGCTCCTATTGTTTCATGTAAAGAAACATTTTCCATATTACAAAGGTACACTTCATCATCCCACCAAATCCATGTTCTGTTTTGATATCTCGATTCCATTTAATTGTCGAGCTAATTATAACAATATGTTCAAAGAAGTATAAATATACCCCCGTGGAGTTACTAATAATTCTAAAATGAATTATGTTTTACCACAACCTGTTTGTCGACATATTAAGGCTGAATATGAAAACATTGGAAACAATTCACGAGAAGATTCTATATTTAGTTTAGTAAACAGAACATACAAATCTTCCATTTTCTATAATAAGATAGATAATAACATTAATAATAACATAGATGTAACATATTAATTCTCCTGCTGCTTCAGCACTTCTTTCAAGTTTATTCGTGATTCCTTCTGAGCCGTTTTTAACTCGCCGCCCACTTCAATGCAAACTATTATCGTCAGTGCTTCTCATATCTAACCAAAGGGCCGATTTTGACGTTAAAAAGTCATGGAACTTAACTTTTGATATATTCAGAGCTTTTGCCACATGCATTCCATGTTCGATGACCGAATTACCAAAATATTTGTTTATTTTATCCCATTGTTGGTGTCTGTGAAGTCCATGTCCATAGGCGTAAAGTTGATTTGGTTTACCTTCTATAGTAATTGTTGTTTTCTTAATCTTTGGGTTATAATATTCTTCAGTGTCTCTCTTGTCAGCGGCACCACCACCATCGTCAGAGGGATCTACAAAGATAAAAGGATACCTTCATACTTCTGGCAGGAGTATTAAGATTGATATTCCAAATATTATCGCTTTTGTTTAGTGTTGTGTGTCTATGGTGAAGAACGCGTTCATAACATATAACAGTTAGTGATTCATATTGGTTTCTTATCATTCGAGCTAACTCCGGATTGGTAACCAGTTCGTATTCCAAAATAATTCCGCCTATTACATAGAATGCATTAGTATCTGTGCTCTTTATAACTCTGGAGTAATTATCGAATGTTAATTTATAACTCAATCGATCACCAAAACCCGATTGATAAAATGGCATATGATCTCGAAGCATTTCAAAATCCAAAGGAATACAGAATCTGTTGTCATAAGCAAAAGCAATAGCTTCATCTTTCCCGTCGTTTAAACCTGCGTTTTTATCACAAGCATTCACTCTTAGCTTCCCAATATTATCCGCTACAGTCCCATCTTAATTGAGATGATATCCCTGATATGACATATTCTTCAGTTGATCTTGAGGCAACCACATATCTTAATAACAATGGAAAACATCTGCGTCATCAAATAAATAAACTTCATTACCTTCGAACTTTATGGCATTTTTTTTTTTTTTAAATGGCTCTTCCTATATTGTTGACAATGGTTCTATCATCGTCATCTTTTGAGGTTAACCTTAAAGATAATGATAATTTTGTGGTTCCCGGCACTATAACATCATCAGAGCCTAAAATTGGAAACTGCACCGTTAATGATTGATTCTGATCAATTGTGCTTTGATTATTTGTGATTACAACAGTTTGCCTTGTGCCTTTAATAGCCAAAGGATTTTTGATTTTACGATAAGAATTCAATTTGTGTCCAAAGTTTCAGACATTTTTATTTGTTAAAAAATTAAACTTAAAAAAGATAAATTATGGCAGAAGGAATTAAATTAGCAGATTTTTGATCCTCAACTCCAGATTTTGATGACTATCCGGAGTATGCCCTTGGTGAAGAAAACGATATTTAAGAGACGATCAAGAGCGACTTGATAAGCAGACTTCAAATGATCTGAGTTTATCAGCACAACAAATTGAATTATCAAAAACCAAAATAAATGCATTTTATAATGCTATTGAAGAAAATTAAAAACTGGAACCAACTTTTATTGAATATGAAAACTTTACATATGATGGTGGAAGACTTTATTTCAAGAATAATGAACTTACCTTTAAGAATAACACCTCAAAATTTGTATCACTAGCTACGTTGAAGGAAAAATGCTGTGCTGACTTCATAAAAAGTGATTTAAATCTTGTCGATTATGCACCGCCCCCGACTAAGATGAAACCAAAGGTTCGAGAGGAGATTAACAACATAAGCCAACCATTAGTCAACACACAATCAGAAGAAATACCAACGCAAGATTTGCCACAAACTGCTCATACTGTTGAACAGAAAATAGAAGAAATAAGTGAACCTATTGGTACAAAAGAAGCATCAATTAAAACTGAAGGGCTTCCCCTTCGTGAGCTGCTAGCATAAGATGAAGCTTTAACTCGGACAAGAGGAGAACTAGTCAATAATCTAGCTTAGATAATAAAATTCTTGCAGATCGCAGAAATCTTGCTAAATATGAAAGGAATTGGAACGAAGAGCAACAGAAAAAGATAAGAGATAGTTTATGAAACCTAGAAGCTGAGAGAGAGGCAAGGCTAAATTTCCAGACAAAAGAGTGAAGCTTTACGAAGTCAAATAAATCGAATAAAAGAAACTATTAACAGAATAACACAAGATGATACCACATTGAGAAAAAAAAATAACAACGTTATTTAGAGAACAAGGCATCACCATTGTTAGTATTTTAGCTGCTTTGACTTTAGCTGTAAGCACCATTGTCACACCTATAATTGCTGGCGTTTGCAGTGGTACTCCTAGTCCGGGGCCCGGCCCGGAGCCAGCACCCAGGCCCAGTCCGGAGCCTGCACCAGATAAAAACATAAAACAATGGATACAAAATAGATTAAAACATCTTTTAGATATTTTCAAATAATTAGGAGTAAGGGCACTAGAAGCACTTCAGGGTATCATCAGAGCCGCGGCATCGTGGTTATTTGATCTGTTAAGCGGTTCTGTTGGATGGCTAGCTGAACATGTCTGGACCCTCATTGCTGGTGTAGGGTTCTTGATTTTTATATATCTACAAAAAGAACTATCTTCTTAGTACCCCATAAAGCATATAACCAATGCCAGCGATGGTTAGAATTCCGACCACTATAGGGCTGCCTGTTCGTTTTCATAATTCACTGAATCTGTGGGTAAAACTGAGACTGGGAATATAGGTAAAGGCGAAGGCGGGGCTGGCATGGCTCCTTCAGGCCGCATGGCTCCCTCGGGCCGCATGACTCCCTCGATCCGCATGGCTCCCTCGGGCCGCATGACTCCCTCGGGCCGCATGGCTCCCTCGGGCCGCATGGGCCCCTTTGGTTGCATGTCTCTCTCTGGTCCCTGGGGTCGCATGGCTCCCCCAGATCCTTCAAGCCAACCGCTTTCATCTCTGATAATTCTGCTATTTGGATATTGTTGTTATAACCTTTGTATTTTCCAATGTGTAAATTCATATTCGAAGGTATAAGGCACAGATCTTCCCCAAGTATGAAGTTTAGACTACTTCGCGCATATTGCAAAGAATCTTGATAGCGATCTATACTGTCTTGTAAATCAACAGGTGAGTTAATACAATTTTCAACAATATTCAAAACTCATCGTCGCGCATTAGTTCCGATTCCTAGGGCAAGCATGCTTATTTTTGTCTGAACTTGGGCTCCTTATATAGCATAAATATATGTTCGGATAGAATTAGTTATCCTTTCTACGCCGATATCTGTAAATCCGTCAGGTTCTCAGATGACATGATACATCTCCTCATCCTCATTGTATATTGCTGTACCTTTACCGAGAGTAAACACTTTCCAAGCATTACTTACACTATTACTCTGAGCTATATATGCAACGGTACACTTAGATGGATGATAGCCAAAACGCATCTCTGTAGCACTGGAATAATAATTCCATTTATCATACGGGTTGTTTAAGCTAGAATTATCATAATCATTGTCAGGCACTGGAATACGCTTTCCACCACCATAATAGTATGCAGTTCCCAACCCATTGCTGTGATTATCTTCGTGTTGTTTCCACATGGGATGGGGTGAAACATGAAACTGTCCACATATATTTTCATAGGCAGACACATCTATGTTGTTCTTGAAAGCCGACCAATAATTTTGAAATAAAGCAGGACAGCCCAATTCTTTTAACATTCTTCTGACCTGGTAATACACGTGAAATCAATAGACAATTTTAATCATAGGATTTTCATGATTTAGATGTACATAAGATATCACACAGCCCGTTGTCGCCATACATATGACACAATTTAATTGATTTGCCAAAAGACCATAGGCTGATTACTCCAAAAATCAACAATTTGATCAGATGTAACGTGAGGTAACTTGTATTTCTCAAAAATATTTGGAAAACTAGCACGGAAACTCTAACTATCAGATATGTAGATACCCTGTTGTAAAAAATCTGTTCCACTAACTCCAGGACTTGGTGGTTTATATACGCTGCTTACTTTATATCTTTTTTTTTAAATTACCTCGAAATGCTATTGGTAATGTTGTCATTTATCTTCTTCATTTAAAATGAAAATGCATCATACATTTAAACATTTTTTTGTGATAAATCAATAATATTAGAACAACATATTGACAATCAGAATTCAAAAGAGGTCTCCATAGTCGTAACATCAGTCATATATTGGGTAGGGTACTATAACATTCCAAAGGGAGAAAGAATACAAATCAGAAACAATAATATTATTATGAAAATACTATCAGAAGCCGGCCTTTATAACTTTCTGCAGCTGTATGACATAATAACCAGACAAGTTCCATGGCTAAAAATTAACGTAAACAGAAAAACAGGACAAGTAGCCATCGTAATTCCACCAGAGAAGTCTAATTCACTTACATTTTCTGAAAATCTTGCAGATTTATTTAGTATGGATTATGGATGGTTGTCAGATGGAGAACACATTGGAAAGATAAAGTTTCAACCATTCAAAGCTATTTATTTGCACTGCGATCAAATTTCCGCAAGTAATAATTTTTTCAATGGAAAACCCTCAAAAATTTAGGAATTATTCCTGTTGACGATAAACCTTTTGGGAATATTATGCATATTGATTACTGCGGCAGCGTTCGTAAAGGAAAACCTTTGATACCAGGCCCAATAAGTGAATTTAACTTCAGTATCAAAGATTTTAAACGACAAGAAATCAACAACCACGGCCTAATATCAACTTTGGAAATATATATGTAAATAAAATGAGCATCTTTGGTCCAGAATTTGGCAGTGATAAATTGGCAGAGCTGGAAACATGTAAATACTGAAATACTTAAGGCAACAAATATGGAGAGATAAGAACAGGAAGAATATCTAACTTCGAAAATAATGTAACTAATTTATATAAAGATGATTATATAACTATTGAATGGAATGGAACATGTAAGCAACCAAGATTCATGCAGAAACGTGTGTTGGTTAACGAAGGAAGTATTACTACTTTTGAATTTAGACTTAAGGCACTAATCGCGCGGCCAGTGCGGGGGCTGGAAATTATTAATTAAATCAATGGTGTTTTTTTTTTAGTGCTGATGGAAAAAAATATAGAGCATTTGATTTTAATAATCCTACGTACCTTGAATACGTACCATGTAGGCGCTAAAAAAATACATTTTTGAGAATTTATCGAAGGCGCAGAATACATTTGTTACGAAATTAAATTATATTGAAAAATAAGATATAAAAGAAAAACAAGCTTTGAGGCCGAGTGCCCCTGATTATACAAATATTTTTCCTCAATTGTCAGAAAATCTCGGTAACGTAATTGCATACAGGTTTAAAAAAATTGATAAAATTAAAAAAGGATTGAAAAGGAAAAATTAAGGCGAGAGTCGTTAAAATAAAAAGTATAAACAAATATTAATATATTAGACTATACAGAATCGTTGCAGAAGTGGCAGCCATTGCTAGTGGTTTAATTAGAATAGGCTTTATCGGGTATTGTAACAGCGCCCATATTTATAATTTTGAAAGGGTTTGCAGTTGATTGTGGTATCGGAGTACTGGTCTCTTTAATAATTTCGAGAAAATTAGTAAAGAAAGCTAAAAACATAATGTTATTAAAGTTCAAGCTACTTCTAAACTAAATACTATATTAAGTTATATTTTAGAAGCCTTACAAGATGATGTTATAAGCCAAGAAGAATTCGAATTAATTTTGAGTGAATCTGAAAGAAAAGTGTTTTGCAATGAAAGAAGAGATAAGGCGTAACTTGACTACCATAAAGGTACTACTCAATTACTAAAAGCAGAAAAAGATAAATTAATTGAAGAGGTTAACATAAAACTGAAAATAAAGGGGGGTGATTCTCCTCCAGAACATTTTCTCTATTAAAAACAAAACAAAAAGGTACTCGGTAAAATGAAAGATGAAATGAATGGTAAACCTATTCAGGAATATGTGGGTATCAGAAGTAAGATGTACAGTATTCTTGTTGGAATGGATAACCTCAAGAAAGCAAAAGGAGTTAAAAAATGCTTAGTCGATAGAGATCTTACGCATGAAATGTACAAATCTTGTATCTTTGATTCAAAACAATTCACAAACAAACAAAAACAAATAAAATCAAGGAATCATAATCTTCAGACAATAGAAGTTGATAAAGTCTCTCTCAACCCATTTGATAATAAACGCTATATTTGCGAAGACAAAATAACTACACTACCATTCAGCGCCGCAGGGTCGCAAATGTAATAATACCTAAATCCAATGAAAGAAAATAATTTCTCTATTTCTTCTGGTCATCGCTAGGAGTATAAAAATCACTCAGTTTTGGATCATTCTTTGTTTAAAGTTGAGGTGGAAAATCAAATTGATCAGTTGATTACCAGTCATTATAAAATATTCTTTAAAGGCGATATCAATATCAGCAAAACTTTGTTTTACGTGAGCTTCTTTTTGCAATTTTAGTGACTTTAAAACCCAAGTACATAAATCTATATAAAGTTTGTTCATGGATAATGTATTTTCGCGTTTCATTAGATGTGGAACTAATTTCTTTATGTTAGTACCAGGAATGTTATTTTTCTCTATCAATTTTTCTAAAAATCTGATAACCATTCTACTTTAACTTTGATCTTTTCTGGAGCTGGGGGATAATCATTGGGTTTTCCGCTTTTGAGAACCTCCTCAGAAGGTTCCAGATCACTTCAAATATGCACCCAGTGTGAAAATCATCACAACTACCTCGTTTGATGAATTTCTTATCCAAAAACTATCTTGTTTTGTCATCATTTAAAAATTCTACCCACCTAAAATCACCAACAGATAATTTGCGGGTCATAACAGTTGAGTATAGACTCTTCACATCATAATATTGTATATAGTTTGGATTTTCCACTTTTTGATCTGAATGCTAGTTTTTTGCCTCACAGTATCGAGAAGCACATTCTGTACTGATACCACCTCGAATTCCTTGTTCAATGAAATTATACATATCTATTTGATCTTCTGTGAACAATTCAAGTTCTACTTCCGATTTTTGAGCAATAAATCCCAGAATAAACTTGGACCTGTAAAGTAATGAGCAAGGATCAACTTCATAATCTTTCATTGACTGTGTCCTAAAATTTTCAAACACATTTGCTAGAAAATAAACATCTGTCTTTAAGTATAGATCGTGATAATCTTTCATAGTTACACATTGGAATGTTTCTCATATTTTTTGGGAGGTTTATAGTCATCTGGTTTACATTCTTTATTATTCAAATCGTCATAAAGAATTTCGATTGGAGGCAGGTGGTGTTCGTTTCATTTTTCGAAAGAATCTATATATTCATAAGGTTACAATAAATTCAATTTTTCGGTTTTCTTATCAAAGTCAGCCGATGTTGGTAACTGATCAAGACAATGGAACTTCTCCCTACCTTTACCATTTTCATACAGGTTTTTCACAAAAGTTGGTCCAAAGAAGACGACATAAACTGGAGAGCGCCTTTGAATATCAGTGCACCGTGTTTGGACAGCAAATTTTTAAATCTTAGATATTTTTCAAAGTTGTGAGGAATGGAAGTTACTTTTTGTCCATTTTATAAAGAAGTAATGATAATGTGAGAATCATAACCTTTTAGGTTGTGAAAAAATACCGGTATATTTAAATAATCTTTCCCTATACGAAGTTTGCTATTACATCTATCATGTGCTGCACCGTGGAACTTGCCAGTAAAGTGATTATGATCTCTTACTTTACGGTGGGGACTGTCTTGTTCTAATTTACTTCCAAAGAACCTTTTTTTACATATCCAACAAGTTGTTGCTTTGTTGAATATCCTTTCTTCCTCTGGAGTCATTACTAATTCTTTTTAATTTGCTATTATGTGGTTTCTTATTTTCTTATGAGTTGCTGATAATGATTGTAAAAAATTTGATCCAAGATTTTTCGAATTCCTCTTATGTTGTGACTGTGAATGATTCCTGATAGAATATCTCACCATTAAACACAACCATATAAAAATTACTACAAACCTTGTACTCCTGGGTAATTTTAGTTTTGGCACTGGAGCTCTTAGGAATTCATGCTAAATGCATTCAAAATCTGCATAAATGACAAGTGGTGCTTTTTCCATATTTCTGTAGTTTGAATATTTAAGTATGTTTCCTGACATACCCGTTTTTGAGTTCTTTTTGGTTGGGTAACATTCTTTGTAAGCTGGAGTTGTTATGTTTATACAGTTCTCACGATGATCAACTCGTATTATTTTAAAAGTGAAATGTTGATTACATAAATCGCAAAAATATTTTACTTACCATTTTTAGAAATTGAATAAAAGAATTTGTTAAAATTAGTTATAAGAATATAGTGCCCATCTTGGGGTACAGCTTGGTTGTAATATAATGTTAAATATAATAGACTAATTTTTTGATATTAGGATCTTGTTTACTGTGATATACGTTTTTTTTTACTTTTTGATAATAGGATCTTGTTAACTGTGATATACGTGATGTATATCATTCAATGATTTTATACTAGTCGGACATTAAAACACGTTTACGGAAATATCATTATTATCAGTATCCCTTTCTCTCTTCGGAATAACCCTTAGTGCCACGGGAAACTTAGATATTTTTATTTTGTGCTCATGGTTTTTGTAGTTAGAGACTCTTAACTTTATTAATCTCTACCGGATAAAGATGTGCAAGAATTGAGCAAAGAAAACATTCATTATCTTTATTTTGGATATTTAATGCCCATTTGTTATTATATATACAATACAATACAATACAATACAATACAATCAACTTTATTAAGCACCAGAAACTGGGCAATTTCAGCTCGCAAGATACAATCATGATACATCAAATGAAATGAGTAAAAAGCTGAAAACATTTAAAAGATAAAAAAGTAAATATACACAATGATGAAAATACTAAAATAGAAAATTGCATATGAAATATTGCACATGGACTATCTGGAGTGGTTGGCATTATGAAAGGAAATGGCTTTTGGCACAAAGGAATTTCTAAAACGATTTGTGGCGATAGCTGGAAGCCTCATTCTACCACTCCTGGCAATCAACCTATTCATAAATTCATTGTGTAATGGATGGTTGGTGTCCGCGAGGAGGACTTAAGTTTGCGATCGAGACTGGAGTGGTAGAATGAGTCTATATTTGTAAATTGCTTTCATTGAAAAGTCGACTCGCTCTTCTGATGACAGAATTGATTCTATAGGTGTCATGCTTGGAGGCACAACCACCCCAGCAAACGATGCAATAGCTAAAAACAGATGTAAAAACGGAACGATAAAAAAGTTGTAAAATGTTACTGTCGACGTGGAAAGATTTTAGTTTTCTTAGGCAATATAGGCGAGAGTTGAGTTTTGACATTATGGCATCTGTATTGTCTGACCAAGTGAGTTTATTGTTGATTACTACACCTAAATACTTGTAAGATAAGTATTTATAAGGGTTGGATTATATTTTGAACCTTATGTTGGTTTAAATTGTACAACTTTTATACATAGATATTTTTGATATCAAGAATTACACTGCCAGACTGTTTAAAAATATATTCATATCTTTCCTCAATATCTTCGATAAGTTTAATCATTGTTTCAGGAGTTGATTCTTTAGTAAGCATTTCCACTAGCTTTGTTTTGAGATATATTTTTTTCATCTGAACTTGCTGATTTCCATTTTAATTTATAATCTTTTTTGATGTAAATTGTGTTTTAAATGCTCCTAATTCATCATATGTTTTAGACTGAGGGTCTTCAAACTTTTTCCTATTCTCTCTAAAAAAATTCTCAATGGTTTTAGGGAAAATAAATTTGCCCTCTTTATGGACAAATTTACCCATTATTTTTGAAATAAAACTAATTCTCTATAATTTTTATTCCTCGATTTAATTCCAACCAAAGTTAGTCTATTGGTAATAGTAGCAGCCTTAACATCTGCGAATAAAAAAGGCTCAAAAATATCTTCGGGGGGTCGTGAGGTTTTATTAATTCTCTTTTTAAGTTTTTCTAAAGCTTTTTCTTTATCTGTAGTAAACTTGATTATCTTTTCACGCATCTGACTTGATGTTATTTTTTTGTCTATAAAATCGTATGTAATCTTTGTAACATTAATAAATTTATCATAAATACTAATAATTTTTTTAAACACTATTTGATCCAGCCATTTATTTTTATCAAAAAAGTCCTCTCTTTAGACTATTTTTGAAATACTGGATACATTGCCAGAATGAGTTGTGAAGTATGAAAAAGGTGCAAAATCCCTCACCTTCACACACACCTCCAACATTTGCTCTCCTCAGATAGCTATTTTCTGTGTTTTACCGGGCCTACCTAGCACCGTCTGTTCATCCCATTTCTTATTTGTATTTCTTTGACTTTTCAGGTCAAAGCTCACTTTTCAAGGATCAGATCAGTGCTGACGGCTAAGCGGTTTTGCTTATAGTTAGCCACACCATTGATTTGGGTTTTTATCGCTGGTTCTAGAGAAGATGTTCATGCCAGCTTTTTTCCCCCTTTTGTTTTTTTAATTTCCCACTGGCTAACCCCGGACTTGAACTCCCTAATTTCATGATTTGCTATCCCACTCACTATTTTCTAAGCTATCTACAGTTTGCATCACATGAAGTGGTTGGCATACAAACCAGAGTACAAAGTACAATTCAGTTGTGGAAGATTTCAGAGCGCGAATAAAATGGGCTTGTCTATTCTATTGTAAAGACAGAGAATCATTTCAAAAGTGCTTGCGAAAAAAATGATGTTATTCCTGATGCGGACACCCGAGATGAAGTTGTTGGTGTACTAAGAAAAACAAAACATTCAAAATTGATTTTAAAAACAGATCAACCAACTGATTATTGTCTTATTTATACTTGCCAGGGAAATTTGGCTTAAAACAATGTTTAGTAAGAAAAAGAATCAAGCTTCCCTCTCTATTTTTCCAGCCAGAGTAGTATAGTAAGTTAATTGTGATGATCTCCTGAATAATCTAACTAAAATTTACTGTTAAATCTAAGGGAGATATATTAAACAGGAGATCAGTGCTAATGCCAAATAGCTCTGATCTTCTGTTTAAATGTCCCTTAAATTTAACAGTGAATTTTAGTTAAATTAATCAGGAATTAGCAAAATCAACTTACTATACTACTACTCATCATGAAATTCAGATGGTCATCATATAAGTTTATATAGTAATTAAATTATTTTAGTTGGTTAACACATAAATTTACATCGTCATCATGGCCCTTTTCGCGTTCCACAGAATCTTACATTTCAGCCGTTTATCTGTTTATACTTACAACAGTTTATTTAAGAATTTACCCATTGACTGATTGTAACGACATTCTCTTATTCTTTGATCCATACCAGTATCAAACATCATGGACAATTACAAGCATGCGTCTAGTTTCTATGACCATTTTCTGGAGTGATAGCAATAGACTTAAACGAAACGAGACAACGGAACGTCTATCAATATGAGATCAGCAAAAGTAAACATAGCAAGGATGATTCATCTGCCCCTATATCCCCTTAAAAGTGTTCCCAGCTGATTGAAGTGTTTTTTGCTGCTGCAGCAGTGAGTGTATTAAGATTATCAACTGGTCCGAATGTCACTGCAGTAGCTACACCCGCGCCAGCTGTGACAACGGCTGAGCCGATTGCTTCGCCGGCATATCGAACGCATGTTTTAGAAGCTGCATCTGCAGTAAATTCAGCACATTCCTTCACTGCTTCATTGAATGAATCAAGTTGCCCAAATGTGACACCTACAAGCGCTGCAGATCACACAGTAGCCGCGGCACCAGTAGCCATCTTTAATTGTTTTCCATCTCTCAAACAGTCAAACGTTTCTGGAAAAATAAAAAATATTTCCATTTTATCTTTGACATCCACAACTATATAGACTGATAGAACTCCAAGCGGAGAAATGATAATTGGACGATGGAGGATATGTCAGGGTTAACTATTGGCAGATTGGTGACACGTATCCCCTGCAATCAGTCGTGTATCCAGGAATTCCCGAATGGAATCTTACATGAGACCCAGTGCAAAAATA